>CM035793.1:4232054-4337054 GCA_020466265.1 Siphamia tubifer
GGAGGCTTTACCTCTAACCCACCTATATCCATATGTTATATAATTAATATTAGATTTCACATTGTTTATAAAGAATCGTAGGCCAACAGGTGGTTGGAGGTTTTTTATTTATTTCCATTTCACAGACAGAGTCATTTAATTTGGCATTAATTAATTATGACAAAACTCACATTGACCTGTGTGGCAGGTACTTGATCAAGCCTCAGTGTTCCACCATTCATCAATTTAGCAGCATGGGTAAATAAAAGTAAAATAAATAAAATGATACAAAAATAAAAAAGATCAAATGAATAAAAACAAGATGCAACAAAACATAAAAATGTCAGGAAGATAAAACAGGTTATGTTCAAAATAGAAGTCACGAAACTAATAAATAAAACAAAGAAAGAGGATAAATAAGTAAATAAATAAGTAAATAAAAATGTCCTGTCACTGTTTTTATTGAGCTCAATGATGTCAGCAGGTCAAAGCTGTTTTAATAACGGTGCGGAAAACAGTAGAAATGATAAACCATCGTCTGTCCCTGTTTAATGTAGGAGGAGTCTGATCAGCTGACTGGACCATCTGAGGTCTGACGGAACCAAACCACCAGAACACAGATAAAAGTGACTCAATAAAAAAGATTATTATGAAGAAACTTTCCTCTAATCTGTTATGACCAGAGCTGGTAGAAGTACTATAGTGCCACTAGAATACTAGAATACTACAATACTAGAATACTAGAAAACTAGAATACTAGAATACTAGAATACTACAATACTAGAATACTAGAATACTAGAATACTACAATACTAGAAAACTAGAATACTAGAATACTAGAAAACTAGAATACTAGAATACTACATAATAGAATACTAGAATACTAGAATACTAGAATACTAGAATACTACAATACTAGAATACTACAATACTAGAATACTACAATAATAGAATACTAGAATACTAGAATACTAGAATACTAGAATACTAGAATACTACAATACTAGAATACTACAATACTAGAATACTACAATACTAGAATACTACAATACTAGAATACTAGAATACTACAAATACTACAATACTACAATACTACAATACTAGAATACTAGAATACTACAATACTACATACTACATACTACAATACTAGAATACTACAATACTACAATACTACAATACTACAATACTACAATACTAGAATACTAGAATACTACAATACTACAATACTAGAATACTACAATACTAGAATACTACAATACTAGAATACTACAATACTAGAATACTAGAATACTACAATACTAGAATACTAGAAAACTAGAATACTAGAAAACTAGAATACTAGAATACTAGAATACTACAATATCTACGAATACCTCCTAGAATACTACAATACTAGAATACTACAATACTAGAATACTACAATACTAGAATACTAGAATACTAGAATACTACAATACTAGAATACTAGAATACTAGAATACTAGAATACTAGAATACTAGAAAACTAGAATACTAGAATACTAGAATACTAGAATACTAGAAAAACTAGAATACTAGAAAACTAGAATACTAGAATACTACAATACTAGAATACTAGAATATTAGAATACTAGAATACTAGAATACTAGAATACTAGAAAACTAGAATACTAGAATACTAGAATACTAGAAAACTAGAATACTAGAATACTAGAATACTAGAATACTAGAAAACTAGAATACTAGAATACTAGAATACTAGAATATTAGAATACTAGAATACTAGAATACTAGAATACTAGAAAACTAGAATACTAGAATACTAGAATACTAGAAAACTAGAATACTAGAATACTAGAATACTAGAATACTAGAAAACTAGAATACTAGAATACTAGAATACTAGAAAACTAGAATACTAGAATATTAGAATACTAGAAAACTAGAATACTAGAAAACTAGAATACTAGAATATTAGAATACTAGAAAACTAGAATACTAGAAAACTAGAATACTAGAATACTAGAATACTAGAAAACTAGAATACTAGAATATTAGAATACTAGAATACTAGAATACTAGAAAACTACAAAACTAGAATACTAGAAAACTAGAAAACTAGAATACTAGAAAACTAGAATACTAGAATATTAGAATACTAGAAAACTAGAATACTAGAAAACTAGAATACTAGAATACTAGAATACTAGAAAACTACAAAACTAGAATACTAGAAAACTAGAATACTAGAAAACTAGAATACTAAAATACTAGAATACTAGAAAACTAGAGTACTAGAATACTAGAAATCTACAAAACTAGAATACTAGAAAACTAGAATACTAAAATACTAGAATACTAGAAAACTAGAGTACTAGAATACTAGAAATCTACAAAACTAGAATACTAGAATACTAGTATACTAGAAAACTAGAATACTAGAATACTAGAATAGTAGAATACTAGAAAACTAGAAAACTAGAATACTAGAATACTAGAATACTAGAATAATAGAATACTAGAATAATAGAATAATAGAATACTGCACTAGAACAATCAATGACACATATGCAATTTTAATAATATTTTGCCTCAATTACAACTCACATTTAAATTTCAAATCCACTAAACATTTAGTAACAGGCAGAATATTTGTAAAATGACACTTTAACCAATTATAATGACTTCAGTTTTTTCAGGGTTCAATAAAAGATAATTGGCACTGATCCAAGTTTTTATGTCTTGGACACATGTACTTAGTTTATCTATTTGTCTGGTCTGATCAGGTTTAATCTAATAAATATAGCTGTGTGTCATCCGCATAACAATGAAAATTAATGCCATGATTTGTAATGATGTTACCTAAAGGGAGCATATATAGTGTAAACAAAATAGGCCCAAGGACTGACCCTTGAGGCACGCCATAATTAACTCTGGAGGACTGCGATGATTGTTGATTAACGTTAACAAATTGTTATGGATTAGATAAATATGATTTAAAGCAGCAGAGGGCTGCTCCTCTAATACCTATATCACATTCTAATCTGTGCACTAAGATACTGTGGTCAATGGTGTCAAAAGCAAAAAGTTAAAAAAGCGGTTGGTTGTGGGTCATTTATACATCGACCTGCGCCTCACTGATATTATATATGTGTATATATATATATATTATATATATATATATATATATATATATATATATATATATATATATGTATATATATATATATATATATGTATATATATGTGTGTGTGTGTGTCATTTTAATATTGAGTCAAGGAGAGAATGAGAGTAAAGTACTGTACTGTGAGCTGTTGTCATGCATTAGTTTAATAGTGCTGTGTTGTGTCACAGTCAGTGTAATAGTATTATTTTAATTGCTGTAAGGAAATTACAAAAGGTATTTGGAGGGGAAAAAAACAAAAATTTTGCCTCCGTGGTGCTGGAAGTGGCCTGGATGCTGTGGGATATTCCCTGCCGGAAATCCTGATCCAGTCCGGCCCTGGGATTAACTATTTTGATCAGTATATGCTTATGATCGACAACAGATGTCTGGACCTTTATGGGTTAAGCAGGAAAAAACTGAAAAATGTCAAAAATATCCAAAAATAAAGTCTTTAAAAGTTAGTTACTGTGGTGTGACTTAGGCTGAAACCTATTTCACTCCTTACTTCTTACCCCCCTACATAAATGTAGTATTTTTAATTCACAGATTTTCAGTTGTGATAACTGTTGTATTGTATGAAGTTTGACATTGTCACAATGTGTAATGGTCATTTTCTCCATAAAACGCACATGAAAAAGAAAATCGATATTTACATATACGTGGAGTAATCAGTCAATGCAGAGCACTCCTCTGATTGGACACAGATATTATTAAAAATATGTTCATATCCAGGAGGACGTCACAACTCCAGCAGCAGACATGTTAGTTTACTTCTGGTTAAAGTTGTGGTTTTTGGTTACGTAACAACTGGTGGAGTGAACTGATGACGTAGGGGAGTGTTGAAGGGGTGTCCCCATTCAAGCCCTAGCCCTTGTAGCTCCGTTTGAAGAGGTAAGGGGTAGGGCTAAGGGGTGAAATGGGATTCAGAGGTATACTCCGGAGTAACTTATAGTCTGGAAAATATGGCAATTTTTACAAATATATATTATCTATTAATTAATCTTATTGATTTACACTCTTTGAGGAACTGTCACAGAAACATGTGTCCATGTGACACACTACTCCATACAGCTGGGGAGGACAGGAAGGTGGAGCATTTCTGTGCATGCTTTTTTTTTACATTCTGCGTACTGTTAATGTGTACTTGTACTTGTCCAGTATTAGGTACCATGTCTGAACAAGTAATCATCAGCTTTTCTTCTTTTCTGATGCATCACCACTTTGTTCCACCAACCAAGACTGAATATATTACTTACATGTTTAAAAATGAGCACGAAATTGAGCCTTTCCCATCAAATACAAATAAAATGACATGTTATATCAAGTACTTAGTCAGCGCTGACAGCAGTACTGAAGTTCTTGTTAGAGTCCAAAGGTGTTTGATCTTCTTCTCAGTTCCACTTTGTCAATTAATGACTTTTTCTCATCGATCGCAAGACAAGGTGGACAAAAGCAGCGCACAAAAACATCCCACTTTGTCAGTGCTTATTGACTTTCAGTCAATAATTATAGTAATGAATGGATAGTTTATATAGAACATTAACTTAATATGCATGGCAGCAGAAAGAGCAGACATGGTCAGTGTGGGGGAAAATATAGAAGTAAACTTTCTTGACTGGATACCAAGCACTTTTAGGATACTGATTTTCTTCTAGAAATTAGGATTTTGAAAACGTATCAATTCTTTCAGGTATGTTTCTTTAATGCAACACCTCTGCTCAGCGACTGGACTGGGCCCAGGTGGGCATTTTTAACTCTACACCAGGCCACCACCTGTTTTTATTTATTTTATATATATCATATATATAAATAAATAAAGTCTAATATAAGTCAAAATAGAAATTATATATATACTATATATATATATAATATATATATATATATAGTTCGAAAATACATCAAAGATGCGATTATAATCCACTTTTTAATGGATAAAGCCTTGACCTGGATGAGAGGTCATCAGGTGGTCCCCAACCATCACGGGGTGTTTCGACCCTTAACCACAAACACCCTCAAGTTGCAGGTCCGCAGTGACTGGCCAGGTCACTGCCCCTCTCATCCAGGCCTCCAGCTATTGTCCTCTCTCTTATGCCAGAGCCAACAGGAGGCTCTCTCTGCCGCTTCTCCCAACCTACGAACGGCTGTTTTCCTCAAGTGGCCTCTCAGTCCCACCTTTGTCAAGAGTTTCCACACTGATTGTGCTGGGAATCCTCGACAACCTACTTCCACCGTCATCAGCCATGTTGTCCACCCCTTGTCCCGGCAATCCTGGACAAGCTGCTGGTACTTGGTTTTCTTTCTCTCTGCCGCTTCCTCGCATCCCTCCTCCCACGGGACCGTTAGTTCCACCAGGATGATCTTCTTTCCCTCCGGAGACCACATAACTATGTCTGGTCTCAGAGTGGTGGACAGCACCGCTTCTGGGAAGTGGAGCTTCCTCCCCAGGTCGACCTTCATCTCCCATCCTTGGGCCGACTGCAGGAGGTTTTGCTTGGTTTGGCCTTGGACGACAGGTCGGTGGCCCTCTTTTAACGAAGGCGATGTTACTCAGCAGTGTTCTTCTTTTGGCTGGATATTTCTTCCTCCTCTCTTGCTCCAAGATGTCTGCGAGCAGTGCCAACACCCTATCATGGCGCCACCTATATCTCCCCTGGGTCAATGCCGTCTTGCACCCTGAAAGAATGTGCGCCATGGTTCCTTTACCGCCACACCAACCCACACAGGGGGTCCTCCCTCATTCCCCACCTGTGCAAATTGACTGGGGTCGGTAAGGTGTCGTACACTGCTCGGAAGCAGAAACGAGATCCGAAAAGGCTCCAGCCTCCAAAGTTCACTCCACGTGATGGTCCTCTGGGGAAGGTTCCACCTTGTCCAGGCTCCTTGAAATGCGAGCTCGATGGATCTAGCTCTTCTCCTTCTTCCTCAAGTTTCGGACTTCATCCTGGATCATGGTCCTCTTCTCCCTGGGAGTGGACTTTGACCACTGCTGGAAGTGTGATGTTCCTAGGCCCTGTCTTCCAGTGCAGGGGTTACCAATGGTTTCCTTGGTCCTGAGAGAAGCTTCTGCCTGGTGAACTGCAGTGCTGGCAGCCCATTTCCTGCCGGATCTTGTTCTTATTCCAGCTTCCCTGATGAGTTGATCGTGGGAGTCCCTATATGTCAGGGAAAGTCTGCATTTGGCGACTTTAAACTCTTCCACAACAGAGGACAGGGGGAGCTGGAGTTGACCCGACCTTATCATATATATATATATATAATATATATATATATATATATGATATAACATATTGGTTATATAAATACTGTCTACATAAATAATATATCATGACTTGTTTGATCCAATTCATCATATAAAACCAGAAATGTCTAGATACAAAGGTTGAACTTGTGAAATTGTAAAACACAAAAAGACCAACACATGGTGATGTCTGATCTATTGGCAGTAGGTCACATGACTTTTTGGACATATTCATTTCATTCAGGCTGGTCAAACGGATCATTGCATCTGAAGTGCATTAGCTGTAAGTGTCTGCCAGCCGAGTATAAACGACCCATAAACACCCCGTTTTTTTAACTCACCCACAGCTCAGACCACAATAAATATATATGAAAACAATGGACCCGACCCACTTCGTGTTAAAATCCGAAGTCATTGGGGTCGGCACCCTCTAACACCCAAAGAGACATTTGAACCTGGTTTCCATGGAAACTAAAACACTGGGAGTTGCTCATCATCTTTAAAAATCTCAGTGAACGTGTCCCAAACCTGAACTTTTTTGTTTGTATGTTTGCGGAGCTTCCACTCTCCTAACTTGACTTCCTCTCTTGCTCCCTCCATACCCTCAGATACTGACCACGGTGTGCGTCACCTTCACAGACATTCAGTTAATGAAGCGTATTTTTCAGGTTATTTTAATGTTTACCTCAAACAACCTGACCAACCACAACCCCAATATCATTAAAAATATTTTTTAATGACCCGTAACTATGGATGACTGCGGGCACCCGCTCACTGTAGCCTGCGCATCACTGGTATATGCCCATGTAATGTCATGGTGATATATCAAGTATTCATTGAGTTATAGCATGATATGTCTCTGTGGACACACACACACACACACACACACACACACACACTCATTTCTAGACTTGGAAGTGATATGAATCTGATTTTTATTTCCATTTGATCTTTTCATTTTGCTTCCATATCTAAATCTATCCTATTGTTCTTTTCTTCTCCAGTTACCTTCTCCTCTATCTCCTGAACCAGGGTTTGATAACCATATTCTGTCAGACAATGAGGTGAGTGGATGTTCAATTCCCTCTTCATTACTGTACTTAAGTAGATTTTTTAGGTATCTGTACTTTACTTGAGTATTTTTCTGGCAACTTTTTACTTTTACTCCCTACATTTGTTCATAAATATTTGTACTTTATACTCTTTACATTTATATAAATATTTGTACTTTATACTCTTTACATTTATATAAATATATGTACTTTATACTCTTTACATTTATATAAATATATGTACTTTATACTCTTTACATTTATATAAATATATGTACTTTATACTCTTTATATTTATATAAATATATGTACTTTATACTCTTTACATTTATATAAATATATGTACTTTATACTCTTTACATTTATATAAATATATGTACTTTATACTCTTTACATTTATATAAATATATGTACTTTATACTCTTTACATTTATATAAATATTTGTACTTTATACTCTTTACATTTATATAAATATATGTACTTTATACTCTTTACATTTATATAAATATATGTACTTTATACTCTTTACATTTATATAAATATATGTACTTTATACTCTTTACATTTATATAAATATATGTACTTTATACTCTTTACATTTATATAAATATATGTACTTTATACTCTTTACATTTATATAAATATATGTACTTTATACTCTTTACATTTATATAAATATATGTACTTTATACTCTTTACATTTATATAAATATTTGTACTTTATACTCTTTACATTTATATAAATATATGTACTTTATACTCTTTACATTTATATAAATATATGTACTTTATACTCTTTACATTTATATAAATATATGTACTTTGTCATGGAGCGGGGTGAGGAGAAGGAGGACTCCAATGCACAGTACTGAAGGGAAAAATTATTTAATAACAAAACTAAGAAACATGAAGACAAGACAGACAAAATGGTCAGAGTCCGTGGTGATGATGAATGTCCGGGTTATGGAGGTGACATTACTGAATGGTCCCGCACTGGCAACTGTAAGCCTTACTGCTTTTATAGCCACAGATGAGGAACGGCTGCAGCTGCGCAGTGTGGGACCAGGTGAGTGTGGAAATGACTGGGTGAAAGGTCATGACATACTTCATACTCTACATTTATATAAATATATATACTTTATACTCTTTACATTTATATAAATATATGTACTTTATACTCTTTACATTTATATAAATATATGTACTTTATACTCTTTACATTTATATAAATATATGTACTTTATACTCTTTACATTTATATAAATATATGTACTTCATACTCTTTACATTTATATAAATATATGTACTTTATACTCTTTACATTTATATAAATATATGTACTTTATACTCTTTACATTTATATAAATATATGTACTTTATACTCTTTACATTTATATAAATATATGTACTTTATACTCTTTACATTTATATAAATATATGTACTTTATACTCGTTACATTTATATAAATATATGTACTTTATACTCTTTACATTTATATAAATATATGTACTTTATGCTCTTTACATTTATATAAATATATGTACTTTATACTCGTTACATTTATATAAATATATGTACTTTATACTCTTTACATTTATATAAATATATGTACTTTATACTCTTTACATTTATATAAATATATGTACTTTATACTCTTTACATTTATATAAATATATGTACTTTATACTCTTTACATTTATATAAATATATGTACTTTATACTCTTTACATTTATATAAATATATGTACTTTATACTCTTTACATTTATATAAATATATGTACTTTATACTCTTTACATTTATATAAATATTTGTACTTCATACTCTACATTTATATGAATATTTGTATGTTATACTCTTTACATTTATATAAATATATGTACTTCATACTCTACATTTATATGAATATTTGTACTTTATACTCGTTACATTTATATAAATATATGTATTATATACTCTTTACATTTATATAAATATATGTACTTCATACTCTACATTTATATAAATATTTGTATGTTATACTCTTTACATTCTCAGAATAGATTTGTTACTTTTTCAAACTTAACAGATGTGACAGTAGAACAAAGTCACTTCAGGAGTGAAGTGAAGTAGAGAAACTGATTTTATATTTTAGAATTATTTCAGAATTTTGACTTATCTTATAATTATATATGTTTTTTCTCATATTTATCACTTTTTTCAATCTCATGGTGATGAATTTTTTTTATCTTGATTGTGATCTTTTTTTTTTTTTTTTCATTTTTCCTAAATACTCTGCCCGCACCCACTGTGACCCAGACAAACACATTATCTACACAATAGCTCACTTTAAAATGTTTTATTTTTGGAAACTTTTCATATTTTTTCTGTTTAAATAAATATTATTATTTCATTCATTGCCAAAAGAAAAATGCAGTTTTACTTTCTTACAATTGAGAAGTTGTACTTTTCTTTTGTTTGTTTTACTTTTACTTCAGTAAAGGAGTTGAATCAGTACTTCTACTTTTACCAGAGTATTTTTCACACCAGTAGCTGTACTTCTACTGCAGTACAGAATGGGAGTACTTTGACCACCACTGGTTAATGTACTGTGGTTGTATATCGTCACTGCTAGATGCTACTGCATCACAGTCAAACATAAGGCCCGGGGGTCAAATCCAGCCCACCAAAGGGTCCAATCTGGGCCCTGCAGTATTCATATAAAAAAAATCCTTCAGACTTACTTTTGCACATCTAATTACCAAAAAGTGCAGTTTGAATTAACAGTGTGTTTCTCTTTCAGTCACCAGTATACTCTACAGTCAACAAAACACCCTGTGACCAGGCAGGAAATGAAGAAGACAAAGAGCACGACTACAGCAGCATTGCAGAGATCAAAGGTCTGGTCCCGGCCTCATCCTCCAGTGACCTGTACGCTACTGTCAATGATCTCTACACTCAACCTGACGACCCTCAGCCAGGGGAAGACCCCATTTTGGACAGCACAGACCCCGGCTATGAAACCATCCGCATCCCAAAGACCGGTAGCTCTGATGACGAGCACAGGGTTGGGCAGGGGGCGGAGGGATCCGATGCTGTGAAGCCAGAGCCTGATTACGAGAGTGTTGGAGAGTTAGGTCTGAGCCAGGAACTGTCCCGCCTCTGAGATCCATGCGCTTTATCCATTCTGTCATTTGTGGCTTTCTCTCTCTGCGACACATCAGAGACACATCACTGTAGTGCTTTGAACCTGTTACCCAGCATGCTCTTTGTGCATGACTTGGAAATGGTTCACAACAGAGTTTATCATCAACGCATGTGTCCTCTTTACGGTTTGGGTACGGTTTGTCATGTTTGTATTTGACTAATTTAATTTATCAGTCAGGATGAATGTCATTGGTACCCATAGGCCTGCTAGTTACTGAATGGTACCACAGTCATCAGACGTTAATCATACGGAAGAATGTACTTTGATTTATTTTTATCCCTTTAATATCTATATCTTTTCCGGAAATGCTAACCCTAGCTTAAAGGAGGGGGTGGAGATCTTGGAAAAAATGGTCAAGTAATTCAATACAAATGAGATTTAGCCCACCCCTCGAAACCATGCTTTCACGATTCACAAATACATGAACGCACATAGTGTCCCGAGCGCTCAAGGAAGTTCACAACCATTCACAAGAACTGACGTGGAATAGCCAACAAATTACACCACAGTGGATATTTTCATCAACATCTTTCATTTTCTCACTGACAGAGTGAATAGTATGTCCGTAACGGTATCATCTTACCTATGAAGTAGAAACATGGCCACCTTAGCATGGGTTTTGAGCCCCTTATTCAGCTGATGCTAGCGCTGGAAAGTCGTAGCGATCACTGCCCTTGTCCTGTTCTGTTCTTCGCTCAGCGTCCTCATGGCCGTAGCTTTTTCAAACAGTTTTTACGCTGGTTTTGCTGCCGGTTCTCGTCTTTTCCACTATAGCTGTTTATGTGAACGTGCAGAAGGTGGAGGGAGTGGACTTTATCAGCAGTCAATCAGTGTAAAGTATCAGTGCAGTGATTGGCCAGAGTTTTCCTGTGGCTCCACCCTCTAGAGTGGGCTAAAACATTAATTTTGTTTTCAGACATTCTATTTCAGTGCGTGAAGAAGAGGTTTTCAAGCAATATGGTCAAAAATGCTCCAAAAAAAGATCTCCCACCCAACCTTTAAGGTTACCAGAGTGTGTAAGTATAGGACCCAAATACATGCACTAAACTTGGATTTGAATGGGAATTTCTTCAAGTTTTATAAATCAAGTGGATCCCTAACCCCAAGACAGGGCAACTTCTTCTGTTGTGACCCTACCACTACCTGAGCGTTAACCCTAGCTAGCTAGTGTGGAGACAAAATTCCCATTTTATTCTTTATTTGAAAGTGATCATGTGTTAGTTTCTGTAGTTGACATGTGGCTGAAACTACACTGGGTTAGGGTCAGGACCCCCTCCTGCACTAAGACTGCGTCCCATTACTACCACTTCCACTCCCTTTGGCGAGTTCACTTGAAAGTATAGTGTGTCCCATTACTTTCAAAAGTGAGTGAAAGTGCTGTTATAAACTCTTAAAGTCACCACTTTATTTGTAGGGAGGGAAGGGAACAATACTTTTCCCAGAAATTGTCAATAATGTTAATGCAGTTTGCATAAACATAGTCATAGACTACAATGTTTTTGTTGATAGCAACAATACGCAGAGGTTCTGCGTACACACATTCTGTATTTAAGTACAAGTACAGCTATTTGTGTGAAAAAATACTCTGGTAAATGTAAGTACTGATTCAGCTCCTTAAAAGTAAAAAGTACAACTTCTCAACTGAAATTAAGTAAAAATGAAAATTGCATTTTTTTGGGCTATGGATGAAATAATACCAGAAAAATTATTTTTTTTAAAATCAAAAAATTTTGAATTTAATTAAGATTAATAAGTTTAAATTATGGAAAAAAAATTGGAATTATAAGATAAAAGTCAAAATTATGAGAAAAAATGTCAGAATTGTACAACTAAACTAATAGACATACTGTGGACGGCTGTGGGTCAGTTGGTAGAGCAGGTCGTCCAATGACTGAAGGGTCAGTGGTTCATGTCCCAGTTCTGTCTGTCCACATGTCCAAGTGTCCTTGGGCAAAGACACTGAACCCCCCCTTCAGAACCTTAGAACCCTACTGGTGTATGAGTGTGTGTGAATGTGAGGCTAATGTAAAAGAACTATAGAAGTGCAGAACATTTACTGGGCTGAGGGCGAGAAAGCAGAGAAGGAGACATCTTCTCTTCTTGTATTCCGTCTTTCATTCAACACACGATAATTAACAATTAAATCCAAAATGTGACGGCATTTTCACACACTGTAACAGTTATATCAGCGAGGCCCTACAGCAGGGGTAGGCAGATCCAGTCCTCGAGGGCCAGTACCCTGCATGTTTTAGATCAGAGGTGTCAAACATATGGCCCGGGGACTGAAATCGTCCCACCAATGGGTCCAATCTGGCCGCTAGAATGAATTTGTGAAATTTACTTAGTTTATTTTCAGTTACAAAATTACACCACTATCATTTCATTAACAAATATACATTTGTTAATTTTATACACACATATATGTACACACACATATATATATATATATATATATATATATATATATATATATATATATATATATAGGTATTTGTTCATGTTATGTTCATGTACAGTTCATATATCCAGACACTTGGTGCAATTAATGATCAGCTCATCACCAACCTCTGCAGAAGCCTGATAAGGATGTAATGACTTCCAAATGTGCAGAAAACATCTAAAACATGCAGGATACCAGCCCTTGAAGACCGGAATTGCCTATCCCTGCCCTACAGCAAAGAAAATCTGACTTCATTCACTCTCGCACTAGACACTTGACACGGTGACGTGTGTTGCAGTGGGTTTTATTTTTTTACCCCTGAAGTGTGTCCCAATCTGTAGGGGAAGATTTATTACTTCTCACTTAATTTTTGATGGATGACTTGCTTTTGACGATCACCCCAAACAAACTGGAAGTGGTGGTAATGGGGCGCAGCCTAACGCTCAGCTGGGGTTAGGGATATAACAGAAGTTGAAAACCGAAATACATGGATTACACTTCATCCTCTACTTTCTGTGTTTCACTTGTGACTAGAACAAGCTATCCATAATCCTTAAAGGAGTCAGCGTGAAGCTGATGGATTATAAGAGGTTCACCTTCTCTCCTTAATATCTGCCAACAGTACATATCATGGGTTTCCACTATCAGAACTTCACAGTATGCGTGTGTTTCCACTGTTGTGCCGTTCCAACAGGGCCGCCTTCCAGAACTTTTACAGGAACCAACAGAGTTCCTGCCCGAGGGTAGGTACGAGAGAGTGGCCCGGTAGAGTCGCTGGGCAGAAGTCTCATAGATTGGTTGTCGCAAATGACATCATCATATCATGACAAGCAACTCAAGAGTAGTTGTTGGGGGAAGTTTACCACATGACGAAGCAGAAAAACTGCGAAAAGAGGAAGAAGAGTTTCCATGTCTAGTCTTGTTGTGATTTCCTCCTCTGCGGCTGCTTTGTTTTAGTGCTTTTTATTAATGACGTTACCATAGCAACAACGCCATATGATGATGTCATTGCAAGGTTCTTACAGGACCATTCTGTATGGGCCTTATTCACCTGGAACGTTCAAAAGACGTTGAGGGGTACACTTGTTGCTACACACAACACTTTCCCGACGGCAATGGCCCCTCACTGCTGTGTCCCAAAATATACATCCTCAAAGAGGGAAAAAAAATCGTACCGTGGACAGATCTTACATTATTTCCCCAAAGATAAAGCACTTGAGTGTGAATGGATCAAAAACCTGGTTCATATTTCATGGTAAGATAAGGATAATTATGTCCACTGAAATGCATTAGCTAACACATTAAGCTTAGCTTACCAGACTAGCATCAATGATAAATAATGCTAACAGCCATCTAATAAACCTAATGTCACCATGAAATAAGAAAATATGAATGTGTAATTACATAACACTACATTCTATATACTATTTCAACATGATTCTTTCCATTTTGTGGTGAGTGTGCCCATGGCTGTCAGTACTGATGACATGCTAGCGGTGCCATTAGCCTACTTTGTGTAGCCTTCAACCCAGTTACTGTAGCCTTTCAGCAAGACAGCCCGGAGAATATTGTACGACTACAATATTGTTGAAAAATGGGCGTATAAGGAAGTCCTTATACGCCCATTTTTCAACAATATCGATCATTAATTTTGGCATGATGGAGAGATTGATGCTCCAAACTGCTGGCATGTTGTCAACACAAACGTTAACTGAAGCCAGTGATTGATGACATATGGAACTGTGTAGTTCTGTTTAACTTCTGTACCACTCAAGCGTAAAAATGGCCGCCAGGTGAATAAGGCGAATAGAGACACAACACCTGAGAGGACCAGGCTAACTCATGGCCTGGTCAAAAGTACATCCCCTCAAAAAGTCCTGTAAGTTTTGATAGTGGAAAAACGACTTTGGTTGTGATAATGATCAGATAAATGATCTATCAGTGGAAGATCACAGACCATTGCAAAATTTAATCAAGGACACAATGCGTGAGTTATATAAAGTAAACACAAAGAAACCAGTGGTATGTAATCTAACCGTTTCATATTAACAATCACTCGTCCTGTACCTATGATAGTGCCATGACCTGCATGGCAGATGCTGAGGACTTTCTGTCCTTTGCCCGGTGATTCAGTTTCCTGTTGTATTGTGATGTCAGATGCTATATTTCTAAACCATTATGTCAGGTTGTGTCTTGTCCACTATGACAAGTAAAATCTTATCACATCTTAGCTACAGGTATTAAATTATAACCCACCGGTATTTTAGAAGTATGGCATTTGACTTAGTGAAGGCTGTGTGCAGTATATATGTCCTTTTACTGGCACTGGTCAAATATATCATTCAGTCTAACAAAATAGAAGAAATGAAACTGGTCATCTGTAAATCCAAAATGGAGACAGAAGAAGGACCAGCCACATGATCTTGTGGTTTCACTAAAGGTTTTTTACATATGAAACCATTATTTTTAGTGTTTTATAGTCCACGTGTATTCCAGTTTTTTGTGGAATTTATATTTATTTGAAGATACATACTGTAACTGTAAAATGTTGTGACAGAAAAGTGACAAGGGTTTTATAGATGTTTCTAGGACTTTTTCTAAGATATCAAATGAAAGTGACTTTTAAAAATGACAGCTGTAATGGTACGTTTTCCCTGACTTTTTAGAGAAATCCTTGTAAAAAAAAAAAAAAATGGAGGGAAAAGAATTTGATGAGATCATATTTGTTGATTTTTGTGACAACCCATATTAGAAAAGTTTTCCTATTTTTATTTTGATATAGGGACATAAACCCAAAGATATGAGCCTTATGTTGGTACAAAGACAATGTTCAGTTGATTTTCCTGATTGTTTTAAAGCACAAGGTTCATAGTACGGTACTGCACTTATAAACTGCATCATCACATGTTAGTAAACTCCCTACATAACACAATTACTTCACACTTTTTAAACTTACTCGTAGCATTTGGACAATTCGCTCTTTGCACATAACACCATGACGTCACATCCGTAACTTGACAGAGTGGGTTCCCGCTTTCTGGTTTTCTGCAACCATAGCGAAGACATGGGTCTTAAAAATTAGTCTTAAAAAGGACCGCTTTCCTTTTATAAGGCAACACAAACAATACCCTTAACACTGGTGTGTATTAACCTTCCATGTGTTTCCTAGCAATTTAGGAAATGGCTTTTTCTTTCAAGAAAGAATTGGCCGGTCAACATCCGATGCTTAAGGTTTGTCCCCACTCATCATACGAAGGTCTGCAGCCTGCATTTCTTAAAGGGATTATCCAGAGTAAAAATCAGTTTAGCAAATTTTTTAGGTGATTGGAAGTACATACATAAAGTGGACATCAAAATCACACCTTTTGGATGTACAGTGAGAAATTTCGATTTTGCTGTTTTGAGCCAAACAGGTGTTAGCATGGAAGTGAGTAGGGCATGTCTTTTTCACCCACGTGAAACACTATTTTGAAACTAACTCTTCTAAAGCTCTGAACAACATCACACTTATGTGGTAGTAAGTCGAGGGTCCCTGCAGGCAAGTGTCCTGAGGTCTTCATGTCATTGGATAGTTTATCCAGAGTTACTGATTTCAAGCCATGTACCTTAGGGGGAAGCCTGAAATAGTCGATTGCCAACATGTTCTGGAAATTAAATTTTGTTCCATTCTTTTTTAAAAACAGTGTAATATTTCCTTTGAAATTGAAATTAAACTGTGTGCAATAGCAAAGCTTAGCCTACTAACAGGTTGTTGCTTTCAAAACACATATTGGTGTATGTACGACGAGGCGTACAATTTAAATCCCTTGTCCAGTTTTGACATAGTGGTCTTAGAAGAGCCTTTGATGATGTGGTGCACGTTGCAAATGAAGAGTTTAGGGAGGTCTTGAAAGCAGCAGATGTAGAACTCCATTGTTGTTTTGTCAGTCCAGAAAAGCTGAGACCACACTTGTGGTAACCAGGAGCAAATGTGCAAAGAGCGAATTCCATGTTTGTAGCTCAAACTGATGACATGCCAACCGAAGCTTATATAGAGTTAGTTGTATTTTAACCAACTGCTACTTGCTTACCTGTGCTTTTACAGATTTGTATTATGTCCAGAGTGGTAGATTTTGTTTTTTATTTTATTAGATATACTAAGAGCACTCATATACAACAAAGAACCCTGTCGTCCAGTGGCTTTTGACAAATAGTAAGCACTAAAACTGTGATAAACATGGTACATTTCATTGGTACGTGCTTTTAGCAATCAGTGAGCGTGGTACTTTTAATTTTTGAAAAAATAATTGACGTCTGAATATGGTTTCTTTTCAACAAGAACAAGACTGTAAATACTTTTCACTGCTCAAGCATCTCCTGCTCTTTCCAGAAGCATCAGTGTGTTTCTTCTTCTGCACATGTCAAATTAACATTTACAGACTTTAGTGCAAGAATCTCCAAACTATTCCACAAAGAACCAGTGTGGCTGCAGCTTTTTGTTCCAGGGTGATTCTCTGAATTTTGTGCACATTGGAGGCTGGCATAAGAACAATCTAACCTTCAACCAAATAACAAAGACTTTTTTTTTAATGGGGTTGAATGTTACAGGGTTGAAGATTTTAGCTAAAAATAGCCATAGATCCACATTAGCTAGGGTATAGGGCATTAGAAACCATGAGGAAAACAAGAAATTAATATAGTTTTCCAAGACCGTTATTTTTTTCCCCAAACAATACTAAATATAATGTATGCTTGTAACAGTGTTGAAAGGTTGACCTCGACATTGTCAATCTGATGATAAAAACAATTAACTATAGGTCAGAAAGTATGGTAATACTGACCTGTCTTTACAGTTTGAGTGGGAAAAGACTTCAGTGATGTCACTTCCTGGTTGTGCAGGAAGTTGAACTAAACCATTATTTGAAAAAAAGGTGTGATTGATATCCTGTTATGGGGTTGAATCACCCTCCAATCAAAGCAGCAGCACACCAGACTGGACTCAATCTACTGACCTCAGTCTGTAGAGTGGATTGGTCAAACTGTGAACTCCTGGTTGGTTAGAACAGAAACCTTTGGAATAGTTTGTAGAGTCCTGCTTTAGTTTGTGATTTATTAGATATGCAGAAGCATCTCAGTTGGTTCACAGAAACATAGGTAAACTCTGGCTGGGTGTTATTACATTCATAAATGATATTAGAACTTTCCATCTCCCAGCATTCCTACAGTGACTGTGAATTTAAAAAAGAGGGGGAAAATATCCTGCATTCCATTGGGTGAGGAATAATAAACAAAAGCTCTCTGAACATTATGCTCCTTTTTTGCAGGAAGGAAGCGACTTGTTACTGTTAAGTGCACTCTTTAAAATCAGTGTTCCGACCAAATGATATAAATGTGGATCAAGGTAATGATGTGATTTAAATATGAGTATATGAGTCCTGTAAATAACCTCAAAGCAAATCACCTGTCAAAGATGTTTTCGTGCCAAATCTAATTAAGACACATAAGACGCACAGGCATTGTTACTTCCCTAAAAATTCTCTCTTAATCATTCCCACATATGCACTTATTTCCCTTTAAAGGACAACACGCTGATTTTTTTTGGTAATTGGGGCCTTAATTATGATGTAATTTGAATTGTTCTTCTCACCCATGGTACTTTTTTTCTCGATTTTTATTCCTCTGGAAGAAATTAGGTTGTGCCGATATCCACAACACAACACACATCTAGAGTCTGCAGCAGAGGTGTGACCAGAATGGGATGTGTGGGGGGCAGTTGGCTGATCTGGGGGGGCAGAAAACAATACCTGAAAAATCTGTGGAAAACCACTACTACAATTACTAGGCCTAATAGTTTATTAATAATAATAATAATAATAATAATAATAATAATAATAATAATAATAATAATAATAATTTAATTAGGTAATTAAACTATGGTCACACAAACATAAATCATGACTGTTAATTTTGTTAACAGTGTGGAATTATTTTATGAAGTTTGTTTTTTCTTTTCTTTTGGTAAAGAAATGTATAACCTTTTTTGATGCATGCAACTGACAGCAAGCTATCAATACAATCAAAGGTTATACAACATATGATTACTACAAGAGAGCTAGAACAGAAACTAAGCTAGTTGATAGGAGGAGGACTGACACACCCCCTTTTCAGACTGGAAAGCAGTTTTGATGATTGTTCTGCCCCTTAAGGTTACGGAGGAGGGCAAACACCAGAACCAGAAATAATTAAACCTATACATTTTGCAGATATATGATTTTTGTTTTAATCACCACCAGCATCAATACAAGGCATATTGTTTCTGGTCAGTTTTGTTTGGATGTACAGGGCATTTCTCAGGGGGGCAGGACTTGTCCCTGGGGGGGCAGTACAGTCCCCTGTAGCCACGCCCCTGGTTGGCAGGGCACAGACATTAGTTATTTAGTTCAATGTCCACTGTGATACTGTAGTGCTAGTTCTGTTACAGTCCCATTTCAACGTTGAAACACATGGACTGAACTAAAATAAATAAATAATGTAACCTGAGACACACAAGTAAGTCACATTATGTTTTTATTTTAGCTCATTCCGGGAATTTCAAATTTGAAATAGGACTGTAACAGAATTAGCACTACTGAATCACAATGGATATATTAACTGATTTGAACAAAATAACTAGCCTAGCCGTGCTAGACCCTCCTAGCGGCAGCAAATCTAATGTGCTACCATAGTCGTCTAGTAACGCTCAATGTAACTTTTGACTAGATTTCTCTGAAAGTATAGAGTCAGAGGGTGGGTGTAACAAAGTTACGCTGCAGCGATTGGGAGAGAAATAACCAGAAACAACCATAGAAGAAGAATAACAACGCATGTATATTTCCTTTTATCAAAGATAAGTGAAGAATGTGAGAAAACATCATCAATCTTTAAATTCTTTTCACAGAAGCAACAACAGTCGTTCAGTTCCATAATCCACCATTTTATTTAGTCATTCCTATCTTTCTTGGGACTCCTCCATGAACTTTCTGGCATCTAACTACGTCACCCTAAAAATTACGCTGATTGGTTGTAGTATCGTCCTATTGCATACAGAGGGATTTGAAAGACAACCTTTTAGCCCCGCCTCCCCTGAGTATGAAACACCACTAGACCCATACATGGAATGAATAGGGTTACAAAATAACTGCTTTAGCGTTGCTGCACCGGTGACTCTCATGTGGCATGTTGTGGATATCAGCGCAAACCCAATTTCTTTCAGAGGAATCAAAATCGGAAAAAAAATACCATGGGTGAGTACAACAATTCAAATGGCATCATAAGTAAGGCCCCAATTGCAAAAAAAACCCCAAAAACCGTGTTGTCCTGTAAGGAATGGGGGTGTAGGACAGCTTTGGCCTCTCCTACAGCTAAATAACTGCCTAAATACGACCATTTGTTTTCCTTCCAACCAGCAGACAACTATGCTAACATTAGCTTTTGATCACAGGGCAAACGCTGTTTTGGTAGTTATGGCAACTCCTGTCACTCCTTCTCTGTCCAGTTTCCATTCTCTGCATGTAAATATTTTATGACATGAATTGTTGTATTAAATTTTTTTTATATATATATGTGCATATATACGTGTATATATATACATATACATATATATATAGTAAATTGTGTCATTGTGTCTTTTATTCTCTGGTTTATTATCAAATACAAAGATATTTCCTTACAAATGATTTTCTGAAAACCTGACTGTCATAAATTTGGTCATTTTTTTACATAACACTGGTTGGTATATTCCCTCTGCTGCAGCAGTATGTCACTTTCTGAGATGACACTTTTGAAATTTGGAACAGGATGTGCCTGCTTAAGTGTTAGACAGCTGTCAACTGTTATCTGCACAGTTATGAAGTTCACAAATTTAGGAACAATGTGACTGTTTATTGTTAGAATTAGGAGGAAATAATGTCTAGATGCAACACAGTCACTTAAACTGGTGATAAATAAAGTTCCAAATGGGTAACATATCTGTTCTTTTCAGAAATATTCTGTTAAGGATATTATTTTGTGACTAGATCAGATTAATGAAACATTCAGATTTTAAACTCTGGTAGGTGTTCTTACTACAGACAATCAGTGGAGCATTTAGTGCAGTATTTTTATTATCTTTATCATAATATACTTTTCTTGGAATGTTTTCATAAGTATTATTTTTGTAACCACATTTACCCTGGACGCATGACTGCATTCACAGATTGTGTATTCAAACCAAGTTCAGGGTTAATTCTACAAAAAAGGAAGATGTTCTGAACTCTGCTGATGGTAAAGACCAGCCACTACTGTGTCCACAAGCTTCTCAAAGAAATGAACAGTAAATGGTTAAAGGTCATTTAAAAAGACTCAATCAGTCAATTAGTGTAATTTTCACTGAGATTGTATTGAAAGGGATTATCCGAAGTAAAAATAAGTTTAGCTCATTTTTTAAATGATGGGGAGTACATCATAATCACACCATTTGGATGAACATTGACAAATTTCTATTTTGTCTTTTGAGCGGAACTGTGTTAGCATGGAAGTGACTTGGGAATGTCTTTTTGCCAGCAAGACACACTAATGTTAGACCTCTACTAAAGTTCTAAACAACATCACACTTACGTGGTAGTAAGTAAAATGGATCAGCATTTTAGGCTGGGAATATCCTGCAGCATCCAGGCCAATTCCTGCACCACAGAGGTGAAAAAAACCCACCTTTTTTTTGGGGGGGGGGGGGGGCTTTTGTAATTTCCTTATAGCAATTAAATCAATACTATTCCAGTGGCTGTGACACTATTAAACTAATGCATGACAACAGCTCAGTGCAGTACTGTTCTCTCATCCTCTCCCTGCTGTCGGGTACATAACATGTACCTTTTGTCTCAGGTACATGATATGTGTTATTAAGAACATGTTTGCATTATTTTATTAGCAAACCTTTTAGATGTCATCTTAGTATAGTTAATAAACACTAATATTCTATGTTAAAGTGAAAAGGTCAACAGTCTATCCTATAACTCAAGTCTAAAAATCGCTCAGGTTTCCTGCAGCCCACCTGTGGAGTTTTACCCACACCTACTATATGTATGTATTAACATTAACATTACATTTATTAATATGTGCTCATATATACTATTCTGTTTTTCAGTTTCCCAACTAACAGTAATATTGATCAAATAAAACAGACAAGTTGTGTCAAATTATCATGAACGCAAATTATAATGAAAATAACATAACATAAAGTCCAAAAGTATATTGTACATGGCCATGCTGTGATCAAAATATGGGATCAACAATAAAAAAAAACTAAAAAAAACACTTCCTAAAATGGTCAGCAGGTTGTACATTTAACTAAACATAGCTAAACTAAACATATATTGAAATAATGCTGAATGGCAAAAAAGGAACAATAAAAGCACAATATAAATAACACCAGAGCTAGCAGCAGAGCTAACACCAGAGCTAGCAGCAGAGCTAACACCAGAGCTAGCAGTAGAGCTAACACCAGAGCTAGCAGCAGAGCTAACACCATATCTAGCAGTAGAGCTAACACCAGAGCTAGCAGTAGAGCTAACACCAGAGCTAGCAGTAGAGCTAACACCAGAGCTAGCAGCAGTACCACTCTGGCTGCTTCTGGGTTTAATAAACAAGTCAGATCATTTCTAACATTTTTCCTCCTCCTCCTTGAGTGACCTGCTTTTTCTTTATAACTCTCACTTGTGTCCACCTTTCCTTGTTTGTTTTTTTTTCTTAGCGCCGTCATCCATTATTTCATTTTTGCACATAGCCTACTGTGTATGATGGTCAGTGATCTGTCAATGTTACAGAGCGGCCCCACGGAGAATGATGTGACTAACCAATCACAATCACAAAAAAAAAAATCCCAATCTGTACCGCTCTGACTCCATCGAGCTCAACCAGGGGTCGACAACCTGTAACACCCAAAGACACATTTGAAAGTGGTTCAATGGAAAAGAAAACACTGGGAGCCGCCCATCATCTTTAACCTCCTATTTAACTCTCGCATGGCATGCATTTTTAATTTCTCTAGGTTATTTGGGTTGTTTGGGACATGGTGAGTTTAAAGAACAAAGAATTATCAAGAGTGCTGATCTGAAAAAAAAAAAAAAAAAAAAAAAAAAAAAAATATATATATATATATATATATATACACACTAGCTATAATATATATAATATAGCTAGTATTATTCTCTCCTGACATCATGTGGTGGCAGTATAATGTCCTCGTAAGTGGACACCAGACCCTTGTAGAACAATATGTTGTATTGTGGTCTAGACCAGTGATTCACAACCTGTTTGAGCCACAGCACATATTTTACATTAGAAAAATCACAAAGCACACCACCAAAAAAAATGTCACAAAAAGTATATTTATTGAAATATATTGTAAATGTATTCTGGCTGTACTTCTTCAGTGTGAAACCTGGGCCTGTTTAGTTGATATTCTTGCAGGAACACACTAATCTTCCTCCACAGCTCTGAGTGGATCAGTGGTGTGTGCTGTTGTATGGATCCATGATCATACTACTCACTTATAGTACCAATAAGGTGAAATTAGATAATTTTCCATGACACACCTGACAATTTCTCGCGTCACGCTTATGTGCCATGTCACACTGGTCTACACAACAGAAAATGTCAAGTCCACATATGTGGACGTCAGGTCCTGGGAGGTTAAAAATCTCAGTGAATGTGTCCAAAACCTTACTTTTTTTATTTGTATGTTTCCAGCACTTCTGCTTTCCCAACTTTATTTTCTCTCTTGCTCATCCATACTATGTTCTGACATTGTACGTCACCTTCACAGAAATTCAGTTAATAAAGGATATGTATTAATAATTTAAAAAAAATCATACCTCATATTTAAATTACAATGGTTGACCAGGTTATTTTAATTTTATCTCAAACAACATAGTACTGTCAAAGTTACTGTATGCCATTGCATGTCACTGGATAACGGTTACGTACTAAAATAAGGTGTCATAACTGTAAGGTGCAAAACAAGATGTAATATTCAGAATGTTTATCAGTTGTTGCTTCCACTCTTTACTCTTACTCCTGATCCTTGTAGAGTAAATCTGTGAGGCCATAACTGAAAAACTTTTGTGTTTACATTGAAAACCACCGAGCAAAGCATTCTTACATCAACTTAAAATCAGATCATAGGAGTTAAAAAATCCCATGACACCTGAAAAGTAGGCTACATGCCTGTAACAACTAGGTTACAGCAGCACTGAGCCTGACTGTCTGCTCTAAGTTTTCCTCTTCATAGCCTAAATTCTCCCTTTTTTTCCCACTCTCCTTCCTTGTCCATACTCAGAGGTAGTAAGAGTTCACATTCTGTACTTTAGAAGTACATCTACTTGTGTGAAAAAATACTCTGGTAAAAGTAGAAGTACTGATTCAACTCATTTACTTAAGTAAACATTAAAAAGTACAACTTCTCAATTGTAATAAAGTCAA
This sequence comes from Siphamia tubifer, assembly GCA_020466265.1. Lineage (NCBI taxonomy): Eukaryota > Metazoa > Chordata > Actinopteri > Kurtiformes > Apogonidae > Siphamia > Siphamia tubifer. Next base: position 4,256,573 of record CM035793.1, read on the forward strand.
AAGTAAAACTGCATTTTTTAAAATTTTATTCTTTTTTTCCCATGAATGGAATAATAATTATTTAACCAGGATTTTTTTAGTGAGTTAGTGTGTATATGATAATAATAATGGATTAGATTCATATAGCGCTTTTCAAAGCACCCAAAGCGTTTCACATTAGTGCCCCATTATTCATTCACTCTCACATGCTCCCTCTGGTGGTGGTAAACTACATATGTAGTCACAGTTGCCCTGGGGCAGACTGACAGAAGCGTGGCTGCCATTTGACGCCTACGGCCCCTCTGACCACCACCGAATATTCATACTCATTCATACACCAGTGTGAGTGACACTGGAGGCAAGGACAGAGCGGGAATCGAACGGCCAACCCTTTGGTTAATGGACGACCTGCTCTACTAACTGAGCCATGGCTGCCATGGATGTGTTTGATCAGGTCGCAGTGTCTCAGTTTTATGGATATGGACCAAAAATTTAGGGGGAAAAAAAGACACAATTGAGATGAAAAGTCATCATGACATTTTAAAAAGTGCTATAAATATGAGGGGAAAAGTGTCATTTTAAGAGGAAACAGTCAAAATTGTGAAATAATAGTCATATCACCATAATATATGAAGTCAGAGTTTGTCTCCTTCAATGATTTTCCCTCTTCTGAAGTGACTTACTTTTCATACTGTCACAACTGTGTAGTTTTTTTTTTTAAGTAATAAGTCTATTCTGAAAATGTAAGGAGTATAAAGTACATATATTTCTATACATGTAAAGAGCATAAAATACAGACATTTCTATAAATGTAAAGAGTATAAAGTACAGATATTTATGCAAAAAATGTAGGGAGTAAAAGTAAAAAGTTGACAGAAAAATAAATATTCATGTACAGATACCTAAAAAATCTACTTAAGTACAATAATGGAGTACTTTTCCTTAGTTACTTTGTGCCCCCTCCTTCCCAGTGTTCTCTCTATCCTTGCGTCATTGTTTTGAATGGAGCATCCTCCCGGCTTGCATTACAGTCTGCTGGAGAAGGGGGAGCGGCGGGGGCTTGTGGAGGCGTGTGCTGCGCAGACCAATGGCAGCCTTCGTCGGCCGCCGGACCGCACATGTTTACAGGCAGCATTCCGCCGGTAGAGGCTCTGCTCGGTTGGAGCCTACGGCGGACTGGATTCATCAGGACCCGGAGTGGGAGTCACCCCACGGTCGTATTTTAACCGTGTTTAACATAAACCGGTGAACAGTTTTGTACGGAGTCGCGGGGGATGAAATAACTCGACGTGTTTGCTTCAGTTGTTTGTTATCGGAGCTCTTTCTTCGTGGATAAGCCGCCATTTTCTTTAATCGTGTACAAATGTCACTTCGGTCCCGAAAAGCCGCTGGAGGTCCAGGTTTTCCCGGTGCCTCGGCCGCTCGCAGGGAGCAGTGGGGAAAACAAACAGGTCGAACGGAGAAAGATTGGTAGCCGGTTGGATGTGGAGGTTGTTTAGCGGCGAAATAATTGTTTTGTCACGGTGCTATTCCCAGTTTTGTCGGTGCTCTTTGGATCTGTATTCACCGGGAAGACGTTTGGAGTTCTGGCCCTCCGAGTATGTTGCCGCTTTCTAACATTTTGTCAGGGTTGTTGGAGCGCATACTCTACCCGTTGCGGTTTTGTTTTTTTCTCGACGTTGTTTACCGGTTAAATTTCGACGTTTAATGATTTAAAACCACCACATTCGCTGCGTCTGAATCTCATAAGACACTTCTAGACATGCATACAAGGCGTTTGGTCAAACGGTCGATCCTCGGCAGCCGCGTTTATGCGCCGAGTCCAACGGGGGACGGTGTCCCGGTGACAGGAGTGGTCCAGGCTGTCAAGCAGGAAAACAGAGACGTCTCAGCCGCAGGAGCCACCGGAGCCACCGGGGCCAGGCGCAGCGTCTACACGGTGCTCATGCAAGATGGGAGTCTCAAGGAGTTCTCCGAGGAGGAGATAGCTGCGGGCTTCAACCACACCGCAACCAAAGGACCGCTTAAGTCCAGCCTGAAGGTAGGTGTGTGTGCGTGCGGGCGGGCGCGTGCGTTTGTGCGCGTGCGCGTAGAGCCCGGGCCGGCAGCCACTGCTCTACTGTTTTTGTTGTACTGTGCTTTGCAGCTTTTAACCGCTTCCTGCACAGAGCGGATTTAACGGCATCGCCACGGATGGGAAAAATAGAAATGAAGGCAGTGGGCCAGAGCAGACGCATTTAACACCAACACACTATGTTTTTGTTCTCATATTGAATCAAGTAACGGGCTGTCATGACATTTGGCGACGTCAGTTATATGGGACAAAGGGCTTGATAGGGCCTGCGCAATGTTTATGTGGGCTAGTGGGTGGGTAAACCAAGGCAAACAAACACACTCTGCAGCCATCAGGACCCATGCGAAAAGCTGGACCCAGGTTTTTGCAGAGCCGCACAGTTTATCATGTACTGATATATATTTATTTTTTAATATTCCACCTTTTTTACACATTTGCATAAAAGATATATGATATTTTTGCACTATTTTCATATGAAACGCAGACTGACATGTGTTAAATGGTTTCATATATTCTATTCTATCATATTCTGCTATTATTGATTAAAAAATGGCTCATGCAGGTCTATTAGACAATTAAAGGCCAGGTAGGAAGTTTTACCAGCCCTCCATATTTTGTAGTCATGATATGATCCCATTAAGCACTGATCTAATTGCCTTCATGTTCAACTTGCATGGTTTGTTGTCACATGGCCTCAGATAAAAACAGCAAAGAAAGGAAGTCAGTTGGAAGAAAATACTGTTTCTGTGTGTGTGTGTGTGTGTGTGTGTGTGTGTGTTTATATAGTAGGGGAGTGAAGAATGCACATAACTGAAAACTGCTTGTTTACAGAGTGATATGGACGTATTTTGAATGGTGTGCTTTATTGCATCCATGTTGGCATTGTGCTGTGATGTTTTCTTCATGAGACATGCTATAGTGTAATTTGTAGTGTGTTTTTTCTCTAGTCTAAAATGGAAATTTGTTACCTCAAGCTCTGGACTATACACATGTTTTTTTTCTTCTTTTTTTATAAAAATAAATAACATTGGGACTGAAATTGTTCTCCACATTTTGGTTGGATTTGCAAACAGTAATTGTGAACTATGATCTCAAACTCCAAACAAACATGTCCAATCTTAAAAAAAAAGGATAATACAGTGTTAGGACAGTGTGAGTTGTGATTGATGGGAAATGTCATGCAAATGAAGGCTTTCTTGTTTTGCACATGCATGTGTCTGTGGATCAAGTGCCACTCTTACAAAAACCCATTGCACAATGCCGTTACAGTCGCCAATGCAGGCGGGAGTTGTGCAGCTGAGACGGAGAGCTGAGTCCTGTCAACACAATGGTCAAACCTCTTTCAGCACGACTCAATTCACACAGAGGTCGAAAACAAGCCATAAAAGGAAGGAAGAGGAGGAGTCTGCTTTACTTGGGTGTGTGTGTGTGTGTGTGTTGGGTTTTGTGGATGTAATAAAGCAATATGCAATATCCCAAATGTGAGTTTGTATGTTTAATGAGTGAGATCTATTTTACATTCTGGAGTGGGGGGTTGTTTGTGAGGACATGCTGCTGTATCTGAGCAGCAGCTGTACAGCCAACAAAGCGGGCACCCCCAGGTTGGGAACGGGTGGCATGCTCTAAAGAATGTGGATGTTTGGCACTGTGCCGTGTTTGGCACAATGAATGTACCCTTTGCAGGGTGTTGGTGGGGGGTGGGGGGCACCACTTGTTGACTTGATTTGTGAAAGTGTGTGCTGTGTGATTGACGTTATGTAGATTTGTTGGTGCTAATGAAGAGGTGTTGCTTGTTTTTGTTTTTGCTTTTGCTGATGGTTCTGTTGTGCAGCAACACATGTGTTGTTTATGTTGATCTCACACTGATGCAAGCGTCAGTGAAGCAAGCTTAACCGACCTGAGTTCAGTCGTTCTTTGTTTTGAGGCAGTCATCCCAGGAAGGCTGTTGTTGACAGAGCAGCATCAACATGAAACACAGTGACCGTGGTTAAGTGTGTAAGCCCACTGTTGCTCTAATGATGTATGAGTGGTGTTTTTGGGACGAAGGAGTACATTTAAAGGAGTCATTCCATGTTTATTTCATCAATATATCTGTGTTCTTAATTTTTATCGAATACATTGTGCGCTGGTTCTATTTTTAAAAAAACTTGTGGGTTGCTTTGTTTCCAGCTCTTTTTTGGAGGGTAGAAAAATGACTTGAGGTTGAACAACAGTTTACTGTTACGTCCTCATACATGTCCATGATGCGGTAATGAGGCATTTCTGATTGGCTCAGAATGTGTGTAGGAACACTCCCCCCTCCCCTCTCACTCTGTGTGTGTTTACCATCCCAGAGTAGCATCCAGCTAGGTTTCGTGCTGTCGCTTGTTTTGAAAACGTGCAGGGAAAAAAACAGGCTTCATTTCCACAGAGAGCACATGAACCAGTTTGATCCGCCATTTTTTTACAAGTTTGTGCAGCAGCTATGTGGTGCCGTCTTCCCTTGAAGCTGCTAATGCTAATGTTACTTCAGATTCGCTGTAATGGGGGTGGGCTTAACCCCACATGGGTGACACCAATGTCCTCATGATGTGTAGTGGACAGACTTTTTCTGAGTTGCTCGTTTCTGTGTTGTTTTCTATGGATGGTAAATCCATCAGTAAAGGGGACACACCACGCAGCAAACGCACCATGTGATGGTAACTCCGGGTGACCCATCAGGTTCCAAAAGGAGTGTGGAAAGGTGGCTTTCAGTGGAATGACACCATTAAGCATACAAAATAGCCCTTTCCTTTGCTTTAGGGCTGCACAATTAATCACATTTTAACTGAAATCGCGATTATTTATTTAATTATTACTAGGCAAACTCTGTTGCATAGCATCCAAGTATTTTAACCAGGATACTAAGGATGTTAGTCGATGACCGTTTGACTGATGGTTGACCGATGGTTGACCGCATCAACGTTGTCTGGTCATAATTTTCTGCCGTCGGTTAAAAAAAACAAAACAAAAAAAACCCCATCCTGCACCAGTCATTCCACTGCACAAAGTCCTTTGCATTGTAGTGTAGATTATGAAGAAGCTTTGTGATCTCTCCATAGAATATCTTTAAAAAATATGAATTTAAGCATTAGCAAAACAAGACCGAATTTATTAATATCAAACTCAGAGCTCAATTAATCTATGTGGTACAACCATTTTACACAGTTTAGAATGTTTACTCAAAACAAAAACAAAACACAGAGCTGAAGTGAGGAAATAGAACTTCTAGAGCTAGCAGCTAGAGACTGGGACAGCAAGTTGTCACCACAAATGCCGTGTCTTCATCCTTTTGGGCCTGTGTACGAAGACGGTCACTTTATATTCTCTGGAATGCATCATCTTTTGTAATAAAGAAATAATGTTCCAGGTCCAATATAAATTGTGCTTCCTTTTTCATGTTTGATTTTTAACTTTTGTGCCTTTGCAGATTTGGAAAACCACTTTACAGATCTAACACCTTTGACTTGACTTGACCTTTGAAATTAACTTCCAATCTTTTCCCATTGATTCAGAACTTCAGACACAACTTTTTCTGCAAAAGCTCCATTGTAATTGACATGTTTTTCATGCTTCATTGGCCTCTACTTTAAATAAAAAAACAGTATTAAGACATCTTTCTGGAATTTTACGAAGGGAAAAGGCAATTATTATTATTATTGTTATTATGCAATTCTGTAACAACCAAATTGAAATATCTGAGTAAAGACTATATCCAGACCCAGAAGCACCCTCCATTTTTAAGAATGTTGTGTCCTTCTTACTGTTAAACTGTTTAATGAACGGTGAGTCACCAACAAACTGACTTTAACTGAGACCTTTTGCATAAATGTGATTTATTTTGTTGACTACGATAGAGTAATAAATAGGCTTATGCCCTATTATACATTACTATTATACATTTGGACTGGATAAACAAAGTTCACACAAATTCCAGACATTATGACCAAATAGCTTGTAAATTTAAAACATCCTGTTTCATCTCAGTACATTAATAAGGTAGTATAAAAACAATGTATGCATAAGAATAAAGGGAGTAAATACCATTGATAAGGATGCAGTCTGTATATTTGCTCCCTCTGGCAAACGACCGACTGAATCTATAGATGCAAGGTCATATTTATATTCAATAAATATTTAAATATTATAATATTATATTATTTATAAATATAATCCATAAATATTGAATATGAATATATTTAATATAAATATGGCGTACACTATCTTCCTTTTACCACATGCTGCCACACAATTTCGGCCGCTTCCTCTATTATTCACTCCAGGAAAAGACAAGAGGTGCGTAATATAAATGACAAACAGACAATCACATTCACACTGGAGTTGAATTATCATTGGATGTCTGTCCAAACACCGTAGGTAATTTGCGGCAGCATTGTTACTGAGCATATCACACACGTGGTGCATTCGCACAGGAATAAGAACTCAAACATTCTCTGTAATTATTCTGAATTACCAGCAGTACATAGGTAATACTTATCCCTTGTGAATGGGGCAATAGACATGAGTAACAACACTGAAAATTGACTCCCAGGCACAAAATGAAGATACAAATCAGAAAAACAGCAGAGAGGATTAGATTTGTAAAGTTTTTCAAAAAGTCATATGTATGGCACCCCCGAATCCACAACCTGGATCTGGTATGAATTTAACCAAGAGTTTCACTGCTGGAGTGTTAACAAACAAACAACCAAACCAAAAACAATTCCCCTTGTCTCCTCTTAGGAGGACAGGATAGCAGTCCTTATAAGAGGTGTACATGGGCTGACCCTCAGTAAGTGGGTGCCCACCGTCACCCGCATTGATGAATGTTTTTAATTATATTCGGCTGTGGTTGGTCAGGTTGTTTGAGGTAAACATTGAAATAACTTTTTAAATCATTACAATTTAAACATTAGGTATAATGTTCTATACATACACTTTATTGACTGAGTTTCTGTGGTGTTGTACAACGTGGTCAGTATCCTACGGTATGGAGGGAGCAAGAGAGGAAATCAAGTTGGGAGAGTGGAAGCTCCGGAAACATCCAAACAAAAACAGTAAGGTTTGGGGCTCATTGGCTGAGAATTTTAAAGACGATTAGTAGCTCCCAGTGTTTTCTTTTCTGTGGAAAATGGATTCAAATGTCTCTTTAGGTGTTACAGGTTGTCGACCCCTGGTTTAGATGCTGCGTTAGCGTTGATAACTTTTGAATGATGAAGCAGAACAAAAATATTTTCTCAACTCATTAACAATGACATCAGATTTTAACACGGAAATAAATGCAGGTATGTGAGTAAGGTCATGTGATGTTCACAAAGACCATTGACTACTTTTTAAAAATGTGGGTCCAGAAGCGGGTCGGGTCCATCCTTCTCAAATATACTTCTTGCAGTCAGAGTTGCAGGTGGGTTAGTTAAAAAAAAAAAAAAAAGGTTGGTTGCAGGTCGTTTATACATCGACACGTGCATCACTGATACATACACATATTAAAATTGTACATAACTGTGTAAACACTGATGTCGGTGTATTGCAGAAAATTTAATCCGATCATTGATGAAGCACTGAAATTTCCTACCTTATATTCATAAGAGGTGAACTTGGACCAAAAGATCATATTACAAATAAGATTTTGAAGATCTTTTAGACCTTTATCACATTATCTTTGGATGAGCACTGTTTCTATCCTACATAATTACAGTATGAAACAGCCTTTAATTCAACACTACTGACAGGCTCCCAAAGCCACCTCAAGTTTCCAATTTAACTCTGTGAACCTAAAATAAACTAGGATACTGAATTGTAAGTTTTCAAAGTTTGGGAAAAAGCTTTTCGCAAACAAACAGAATTTGACATCAGCACTGGCACCATGTGCCAGGTGTTATGTGAAGTAATTTGTCTGTATATTAGGAAGCTCTATTGGACTGTTGACATAGCACTTTATTAATCCAGTTAATCAGATTAATAAAGTACTATTTTTATTAATTTAAGGGGATTAAGTAACAAGTAAATGATTCTGTCTAAACAGGCCCAATGTATTAACTGTAACAATCAATGCTAATTTGATATTTTACAAAAGTTGGACTTGACAGAGTTTGACTCCAGTGGTTAATATTGGCCTTTTCAGCAGGACTTTTGGAAAGTAGTGGCTCAACAGTTAAAACAAAATTACTCCCACCTACACTGTCATCTGTTTCAGATGTATTTTGTTTCAGACTCTTTCCTTAGAGAAAATTGAGAGGAGCTTGTTGTAATTTATTTAACTACCTGTATTTTACAAGAGGTGATAAACTTGGGATGGGGAACATGATTATAATTCTGCCTCAAAAGATTGTTTTATAATCTGCTGCCCAGGTTGTCTGGTCCAGTTTATGTTAACTATCAATCTCTACTTCTGCCAATATTAAATAAAATCCTTTATTGTTTTTGAGACAAAAACATGATGAAAGATGTAACAGGAATTACATTTATACAACAAGACAAATGATGATATGAAATGTTGTCAAGTAAAAAAAACATAAGTAAGAGATGAAGGTTTTCACAATATCAAGTCACAAAAACTGGAATGAGTATGATGTTATTTTACAGAGTTTTTGTGTAAGTTAAATGTCTTTTAGGATAGGATTGCCGAAATATGTCTTTATAAAAGTAATGATCATTTTATCTGTGGTGGTCACTGTCATACTTGTAGTAACAAAGGGTTTATTAACACCTGGAAAGTCCTTTGGGTGACTTATTGATTTGGATCAAATGTGGCCTTTTTGTTCGTTTGTTTCACTTGCATTCTTAATACTACTTTTGGCTTGTGGACCATGTGTAAACAGAAGCACATGTGAAGGACTGTACTGGCATTGAACATAAAAGTCAGGGACAGGGTGAGTCAGAGGGCCTGTTTACACGTACCCAGGTATTTAAAAAAAAACACAGACATTTGCCTCTGTTTGTGCCTATCGTTTTTTCCTCTGAAAACGTATCTTTATTAGCCTGTCAAGCCCGACTATGATATGAATTCATAGTCTGGAGATGATCCATAGACCTAGGCTTCAGCGTACAGATGGGATCAACAGCTGTCTGTCAAACTGCTCTGCACATAATAGGCCAGTGCTATGACCAATCACAGCAACAAACAATGTGACGTATACAGAACGAAAACAAGTCTAAACTAATGTCTATCTTTTTGTCCTATAGGCTAGTCTAATTAATGTTAACACACCGCTAACAGTGGAGGAAATTATCCAACCGGGTCCGTTTCTATGCTGCTTATCCAACCATAGACTGTATTCAGTATAAGTCCCTACTTCTTCAACCCTGTGGTCATTGTGCTAAGCCCCGCCCTACAATTTCATTAAACAAATAGAGCATTGTGATTGGACTGGTAAAATTTTGGCGGGCCTGGCTGAGGCTCTATGGAGCGTCACTAGATCAATAATCCAAACATAAATTATTTTTTGCCACAAGAGGCAGGCAAGTTTACTAGGCTACATTTTAATAAAAATTCTGGCAAGAGTGAAGATTTTTGAAAAGTCTGTTTTGTGTTTGTATACAAAGAGACCAAAATGGAGTCTTAGGCTAATTTCGTGCCACAGAGAGCAGCATCGTATATCTGGCTAGCATGGATACATTCTGAATAGTAGCATTTCTTTTATTAACGGTTCTATTCACAAATTTGCTTTTGAAAGTAAAGCTGATCCAAGTCATAGACCAGCGAAGGCACATCTGAGGGCAGCAATTGTGCATCTTCTTGTGACTGTGCGCCCGTACCACCAACGTTGGTGATTTTAAGTAAATAATAATTTAAAAAAACCTTGCTGTGTGCACGAAGTTAGAGACGGCTGGTGTTGATGAAAATGTATGTGGCGGTCCTACATACAGTTAGCATTTTCAGAATATGTATTCTATTTTTAGGCACAAATTTATGAAAATGTTATCTGTCAAGAACAGTTCACGTGGAGCTTGTTTTGTAAAATGGACATCTAGTATCTCAATGAGGCATTCGATCTCCTCATTGTTCCAGAAGAGTCCAGGTGCAGGAGAATTCCACAAAGCAGGTTTCATGAAAACCATGAGTCTGTTAACCATGAAATGAGAGAAACTGAGTTTTCCGTTTCACAAAGGTTTTTGTGAATGAAACCCTGAGTTTCTCTCTTGTCGCCACCCTCTTACAGACACACAGTTTCATTTCCTCATTCGTTCAGTCCGGAGACTTTTCATGTAACATACTCTACTTCTGCAATTATGTAAAAAAAATATCAGTTGGTAGGTCTAAATTAGAAATCTATTAGTCACTGTAGGTGCAGACTGTTTTCACTAACATCTCATGGATGAAGGTGTAGCAGTACTGCGCAGAGAATTAAATATTTGTCAGGAGGTAGTTTTCAGACTGCACATCATAATACAGTATTTCCAGACAATTATCTTTTTACATTGCAAAGATCTAAATCTTACCAAGTGTATTTTTCTCATTTGTAGTCCAAATATCTCATCACACTTAAAATTAGATAGCATCGCAGAAACAGGAACTTTTCAGTGATTTATAGAGAATAGATCTGGAAAACTGGATTTATGGAACCTTACCATAGTGTTTCCCACAGACCAAGTGGCATTGTGTGGTGCTAGGGGAGCAATTTTTACTTATTTTCACTTGCTCCATTGGCAAATAAAGACATAAAACACATTTCATTTAGGTCTTTATTTCTTACAAATACCAAAGGTCGTTCAGTTAATGTTCTGGTAGTCAATAGAATTAACATCATTCTAAGGGTCTCTATAAGATGTCCATTTTTAATGATGTCCATAAGATGTCCCTTTCTAATCATGTCCATAAGATGTCCATTTTTAATGATGTCCATAAGATGTCCCTTTCTAATGATGTCCATAAGATGTCCCTTTCTAATGATGTCCATAAGATGTCCATTTTTAATGATGTCCATAAGATGTCCATTTTTAATGATGTCCATAAGATGTCCCTTTCTAATCATGTCCATAAGATGTCCATTTTTAATGATGTCCATAAGATGTCCCTTTCTAATGATGTCCATAAGATGTCCATTTTTAATGATGTCCATAAGATGTCCATTTTTAATGATGTCCATAAGATGTCCCTTTCTAATGATGTCCATAAGATGTCCCTTTATAATGATGTCCATAAGATGTCCATTTTTAATGATGTCCATAAGATGTCCCTTTCTAATGATGTCCCTAAGATGTCCCTTTCTAATGATGTCCATAAGATGTCCATTTTTAATGATGTCCATAAGATGTCCATTTCTAATGCGGTGAAAAATGCAGCCCTTCGCTTCTCTGTTGCCATGATGACTCATCAAATTGAGCTGGGGACATTCCAGTCAATGAAAATGGGAACCCCCACTAGCATGAGAATGCCCATTTGGTGGCTGCAGCTGGATGATATTCCATTGTTTGACAACTATCCATAGCTCATGGCTGCTGCCATGAGCTCTGACCACCCATGTGGCTTGGGTCACTTCCAATAGGCTGATCAAGCACAACAAAGAGCACAGTTCCTTGGTTTGTTTTAGTTCAAGGCGGGGTATATTCACATCAGAAGTGAACTTGGACCACTTCTATGTTGTTATTATTATTGTGACACGCACAGGGACAAGAATTTTTGTGCTTGAAACACTGCTGATCAAATTGAGGAGGTTATGGCTTTCTTACCATGTGTTTGCTAGTGGCAGAGACCAGAGTGAGAGACAAAGAGAAGGAGAACGGGGGCAGCAGACTCAGGTATGGAACCAGGGCAAACATTAACTGTAGTAACAAGACCAAAATCTAATATGAATTTCAGTACCGTATTTAGTTTCCACACATATATGCAGCTGTTGTTTATTTATGCCCTCTGTCCACTGTTAACAGAAGCACACATGTGACGGTGCAGACGACATGAACATGTCAAAGGTGAAAAGGTTGAACGTGCAGTTTTAGTTCACAAGAAGATACAGATTCTTCCAGATGGTGTCTGAAGACAATTGTATGCAAAACTTATGGATGCATATGGATGAAACTTTAAGGATGTGTTGGGAGTGTCACAAGGACCAAATAATTACATTCTGGTGGTGGTGGAAGAGATCATGGATTCTGGATCATTCGAAATTTTACATTGCGGTAAATGGAGAATGTATTTCAAAGTGAAAGTAACAGGTGAATGTGAATTCATCAACTGGTGACATGAGAGGTGGTACTTTATTATTATTATTATTATTATTATTATTTTAAATTATTATTATTATTATTATTATTATTATTATTATTATTATTATTTATTATTATTAATAATAATAATAATAATAGCTTAATTGGGGGGGGGGGGGTTCCACTCCCCTAGCACCACACAATGCCACTTGTTCTGTGGGAAACACTGAACCCCTGTGGATACTCGACACTAACACACACACAGACACACTGTCTTTGACACATGCCACTCACATTTCATAACCTCTTCAGTGTACCACACAATATCCTGACTCTGAAATGGCATCATTCAAGAGCTCAGTGAAGGGATCACAGTTGGGGTTTATCTGAGGAGTGCACAACAAACAACATCTAGTCTTCACCAAGCCAGTATAATCCATCTTGTTCTACACCAGTCCTATGTTTTCAGAGCTTTTTTCACACCACAGAGCTTTCATGTGATCAGATTTTATCATGAGTGTCACTTGATGTTCTTTTTTTTATCTCATTAAGTAAAATGTTGTCTTGGTGTGTGTTTGTGTTGGAGTGACTAGAGTACCACTGGCTTTTCTAGTAGGGCCTAATTGTGTTACAGTGCTTTGTAATGATCCAGATCACATATACACATGCACACACACATACTACATGCACTCCTAGCCTGTATGTCATACCTCTCAGTGCTTTGTTGATGTGGGCAGTCATGTGTGTCACTCTGACTTTGGGCCTTTTTTGTAGTGCATTGTTTATGAGAGCCTGACAGCTACCTGATGAAATACAGAGTGCATGTGGGTGTGTCTGTTTGTGTAGGTGTATGTAAGTATTCATGTCTAGAAGTACGACATTGGTTGTGTAAGAGAAGAGATTGTACTTGTAGTTTATTAGGCCTTCGCCGCGTCCCACGTCGGGCACAAGGCCTATTGATACCGGTGGCAGTTTGATCTGATTCTGCTCTTTGAGCTCTAATTTGACCCCCTGAACATGCATGAAGCGCCCCCTATAAATTCGCCTTTACTAAAATGGCTGTAGATCAGGCATACAAACACCGATTTGGCTCAAATTTGACTCTGACGTCATGTGAGGAGGCGAAGGACGGCAAAGGCCTTTGAGACTGCTTGTTTTCTAATTATTTTGGCTTTTTAAAAGGATGGTGGGGGGAACTATTTGAAGATGGGCAACCTATCTGCAGAAAAAAGTCTGGGTGAAGGGGAGCAACACTAACACACCAATAGTAGTGTTGTTGTTTCTAGATAAGGAACATGGAACAGGGAACATGTTTTTTTTTGTACCAGTTCTTAAATCTGTTAGACTAGATCTGGTGTTGACCGTTGAATGTAAAAAAAAAATAAATAAATAAATATATTCTTGGTTTTAATTAGGGATGGCAAAATGTATGAAAAATCTTGGCTGATCATTAACCAGTTGAAGTTGGTCACTGAGAAAAGAAAACGATTGCTTTGTCGGCTCACACACACACACGCACACACAAACACACACACACACACACACACACACACACACACACAAACACACACACACAGAGCTATTACTCACTGCAGTGAACTCACTTTGCTTTTTAAACATGAGTCACAGTGCGAGGTCGAGGGATGTGATGTTAAAAGCTCATTTTAAAACATTGGATATTCCAGTAAATTCTGCTGCTAAATATGGTGTAAAAAAACCTTAGTGATGTCCACCAGCCTGCATCAGTTCTGCACAAACTCCTTCTGCCATAGCCCACCCGTCATGGTGGATAACACAACTCCTCCACCGCACTTTTGGGTTGTCATGGTGACAACTTTCTGTCCCTAGTCTCCAGCTGCTAGCTCTAGAAGTTCTATTACTTCACGTCAGCTTTGTGTTTTGTTGACATTTTGAGTAAACATTCTAAACTGGTGTGAAATGGTCGTACCACATATATTAATTGAGCTCTGTGAAAGCTCTGCATTTGCTATTAAGAAATTCTGTCTTGTAGTGCTAATGCTGAACATTTTTAAAAATTTGCTTTAGGGAGCTCACAAAGCTTCCTCTTTATAGTCTACACTACAATGCTAAAGAGTGGAATGACTGATGCAGGCTGTTTTTTATTTTGTAATTGACGACGTAAAATCATGACTGGACAACGTTGATGCAGTCAACCATTGGTCAAACAGTCGTCGGTGAACATCCCTAGTTCTGATCTACAATTTGCAAAAGTGCAGCTACATCTTATGGCCATAAGGTGCTGTCTTTAATACGATATATAATGGCAGTTTCTTGTCTTTCTTTTTAAGTTTTTTTTTTCCTGAAATAATTGAATTAGATTACAAATATGCACAAATACTGGTAATACCGATACCGATATGATGCTGATATTACAGCCTTGAGTATCGCCTGATTCCAATCCAGTATTGGCACAAACCATGCATATTTGTATTACTTATGCTGTAGTGCGGAATGTTAGAAAAGGCTTGATCAGGTGATGCTACTCACAGGAAGAATGTCAGTAACAATAGGTCTGAGAAAAACCTGACCCACTTATTTTAACCAGTTTGTTGATAAATGTTAACCTTCAACATAATATCTACTCTAAATAAATAAGGTAGCACCAAATCTTTCATTGCATAGTGTGGTATTAATGTTATGTTTATGAAAGTTAAAGATTGACAATGACCCAATTTGACAATTGCAATATATTTTAATCTGAATTCAAGTTTCACTGCATGAGCAACAGTACAAAAAGATAACTCATTATTCACACTGAACAGCATTCATATGTTCCCTGGCTGCAATTCAGCTCATCCTAGGGTCCAGCTCTTATAGTTCGGAGCTACGTGCGACACAGCGGTCCCTGCACGTCTTGTTTTTGACTGTCATTGTGGAGTTTTAATGACTGCACTTTAAATTGTGTTGATCCATTTACAAACTGTGTCCTTCCTGCAACTGAAGGGCCACATGTCCTACAGTGGACACACACCATGGCTTGTCCCTCGTATCTTAGCCACAGGAACTGTGCCAGCCATTGTTGTTGAAAGATGTACCTTTTTTCTTACCTAGAAAAGCAAATAATATTAATAGTGCAATTGCTATTTTAACAAATGGAGCTCGAAGGTGACCTTGTGACTTGGTGCTGCCATCATCTCTGTGTGTATTTGACTTGTGCGCGTGCACGGGAACAGGACAGTGTAGACCCCACCTATCCAAGTTCTTAACAAATCGTGATTGATTTTGTTGTCATGCAAGTGGAGTTCTACACTGAGCTGAATGTGAGCTTGGAGCAGACGTATGCGTAGCACGTGTTGCCAAAAGTCCCAGTTGTTGTCTGTACTCGAGCCCCAATTCATCAAATTGTAACACATCACATTATTTCCTGAGTAACGGTAATGGCAATGCAGTTATGGATAAAATAATTAAGCAATTACTCCATTACCCTGAATGTGGCTGCGTTAGTAATGCCGTTATTCTCTAATGCCGTTATCCCCAGCACTGCCAACCTGTCGCTCTTTTCATCAGAAGAAGAATCCGTGCTTCTTGTCGCTCCCTCTGCTAACCCTTCTCTTCCTCCTCCACCACCACCAGCCTCGTCTGTTGCTTCCATGGTAACCTCTGGCACATTTTTCTTCTTAAAATAATCAGCTATTGACCGCTTCAGACTGAATCTGCTTTGTTTACTTTTTTGAGCGCACTGCTGTGCACGTAACATGCACAGACAGAAATACGACAGAAATAAGACTCGAGAGACAGAAAGTAAGATTGTATTATCAACCACTCCATTAATGCACTAACACAGCCGAGTGAAAGAAAAAAAAAACAACTTTTTTCCCACTTGTTCTCTTACAAGTAGCACCGGAGCGACCTCATTACATTTGAAATCGAAATTTAATGCAAATTTAAATTAGGTTGCATATCCGACCTAATAGGTGGCACTCTGGAGCCCTGCTGCATATTAATCATTGTCACGTCCTGTTTGATTGTTTAGTTGATTTTAGCTGACATTAGAAGCTACTTTGCTAACGCTAAATGTCAGACCAATGAGTTAGTTCGTTCATTCCAAATATCAGTAAATGTGATAAACTGACAAATGCAAGGAACAGGGACTGATGGGGTGGAAGATGATTATCATCCAGTTAACAAACCATAGTAACAAATGGCTAGAGACAGAAGAGACACGTGTGCTGATTGGCTCACCCAGCCACATGACTACAATATGCACTTTCGTACAGTTTATGAATACATTGGAATAGAACATTTTGTCCAAAATAGTGACAGGAATTCATCACTGACATGACTCAACATATTTACAAAGTGAAGAAATATATTGAGAAATAAATTAAAATATGTGGCCTGTTGAAGAGTGTAGTGTTCTATTTTAGGGTGTTCAGGATGGTTATGGCCGATGGAATGAAAGCTTTTTTGAAGGTGTTTCTCTGGGCCAGTTGGACTTGTACACATGTACATGGTACAGTTGACTCACACAGTGAAAGTAAATAAAATTGTCCCCAAAGAATTTTTTATTGAAACAAATGCTCTGACTAAATAACTTGTTGTTTATTTGTTAGGTTTCTTAATTATATCAACTCAGACCTGATACATTGCATTGAAATCCACATTCCACATGGACATGATTATTAAAATAGACATTTATGGTCACACATCCATGCTACATGGTATTTTTGGAAATGTACCTGCATGCATATCTATCCAGTCATAACGTTGAAACACAGCCTTAACACTTTCTTGACCTTTTTGACTCCTTTTATACATGTACTGCACAAACCAATTCCAGTTTTAACTACACATCCATACATTTCCTGAAGGAAACGTAACCAGTGTGCTTGTCTCTTGCCAGATCAGTGGACGTAAAAGAAAGAAATCTCTCCTTTTCACTTCACATGTGGCATTAACATCACGACAGACTTTGTGTATTCCAGAAATGTCCCGATCCAGGTTTTTGCACTTCCGATCTGATATCAATACTGGCCGATACCGATCCGCACCCGAACCGACCCGCTATAAATGATCCCGATATCCGACCCGAACCCGAAAGAAAATGTCAGATAGCCAAACTTAAATACAAACATTTATTGCCACGAATATACTGAACAGTGACATAGCCAAGGCAGAACCAAATAAAAATGTTGTTAAACAGTAGCAGACAAATAATAAACTCAAAAAATATTTTTATCCGTGAGCTCACACACACACACACACACACACACACACACACACACACACACGCTTGAAAAACGCATCAAGAAGGAAGCCGACAGGAGGCAGCTATACAAGTCCAAACTAAAGAACAGTTTTTAGCCTATGAACCGCAAATTAGACCCGCGATCACCCACGTCCGACCTGAACCGAACCCGTATCCGACACAGCACAACATTTTTCACCCGTTTCGTGAAAATCTGCGGGTCACCCACGGGTACCCGAACCCGTGCAG
Organism: Siphamia tubifer; assembly: GCA_020466265.1. Classification (NCBI taxonomy): domain Eukaryota; kingdom Metazoa; phylum Chordata; class Actinopteri; order Kurtiformes; family Apogonidae; genus Siphamia; species Siphamia tubifer. The sequence goes on from CM035793.1 coordinate 4,274,248, forward strand.
GACTCTGCATAGTGAACTCAATTGAAAACGGCGCTACGGCGCTGTTGAATCGCACCATCGCCGTTTATCAATTAAAACATACCAGTGTCGTCTCTCACAAAATTAAAAGGCTTTAAAAATTTTTTTTTTACTGTGCAATAAAATAACAAAATATTCTAAACTTGGCTCACAGCTGTTTTACTGTTATTAAAAAGAAGTACGATTTTGGCCTTTTTAGGGTGAATTTCATGAATTTCATTTTTGGATGGTTTTTCACATTTTATACAAAACCTGTGCATCAGAATGTCAATCTATAGAGATAGCACAGCCTTTGAGACCAGGCTACACATTTTAGCAGCAAAATTGTTGGTCTATTTCCAACGGTGTGGGCTACTTTTTTTTTGTATCATAATAAAAATAAGTCAAAATAGTAATAAATATGATGAACAATAATCTCCTGTGCATTGCATTACATGCAAGCACACAGGGAATTCAATCTCAAACATTTATCATCAGTGACAGATTCAACACATTAATGTTTAGTACAGGTATTTATGTAAATGTAAAGAGTATAAAGTACAGATATTTTTATAAATATAAAGAGCATAAAGTACAGGTATTTAAATATAAAATATAAAGAGCATAAATATAAAGAGTGTAAATGTAAAGAGTTTAAAGTGCAGATGTTTGTGCAAAAATGTAGGGAGTAAAAGTAGAAGGTTTTAAGTAAAGTACAGACACCTAAAAACTGTAATTAAGTACAGTAATGAAGTACTTTTACTTAGTTACTTCCAACCTCTGGTTCAGAATAAAGGCGAACTCCTCCCTCATAGAAGTGCCTGACCTAGTCCTGTTTTCATCTCTCTACAGCACAGTTCCAGTAATGGAGACAGTCACAAGCTGGAGGGTTGTTCCCTCAGCCCAGAGGCGGCGGACGACCAGCGAGTGGTTGAAGTAAAGCGTGTCGGCCGGGACCCTGACACCCGATCTGTATCCCTGTTGGAGCAGAAACGGAAGGTGGTTTCATCCAGCATTGATGTCCCCCATGCCAGGTAATATGGTCTCTGAATTTGTGTATATATACATCAGATGTTTGGCAGTCTGGAGTACGACTCCTGTTCCAGAGGGAGTTTGGCTGGGGTTCATAAAAGCAAAGTTCATCCACAGTTTATGACATAAATATGTCATCACAAAAATAGGACACTTTATTAGGTCTGACATCAGATTTTTTTCTCTTTGAAGCCATGTTGGCAGCCCACTATACATGATACCATTTGACAAGAGTCACTCTTATTCCATTACATATATATTTTATTATATATGTCATTATACAAGTTGCACTGTGGCGTATCCCATGGAGGCAATGCCTAAGGGTTCACTTGTAACATTTATGTGGCTAGGATAGCAGCTTTATTTAAAGATAGGGTAGGAGATCTTTGGAAATGGTTCCTGCAACCTCTATTTTGAAAGTATACACACCCATGCCTTTTCATCAGCCCACCCCTCGAATCCACGCCTTCAAAAATACACAAACGCTCATGTTGTCTGGAGTGATCACAGAGGTTCATGAGCATTCACGAGAACTCGACGTCAATTATCATCCTAAATAACAAAACAATAACAACATTTATCAGTTTGTGTCACATGAAGCTTAGTTAACAAAAGGTTTAGAAGCATGAAATGAACACCATGAGAAAACTAAAGGATGAGGACAATAGCTGATGGTGTTACACCAGCAGTTTACACACACTGTTGGTAAGTGAGCAAAACCTGCTGGAACATTCTGTTTGGTCAATATATGACATTTTCTCACTGACGGGATGAATATCATACCCATAACCCAATAGTATGTCCAAATATTATAGAATTATAATGGTATCATCTTACCATTGTCGTCTTTTCTGCCATAGCTGTTTATGTGAACGTACAGAATATTTGATGGACATATCAGCAAAGCAATCATTGTAAAGAGTTTTCCTCTGGTTCCAGCCTCTAGAGTGGACTAAAACATTTTGTACTCTCAATAACTTTTGACAGCTTTGATGGAGGATGACCAAATACACACCATACATGCCTGTCATAAAGGCCTTGCTTAACCTTGATGATGACTCCTACTTTTTGACAATTGTTTTTTGTTATTTGTGCGACGGCAGCAGGCTATATTTGGTTTATTTTTTCTTAGTGAATTTCAGTGGATTTTAGCACGTTTTCTGTATTATTATTTTCTCTGTATTTTGGTGTTTTTTAGTGTTTTGTGTATTTTGTGGGAAATTTGATTACACAAAAATGCTGACTAATCATGATTACTCCAAATAATTTGACAGCCCAAATAAGTAAATAAATAAATAAGTATATATGTGTGTGTGTGTGTGTGTGTGTGTGTGTGTGTGTGTGTATATATATATATATATATATATATATATATATATATATATATATAGATATATATATAGATGAAAGGGATTCCTCTTAAAATGTCCTCCATGGACTGTTAAAAAAAGGTAGTGAGTGCGGGTGCAGAATAAATGCATGTCTATCTCTTGGTAAGTTAAGGTAGGTCTATCTTTTTGTTCAAGCCCTTCTGCAGTGCTAACTGTAAGACTCTTTATGGTCGAGCCATTATGTGCGCGAGCGGCAGCGTATTGCATCATGTGACCACCGCGGACCCCTTGCGGGACTAGCAGCGCGCACGTCAAAAATGATAGGCTGACATGCTCACGGTGGCCTCCGTGGTGGTAACGTGATACTATGCGCTACCGCCTGGCTGCCGCCCGCGCGCATAAACGTTCGACTATATCGAAGCCTTTAAAAGCAAAGTTGCATCGGATGGTCCAATCACAGACCTATAGAAATAGTGTATAGGTCTGTGGTCGCACTGGCGTCATCCCGTGTGCTGTCAGAGGCAGCTGGAGAAAAAAAGAGACTTTAACTTACACGCCGGCATTACGGCTGTGCCAGAGCTGACCGCGTTGATGCCTGTTTACAATTCTTAACGTTACCCGCTACAAAAAAGCGGCGACGCGCCATAAAAACAAAAATCGATTTTCCAGCAACTTAGTATCTAATTAGATACCAAGGGTCAATATCGATTTAGTATCTAAAATCGATTTTTTTGACAACCCTAATGTATATATATATATATATATATATATATATATATATATATATATATATATATATATACACACGTAAATAAATAATCCACCACTGGAGGAGGACAACGATATGGCAATTAAACATTAGTAAGCAGCAAGCCTTGGCAGTAAAATGCCACCTAATAAAGAAACAACATTCCTTCCATCATAAATGTGAGACACTAATCCCTTATAAAGCAGCAAAGTCTTATTTAACATCATTCCTCATTACATGTCCCCTTCCTACTGGACGAGTTCAATCAATAGTAACTTACTGAAAAGTACAGGGAAAGCAACTCATTTGACTAGTTTTATTACAGCATGTGGAGCCCTGTTTTAAATTCAGTAGTTATTTGGTGATGAATTATTGATTAGGTTCTCTCCAGTCGCCCATTAGTAAGAAAAATGTGCATTTATGCCCAACTATGATTTCCTTCTTGCTTAGAGATTGCAACAATATTGATGCTCATATAGTTAGAGTAAAATGTCTTATTGATCATGTGTAGGTTCAGCGTCCCCTTGGGGATCTGCACCAATGCATATGTTCCTGTTTATCCTACAAATGAGACGAGAGCCAGATATTTCATTTTGAGGGACAATGCCAATACCAATATTTGAGGGTAAAAAAGCCTAATAACCAATATATTAGTCGATATCTGAAATGAGAACATTTATCTAGACAGGATATAATCAACTTAGACAACAAGTATTCAGAGAATGTCTAATCTCGCCCCTATTTTGTGCCAATGTCAAGTTTCTATGACAACCCCTTATTGAATTAGAGCCAATAATGTGATTTAGAATTTTCTGCCAAATGTGACCTTGACCTTTGACCTTTTGCAATATTGATAATTTTGTTATATGTATATATGCGTCAGTACATGTAATATTATGATAATATATCCAGTGTTAATATAGTTATAGCATGATATGTCTATGTTTGACACACACAAACAGTGTTGCAGAAGTACATATTACATGTTACATTTGATCTCCACAGATCTCAAAAACTATTGGTCGTAGGTGATAACACCAATTATGAGAATTATAGGAATGATAGAAATCTTCATTCCGCATCATTTGGTACCAATCTGAAAGTTCTGTGACCCTCCATTCTTGAGTTATAATAGATAATGTGATTTTGAACTTTTAGTTGATTGTGACCTTGACCTTTGCCCTTCAGTCAAAGGTCAAAGGTCAAGATGGCAGTTGAGAAGTTTGAGAATTCATGTCTTAATGTAAGATAAATGCTAATAAGTGAAATAGAAAGGGATTTAGTGACTAATTATGTGTCTGTATGTGTGTGTCAAATCAAGAGAAACCAACAGAAATGTCATATTTGATTTAAAGAGGAGCTAAAGACACTAATGTTGGATAAAGACATTGACAAACTCCGACACTTATCCTGATACTTAGACCTGTCCAGTTTATGTGGCGGATATGTGGTGAACTGCAGCACGTCTGTGTGTCTGATGTGCAGCTTCACCAGTGCCTCCTTATACGGCGCCGTGCACGGATACACCATGCATCGGTGAAGTTGTGCCTATGGCCGCTCCGTCACACACCGAAACTTAAAACATGGCCTTAACAAGGCTGTAGTTAAATATCGACACAGACGCATTCGTATCGATGTGCGTATTGTGAAGAGACCCGTGGCGATGTATCCCCATCTCGATATTTTGAACACAGCCCTATATTGCACAGTAAAACCTGGAACACCTGAGATCCTTTGTGTTTGTCTAGTGCTAAGTCAAAGCAACTGCTAAACAAAGAAAGCCATTGTAACTTCATCTATATCTTCTTGGGTTCACAATGAAGAACACAAGAAGTTCATTTGTCCTACTTACGATGTACGACATACGTGCTTGAGCTCTGTTCTCACATATTCCCTTTGTGACCTCGTCAGTGCACAACTCTATTATTGCCTTAAGATTAAGATCCATGGTTGTCATCCTCTCCACACCTGCGACCGATTTCCAGTCCAACTCTAGCACTGGGGGAAACACAAAGTAAAGTTTACCATGAGATGGAGTTTGGCGGAGGTGTGAAGGGGACTGGGGAGTAACAAGGGAAAAGAGTGAATGAGGTGAAGAGCGGCAGAGGAAGATGGAAAGGGTCTCTGAGAGTGTGTAGCACTGAAGATAACAGTGGGAGGCAGAGCCAGACTGCCTGGGGTTTTTTTATATTCAGGCCTAACTCTCCTGAGAAGTGTGACCTTGAGGTTGTTAATTGCACTCTCAAAAGATCCCTCTCTGCTGATGATTTACCAAGAAAATGTCTGGCTGTTTGATGACTCTCCAGGTCCCTTGCAACCCAGATACAATAGATTTCTTACCTCAGTACTAGGTGAAGTATCCCAATGCTGCGCCTGTAATCATCTGGAAAATAGAGGAAAAATGACAGTCTATGTGCCATATAGACTTAACACCTTGGGGGTTTTGTGATGCTACATTTCACGGGTCTGTCAGAAGGAGTCCAGCTCTCATTACTTTATTGAGTAGCTTCCTTCATCGTATTTGTTTACAGCACATTTACTTTGTCAGATGTTGCAATGAAAATCAATAGCCGTCAAGCCATGATTGACCTATTTTTCTGCAATAGTCAACTCCCAAATGCCCAAAGAAATGGTTTGTTTTATGAGCTGTGTTTTTTGTTTTTTTTTGTAATAGGGCTGCATGATATTAGCAAAACTAAGGGTGTACAGTAATATTAATATGACAGTATTACGATATTTGTCATTCGTGTACAGAAATGTCATCTTCTAATAAAAATGTTCCTTAATCCATAAAGACCCAGGGCTACATTAGTGTCAGCTCTGCATGGATTTTAGAGATTGGCATTCAGTCAAGTTTTCTTTGTCGATCATCGGGAGAATTAATGATTAATAATTGGTTAATCATTAACATTTTTATCTAAAAAAAGAATCCCATTCAGGCCTATGATGCCTTTATTCTTATATACTGAGAATAATAACAAAATGCAGAGTGTTTTTCTTTGAGGATGAATTTATTAACAAGACAAGTGTGCAGTAAAACATGAAAATATGCGCATTGTGCAAACAAAGGCAGGCAGTTGTCAACCAGACAATATCACAAGACACATAACGGAACATATCTTTCTTTTACTTTTTTCTTTTCATTTGTTTAAAAACTCGTTCAACAACTGCAGCTCCTCCTGGTCTTCACTAGCATAGAGTACAGGCTAGCATAGAGTACAGGCTAGCATAGAGTACAGGCTAGCATAGAGTACAGACTAGCATAGAGTACAGGCTAGCGTAGAGTACAGGCTAGCATAGAGTACAGGCTAGCATAGAGTACAGGCTAGCATAGAGTACAGGCTAGCGTAGAGTACAGGCTAGCATAGAGTACAGGCTAGCATAGAGTACAGGCTAGCATAGAGTACAGGGTTAGATATGATGACCATCACCATCTTTTACCAGGCTTGGATGTGTGGTGTTCAAATGTGTTGTTGATGAGGTATATTAAATGGTCGGCACTTATATAGTTCTTTTCCACCTTCATGTTGCTCAAAGCACTTTACATTAGCTTCACATTCACCCATTCACACACACACACACACACACACTCCGGTTCAGTAGGTTCTGTCAGGGTTCAGTGTTTTGCCCAAGGACACTTTGACATGAGGACAGCCAGACCCGGGACACGAACCGCCAACCTCTTGGTCATTGGGCGACCCACTCTACCAACTGAGCCGATGTCCTGCAGTGTAATGAGGGCAGTACACTTGGCCGTGACCTCTTCATGATTTGGCGATTGACCTCCGGAATGGTAAATGGTAAATGGACTGCATTTATATAGCGCTTTTCCACCTTCATGGTGCTCAAAGCGCTTTACATTAGCCTCTCATTCACCCATTCACACATACACTCATACACCAGTAGGTTTCTAAGGTCTACGGTCAGTCCTACTGTGGGCCTAAGTCAGGGTTTAGTGTCTTGCCCAAGGACACTTCGACACGTGGACAGCCAGAGCCTGGACGCGAACCGCCAACCTCTCGGTCATTGGGCGACCCACTCTACCAACTGAACCACAGCCGCCCTCGCATGTACATATACGCATATACATGCAGAAGCTCGCATGTATCAGCTGAAGCACGCCAGGGTACGGCCATGGTGAAATGTTGCCCTCTGGTGCCCACATATTGACAGTGGCACAGTGAAATGCACTGTTTGAGGACGGCCCTGCACTAGGCCTAATAATCTGCTTTTGGATTTAAAAAAAAAAGTTTTTTAAAGAACGACAAGGAACATCCTCTGTGAAATTCTCAATGATCAATTATTGATTAATCAGTTAATTATGCGCCCCCCTACTGGATTTATAACCTTTCTGGAGTGTTTCATGACCATTCAGGGCCTGTTTACACAAACCATCGTTTATTCACTAACACCCTCTGAAAATGCAGCTTTATAAAAACTCCGGCAAAAGTGAAGATTTTTGAAAAGTCCGTTTTGTGTTTGTGTATAAAGACAACAAAACAGACTTTTAGGCTAATTTGACAGTAATTTGGCACAGGGAGCAGCATCGTACATCTGGTTAGCATGGATACACTCTGTACAGCACCATTTATTTTATTATTAACAGTTATATTCACAAGTTTGCTTTTGAAAATAAAGTTGATCCAAATCATAGACCAGTTGAAACGCATCAGGGTTCAGAGGTCAGCAACTGCCCATCTTCTTGTGACCAATCAAAGAATGCGCCCGGATCGCCAACGTCAGCCATTTTGGGTTCGACCTGGATGGACTGTTGTCTGATGGGAGAATTTCGTCAATGGCGTTGTTGTCCTGGAGGAATGGAGGGAAAGAGTGGGTTTCCTCCAGGTACTCTGGTTTCCTCCCACCATCCAAACACATGCACTGATAGGTTAATTAGTTAATTAAATTGTCCATAGGTGTGAATGTAACAGTGATTGTTTGTCTATATATTTTCAGCCCTGACATGAACTGGAGACTCATACAGGGTGTACCCCGCCTTCACCACTGTAGCTAGATTAGGCCCCCACAGACCCCCGTGACCCTAATGAGGATAAAGCGGGTTTAGATGATGAGACGAGAAAAACCTTCCTGCTTACACGGTTTTGTTTTTTTTAAAAAACAGAGCTTAAAAAATACATGGGTATGTGTAAACAGGCCCTTTGCTCTATCTTGTATGTTTAAGTTAAAGTCTGGTATCTTTCTATTTGATTTATTGTGGGTGTAGATGTCTCACAAATGTTTATATTACAGTTGAGGGTTATTTAATAAACACAAAATGGAATAAAAATGATATCATGAAAAGAACATAACCTAAGTGTGTCCATCCATTGTCCACTGGTCCAGTAGTTTTTGTGTAAAGCTGCTTATAAACAAACAAACAAATAAACAGACCATCAAACAAACACAAATGACTCCAAAACAATACCCCTAAATAGATAAATGATTAAACATCTTTGTCACATGAATATTGCAACCAGCCTTATCGCTAATATTTTTGTGATGTATTGCTCAGCCCTCTTTTGTAACAGAGGTCGGAACTGCTCAGTGGAGCAGCTTTTTCTTCATGTCACTTGTACATTGTCAGACATTTGTACACATTGTCAGGCTGTGGTCTGGGCCAGCTGCTGCTCCTGCCTCCTCTTCCTCGTCTTTCAATTGGCCGATGCTTTCTTTATGCAGGAACAAGAGCTGGTGGGGGCAGACCACTGGAAATGAACGGCTCAACTTTTGACAAATAGCATTCTGCAGACTAATTGCTGGCAGGGGAAGTGAAGTATAACCTTAGAAATTGAGAGTGCTCTGCTTATTATTGCAAAACCTCGAAACAACAGATCTGAGGGTCCAGATCCCCTCCCGTTCAAGCCTGCCAACAGCCAGACCTCCCTTTTAACATGAACCCAGGTTACTCAAGTGTCTGGAAAAATAACTAGACCCCATACTCAGCTCTCTGTGATATTGTAATTTTTTTTTTTACTATTCATGCTCAACACAATGGCTACATTTAAAGTGATTTATGGCAACTGATGGTCACTGCACACAAGTGCAAATCAAAGCAAGGAATCTGGAGAGGTTTGCTGCCAAAATAGAACTGTTTGTTATTGTCGGTCATTAATCTCGCCCAATATTGGGTGGGTGAGATTAATGTAATCACCTTGTGTGTGTGTGTGTGTGTCTGCAGAGACGTATCACGCTATAACTCAATGAATACTTGAGATATCGGCATGTAATTACATGGGCACATACATATAGCTAATGCACATCAGATGCAATGATCCATTTGAGTAAAGGTTAAAGGTCAAGGTCACAATTAACTAAAAGGTCAAAATCACATTATGGGTTATAACTCAAGAACGGAGGGTCACAGCAGAGTCCTGCACGGGTTCGGGTAACCGCGGGTGCCCCGTGGGTGAACCGCAGATTTTCACAAAACGGGTGAAACATGTTGTGCTGTGTCGGATACGGGTTCGGTTCGGGTCGGACGTGGGTGATCGCGGGTCTAATTTGCGGTTCATAGGCTAAAAACTGTTCTTTAGTTTGGACTTGTATAGCTGCCTCCTGTCGGCTTCCTTCTGGATGCGTTTTTCAAGCGTGTGTGTGTGTGTGTGTGTGTGTGTGTGTGTGTTTGTGTGTGTGTGTGTGTGTGCGTGGTGTGTGTGTGTGCGTGGTGTGTGTGTTTGTGTGTGTGTGTGTGTGTGTGTGTGTGTGTGTGTGTGTTTGTGTTTGTGTTTGTGTTTGTGCGTGCGCGCGCGAGCTCACGTATAAAATAGTTTTTGAATTTATTATTTGTCTGCTCCTGTTTAACAACATTTTTATTTGGCTCTGCCTTGGCTATGTCACTGTTCACTATATTCGTGGTAATACATTTTGTATTTAAGCTGACATTTTCTTCCAGGTTCGGGTCAGATATCGGGTTCATTTATAGCGGGTCGGTTCGGGTGCGGATTTGTAATTTTTTTTTCGTCAGAAAACGGGTCGGATACGGGTTTGAACATGACGGGTACGGGCGGTTGCGGTTTGTCAAAATCAGAACCGTGCAGGACTCTGGGTCACAGAAGTTTCAGATTGGTCCCAAACGATCCAGAATGAAGATTTCTACAGTTGTCATATCACCTATGGCCAATAGTTTTTGAAATCTCTGGAGGTCAAAGGTGACATGTTGCAAAATGAACTTCTGTCACACAGATTGTGTGTCAAACATAGACTGTGATGGAAATGGACCTCAACTGGGTCATTAAATGTAACTGATCACCATGAACCATAAACATTAAGCTTATGATTATTGGGCAGGAGAAATATTGAAATCACAGGTGGCGTCTTCAAATGGACGATCAGTGATGTGTGACTAATAATTGATTTTTGATGGTTTGACCAACAAGTACATCAAAAGCAAATAAGGATGGATTTTGTAACTGTGAAACAGTGAATAATGATAGAAACTGGATATGAAAAGGAACAATGAGAAGAAGTACAGGAAAATAATTCAGATTCATGTCAAATATAGTCAGGGAGAACAATCATTTCTTGGATTGTTTTAATTTACAACTGAAGACACATTATATTAGATTTAGACAATTTATGAACATTCCAGCAAGACTATTTTCACAAACAGTGTTAAGTAAGGGGTGAGATTAGGCATTCTCTGAATACTTGTTTTTATTGTTGATCTATGTGTCAATCTGTGCAGAGACAGCCAATGTCTTCCACTATCAGGCGGGTTCATCAGCTTGCTCTGAAATAGAGCTGGGCCAAAGACTACCATCCGGTGCAAAGAGAGGCCCTAAGGGACTGTCAAAAAATGGTTTGTCTTTGATAAAGAGGCTTGGTTTTATAATAAGCCACTTGTTTTCCCTGCTCTGTTCATGGTTTGGTCTGGTCTTTGTTGTCATTTCTCACCTTTTTGAAACAGTTCTGCAGCTGTTGTTCCATAATATGTTTGTTGCTAAAGAAGCAGTGTTTCAAAATAAAAGGAAGATGGAATATGTGCATGAGTGTTCTCCAGAGAGGGAGTGGGAAAAAGAGGGAGAGAGAGATGCTTGACGTTTGCCAAAAGAAAATGGTTTTCCTAGTTTGAATGCCAGTTGAGTTCAGAGACCATATGATTACCATCTGAAAAGACAACTTTCATGATTTGTCTCTCTCTTCTCTGTCTTATTCACCATCTTGTTCTGGTAGTTTCCATTTGATTGGATGCAGAGGTTCTTTCCTGCAATAATTTACTTGACAAACATAGTGTTTAGAGTAAAATATTGGGTTAAACTCTACCTGACGACCCCAACAATGGAGGTGTTCAATATGACATTTTTTCATGAATTCTTAATGTAAAAAAATATTGATAAAAGAACAATAGCTTAATTTTCCATGAACATATTTGACAGAAAAACACTTAGAACATTTAATTTCAGTGATTCTAAAATCATAAAAAAATACATAAAAATATTCATGTTTGTTATGAATTCTGAAAAGTTGATGAACTTAAGGTTGAATGGACGACTTCATTCAACCCCCACAAAAATCAAAAGTTAAATTCAAATTTAAAAAAAAAATGACGGTACAATATGATTAGAGGATTGTGTTATTTTTTTAAAGCTGTTTTTTAAGTGTTATTTATAAGTGACATAGTCCCATAGAGGGTTAAGTAGCATGTCAGATGTTCCTTTGCATCCTGCACAAATGTATAAAGTATCAACAGTACAGTGACTGTTAAAATGCTGCTAATATTTAGCCATTTATGGTGAGGTGTAAAAGTTTGCCACAAAGGCATTTTAGAAACTATTTTGATTTCTTTTCATTCCAATGTATTTTGATCAAATTCCTCAGCTTAATTGTTTTTTGGGAATATTGCTAAAGACCCATGGAATTTAAATTCATTCTCTGTTTGCTATGTGGGCACGTTTTCCTACAAAACCAAACATGTCTCGCCCTTTTTAAAAGGTGATTAGTTTGCACAGAAATAAGAATTGTAAGATTCATAATCTAAGATTGATTGGTTTTAGTATAACGCCTGGTGAAAATAATGCATCTGAAATAATCTATTTGGGTAAATGACATGTTTTAAATCAGAAAACACCTAGTGCTACAATATGAATGGTGATCTCATTTTAGTTAGAATACACATTAGCTACTGTGTGCAGCTCTATAATATCATATCTGCTGCTTTCTTTGTTTAGCCTGTTTGTGTAATATAAATGGAAAATTAGATGCACCATATTTATGACTGTAATTACAGTCTGTACATTTACATGCTGTTTTTTTAATTTTGAATTATTTATTTCAAATAAAGTAATTCAGAATTAAAGCTAATTCCTTTGTGTTTACATGGTCATGTTAATTCCAAACAAGTGTTTACATGGGGAACGGGTTTATTCCGCTTAACATTGGAATAAACCAGTGACTTTATTCGGAATTAAGTTTAATTCAGATTTAACGTTTTCAACAGGAAAACAAACTCCTATGTTAACACACCTAGTGTCATAGCATAAATGATTTGTTGGGTTAGCATGTAGATGTGTATTACTTAAATATAACCATTAGCTATTGGATCTGTGTCTTTATGAGCACATTTATAAATAGTTTATAAATGACCAGTTACCGTGTAGAGAGGAGTTTCAAGTGATGTTCAGTTGTTATTCAGTGGAGTTTGTTTTGTGCAAAGTGAACTATCACTCAATAGTACTGCATCTTTAATCTCGCATACAATTGTTGAGTTGCTGGTTGCTGCTGGTAACTCCGCTTTTTATTTATTGTAAATAGAGTAATCAAAGCCAAAGCCCTCACTCTTTGTCAATATATGTGGCACATAAGAGAGGGCTGCGTCACGTTGGCTTAATACTGGTTTATTCTGCAGGTTCTGGCTCCTGAGACAATGACCGCCTGTGATGCCTAGGAAGTGGGAATGTAAGGATGAATTTATATGCAAATTGACTCTTTAATTAAGCATGCTCAATATCAGTGCGGGTGAGTTGGGGAACACAACCATGGATTAGTAGATAGTTGGGGCTTGATTGACAATGATCTTTCACCAGAGCTCAGCACTGTGGTGTGCATGGGTTTGTAATGTGTGTGTTGTTCTGAGCTGAAGATTCAGTGTAATAATATACAGCAAAATATATTTAAAGCTACTTGCAAGTTTAACACTGTATATCTGGTTCACTAATGACCACACCCACCCCACCCTCTGGTTTTGGACATCACTATTACTGTCGGTTATGGTCCACTGATTTTGTTACCTATGTGCACCCAGGCCCTGCAGGGCCAGGATCCCACCTCAGCTAGTGCGTGCTGGCCACCGTGGGGTTTCTGGGTGTATTAGACACCTGTGTTTCCCGACAGGTCAGGTGGGTTGCAAACATTGCAGCTCCTGTTGCACGTGGGGTGTCCCTGCCCTGACAACGTGGTTGGTGTGCCGGGGGAAAAGGGGTCCAATCCGTCCTGAGGCCTCTAAACCAAACCCTATCCCCGGGGGAGAGAAGATGCAATGAAGTCTGGGCAGAGGGTGCTGCTACGAGCCACCTTCACCCCCGGACCCCTTCTGTCCTAACTGGAGCCGATCGCCACACCGCTGTGGAGAAAATGTGCCTAGCAGGGGCACAAGCCAGACCTGGGGGGAGGTCCTGCGAGGGGATACTCCCAGCACTGACCCAGACCTGCTGAGGTTGAATCCCCCTGCTTGGTAATATGATTACAATCGCGAATGAGGGTCATAACATCCAACGCAAGCTTTTTTCTGTGAAAAAACAAAACAAACCCCCCTGTTTTTTTGATAAATCGCACTATACCGACTATTGGTAGCCAACCCTAGACTCAACAGACCTCAGAAAAAATCACTAATATGATAATTTTTCCCATATTGTTGTTGCATCAGTAAATCTTTCGTCGTTTGCTCAACTCCTCCTGTCTGTTGTCTTTTCTACAGTGTGCAGTGGCTTTAGTTAGTCCTCTGCTCCTTCACACTAATCCATAGTCTCTAACTATAATGCAGTGAGTCCTGAAGGAGAAAAAGCTCTAATTGATTATATTGACCTCTGTGCGATATCGTCATCTGTAGTATATATATGAGGTGGTATTAATTGGCGGCAGTTTCAAGTGTCATCCATTTTGTTCAAACAAACTTTATATTCTCCTTATGTTTATCTATCAATCAATCAACCTGAATTTATTATGTTTATGAAGGACTTAAGGTCTTGTGATGGCTAGTCTTGATGTTACTGGACTAAAAATAATGGCTTTTGCATTATTTTTGTCTATATTGTTTCAAGAAGAAAGAAATTATTTATTAACTATTAGGGCTGGGCGATTTTCTCTTTTAAAAAAATCTCAGATTTTTTCCCAAAAAACTCGATTCACGATTCACGATACGATTTTTTCCCACGTGGGCTAAATGAAAATGAAAATAGAAATGTGGTTTCTTTCGTCTTCTTTTTTAAATTAAATAACATGTAAAACAAAAATACTTCTACAAATAAGTGTAAATAATAAATCAGTTGTACAAAAGGTGCAACTGCAACCTGAGACTTTGTCTACATGAACTGTAGTAAGTCCAGACATATCCACCACTGTTACAGGAAAAACTGTGCAAAAAAAATTGTGCAAAAGATACATTTTGTTGGAAAAAAGAAAACTTAAAATATTTTAACAACTAAAACAATATACATTAATACTCATATTATATGAAAAACATTGTAAAAAACGAAGTAGTGCAAAAGTAAGATAAAAATAAAACTAGTAACATTTTTACTTTGTAAGGACAAAATAAAACAAAACCTTATTATCAATCAAACTACTTCAATAAACCTGAACATGTTACCAATATTTTGGATATATGATGTTATTGTGTCTGTTATCGCTCCACATCGTGCTCCATGTTTATCATAAGGTGCAGAGTCCTGCACGGGTTCGGGTACCCGTGGGTGAACCGCAAATTTTGACGAAACGGGTTAAAAATGTTGTGCTGTGTCGGATACGGGTTTGGTTCGGATATCGGGTTCATTTATAGCGGGTCGTTCGGGTGCGGATTTTTTTTTCCGTCGGAAAACGGGTCGGAGTTCAAACATAACGGGTACGGGCGGTTGCGGTATGTCAAAATCAGAACCGTGCAGGACTCTGGCTCCATGTTTATCATAAGTTGTGCCGCGAGAAAAATGTTGAACATTTTATAGAAGTGCTGGCAACGCTAGTCTCTGCTTTCGCTTCAGATGTGCAACTACGGAAAGCAGCCTGGTTCATGGTTTTCTTTTTGCGAGGAAAAAAAGTGCGTGCGGAGGGGAATCGGATTGCACGATTTTACTAAAATATGAATCGATTTTGTCATAAAACTCGATTTTAAATCTAAATCGATTTTTTGCCCAGCTCTATTAACTATATAGTTTTACTGAATATTTGAATATGAAAATAAGTGACAATTTAAAAAAAAAAGGTGGTTGTTCATGTATTTAAATGTTGTGAATGTTCAAACTATTAGATGTTGGGAAAGTCAAGGGAGCTCTTCCTGATTTAGCCTAATGTGTTAAAATGTGTAGAAACCCTGGTACTAATCTGTCTCCAAACTCTTCAGCGTGGTGAAAAATCTTAGCACACAAGAAATGATTTATATTCATACCAGTGCGTTGACCGTGGGGATCCATGGGTTGTAGAAGCAGTAGAGTTGATCAACTGAGGAGCTGAGCTAAGCTTACTGGTGGAACACAGATTAGAAAGAAATAATGGCCCTCATTTTGTTTTGTATTGACATGAACGTGTCCCTTAAGTTTGTGACTGATATTATATTTTTGGTGCCAATGCCAATATCGATATTGGCCGATAACCAATATATTGGCTGATATATGAAATTAGAACATTTCTTTACACAGGTTATAATAATCTTATATTAGGTCATTGTGGACATGTGGATTAACATTTGTATAAATCTGTTTATCCCAAAGATAACTGACACAACTTTTCTGATATTTATTCTGATATTGATCAATTCTGACAATTGATCCATGGGGAATAACGGGTCGTACAGTAGGTTCAGTAGTTTTTATGATGGTCAGAGCAGAGTAATGAAAAACATGTCTATATTTTATAAATCGTGAAATAAAAATTGTTTGGTAAATAATTCTTTTTTTCAGTCAGACCTGCCTTTGACGAGTCCAACTACAAACTATGAATCACAAAAATAACTAGACTTCCATACATTTCCTGAAGGAATTGTAACTCATGTACTTGTTTCTTGCCGGATCGTTGGAGTCGTGGCTGGTGAAAGGAAGAAATATCTGCTGTTCACTTCATATGTGGAATCTTTTTGTCAGTGTTTGTGGACTGAGTCAGTTCTATTAAAGCTCCTCCCATATTCTGTGAGTAAGGGACTTTCCCTGTTGCCGGGGAAACTGGCCTGCAGTTACACACACACACACACACACACACAAACACAGATGACTTGGAGTAATGTATGGCTGAATACTAAATCCTACCTCTGAACTCCTGCTATTTTTGGGAAAACTGGAAACAACAACCTGTTGGTAAGCTTTGTTGTTACATACAGCTTCATTTCAGTTTCTAATGAAATACTGGACTACGTTTTTTAAAAAGAATGTGACAAAATTGATATTTTCCAAAGTGTCTAACTTAAGACTTGGACGATTTATCGAGATTTGTGATATTTCGAGATGTTTTATGAAACACTTTATGAAATCAAGAAAGAATTTGGCATTTTGAATATCTTGAGATAATGCTCTACTTGGCTAGGTTAAAGAGAGTGCCGCACAGACCACCGCTACCCAGCCTCAGGTCCCTATGCAAAAAAAATTGATGAATTGAGACTGGACCCGCACAGCTACCTGCGACACCTGCGTGATGATTATCACAGAAACCTGGCTTCACCCTGGGATCCCGGACAATGCTATCGAGCTGGTGGGCTGCGCGACACCGTAACATCAGGAACCAACAGTCTGATAAGAGCCGTGTCGGTGGCTCATGTGCATACCATGGCTACATTGGTTTTCGAAGGGGTACTAATGGTGTCTTATCAGTAAAAAGTTCAGTCAGATGACTTTTTTTTGCTTTAGTCCCTGCTCTAGGCACCTGGCTGCCTACCTGTTTGCACTTCACTAAAAAATCCTGCTGAATTTGACGCATTTGTTGTTTTTTTTTTTACTGCATAGATATCGAGATATATATCGAGATATAGCAAAGCATATCAGGATAATTTTTTTCCCCTCCATATCACCCAACCCTAGTCTAACTGCACTCGTCGATCAACTTTTTCGGGCATCCTCCTCAGATGTCTTATGTATACATGGCTGTAGATCAGTAACTGTGGACACACTATCTGAGGACATGAAGACCTCAGGACACTTGGGTTTGTCTTTAGGAACCCTCTACTTATGACCACGTAAGTGTGATGTTTAGAACTTTATAAGATTTCGTGTCGGCAAAAAGACATGTCCTAATCACTTCCATTCTAACACACTTTGGCTCAAAATGGCAAAATCTAATTTTCTCAATGTTCATCGTTCATCCAAATGGTGTGATTTTGATGTCAAATATATGTTTGTACTCCCAATCATCTAAAAATGAACTGAACTAATTTTTACTTCGGATAATCCCTTTAAGTACTCCAAAAGACGAAGGGATGCTCTGTCCAGTTTATCAGTTATAGAGGACATACACAGTCATGGACACACACAGAAGTCACTTTTATAATATAGAATAGGACTATTCAGTCATGTTGCGTCTTTGTCTGCAAATGATGGAGTATGAAAATATTGTTTTAATTGTTTTTTTTATGCAGACAAAGCTGCAAATATATTCCATTTACACAACATGAAATATAGAAAACAATGACTGCCAAACTGAGCCAGTACGGTTGAATAATTGGGCACATCCTGCCATCATTGTATTATTAATTTAATTAAGACAAAGTTTTGTTTGGACAGGCAGGCAGAGGCATTATGTGTCTTTAAAAAACAAACCCAGACCTGCAGAAGTACCCATTCATCACATCATTTCTAATTACGTCCATCAATTTTGCAGCTCCAATGACCAGCCTGTTTTGAATTATTGATATCTGTCAGTCTGACAAGCTGTATTAATTAAAATGGAGATGTACTAATTAAGAGCACGGCATGGGGGTGTCATAATTGTAGCCCTGATTTAATATGAGTGTTGCTCATCAATTTTATCATGGTTTAGCACAGTAGGTGTAGCATGATGAGGGGCAGGCCAGGGTAGTGTGGAGGTGCCCTAGTGTAGTGTGTGTGTGTGTGTGTGTGTGTGTGTGTGTGTGTGTGTTTGAGTACATGTATGGATGTGTGTTTACTCTCCCTTAATGGTCATGGCCATCATTTAATTCCACTCTATAACTTCTTGTATCAACACCTACATTAATAAGGGATGCTGTTATATTTTCTCTTGTCGCTTGCACATTATTTATCATTAATTATTATTCAGACAGATAAGGGCAAATTAAACTCAAAAGACAGAGCAATTAACAGACAGACAATTAATTTAAACTAGTGCATTGACCTGTGGGGATACAATGGTTCTAGATGCTGTTGTGTACAGTGGTACCTCAACTTAAGAAATAAATGTGTTCCAGAAGTGGTTTCATACTGTGAGTTATTCGTAAATAGAGTTGCATTTTACATGTACAAGGCCTGATTCTTTCCAAGATACCAAATACTACCCCATCAAACCCTTTAAAAATGATAACAATTTACCAATTTTGTATGAAATATGTGTTAAAAGTAAAAGAAAGCCTCACCCCCCACCCTCCGTCATAAGATCAGTGAATATGGCAGATGCTTTTTCAGTCACTGTCTCTCCTGCAGTTTCTTTCTCCTTTATCCAAAGCAGTAACAGTCCCTCCATCTGGTCGTTCAGTGATGACCTGTTTTTCCATATTCTTTAGAAGGGCTCGCTGCTTTTAAGGCATCCTTCTGCTTCAATATTGTACCGATCATAGACGTGTTTCTGCCATATTCCTTTGCCATATCACTCAACCACATGCCACTTTCATATTTTTTTATCACCTCCTGTTTCACTTCTATTGATAACACGGCGCGCTTCTTCTTTTCATTCCCACCTGGGAATCACTTTCTTTGGGCTCATGATGAATAATGATTATGTACTGTAATAAAGTGTCAATGAGCACACTGGGAAAAACCTCATGAAACAACAGTAACTCTGCGATGATTGAGGGTCAAAGGGTAATGAAAAGCATCATGGGTAGCTCCCTCATGGCCAAACATACAGTACTCACATGACGTATTTACGTACATTAAGTAGTTGCGTACAGTCGTGTACATATTTATGTCTCGGGTTTCATTGCATAAATGTAATTTTCTTTCGTATTCAGAGACGAAAAATTGACGAAAAGGTTTTTCGTTACTTGGATTATTTGTTAGCCGGGTCTTTCGCAAGTTGAGGTATGACTGTATTTGTGTATGCTGTACCATTTATGTTCATCAGTCACTGCCACTGCATTCTGGGTACAGTAACATGATGGTAAAGCTATTGTATTCCAAAATTACTAATATCTCCCGAAATATTTGTCCTATCAACATGTTGTTTTCACTAAACTGTTTCTTGACCAAGATTACTTGAGTAAAGAAAAATGCAGAAGTCGGCTCTTTCTAGATTGTATGTGAATCCAAACACACACACACACACACAAACACACACAGATGCCAATTGGCTTTTATAACATTGATTATTAGAGATGCACCAATACTGCTTTTTTTTCAGATTGAGTACAAGTACTTACATTTGATAATGTGGCCATACCGAGCAGACATAAAAATGCATCTGAAAAAAAAACTGTTGCAAATCTGAAAACGTTTATTTTATGTTAATTATTTGTTGCTAATTTCTGGAAAAGCACCTAGAAATCATGAAGCTAATGTTGTGCATTGTCTCAACAGTTTGTAAATCTGAACACCCTGAAATGCCGTGCATAATTATATGAGCCAAACATTTAGCCTGAACCGACCCACAGATGTCTTTCCACAACAAAAAGACCGTATGTTGAGGGGAGGGAGTGATGAAGTTAACTGAAAGTTAGCCATTTGTTACTCCGACATCTAAGAGCCATCTGCTCCACCCGATGTACATAAATTCTTCCCAAACAACACAACAGTTGAATATCCCTTTACTTGATAATCCAATAAGGGGCCTTGGTGGGGTCTTCAGTGTACATCAGACCACAACTGCAAATAAGAGACCAAGTACTTCCAAAAGAACATTTTAAAGGTAATAATCCATCATCTGTTCAGTTTCCAGCTCACATTTTTGGTTGGATAGAACATCTGGCACATTCTACGATGGCTGACGGGCAAACACACTGCATCAACAAAAGCTACGAAGACAAGAAAGATGCACAACCAAAAACACAAACACATAAAACAAATGCAACACAAGTGAAACTGCACAATAACAGAAACCAAGCGGAAGCAAAAACATACAAACCCCCAAAACAAATGCCAAAGAAAAATGCTGCAAATACTAAAACACGCTAAATACTCCCAAAATAACTGCAAGAGAGAAACACTGCAAATTCACTGCACAACAAAACGGAAGTTCAACAAAATAAAGACGACGAAGACGATGGTGGATGAAGATGAAATTGAAGTTCATTAATTTAAGAGATTAGCGTGAAAACGTATGTTTGCCTCCATATTTTTGAAAGACTTGACCCTAACAGGACAGATACAGGTCAAAGGTCAGATGCAGGGCATTTACATTCAGTGTGAACGTAACCTGAGAGAGAGACAGACTGGAGGAGGAGCAGACGTTTTGACTTTGGGGTTTGTGTGTGTGTGTGTGTCTGTGTGTGAGTGTGTGTGTGTGTGTGTGTGTCTGTGTGTGAGTGTGTGTGTGTGTGTGTGTGTGTGTGTGTGTGTCTGTGTGTGTGTGTGTGTGTGTGTGTGCATGTGTCTGTGTACATGTGTGTGTGTGTGTGTCTGTGTGTGTGTGTGTGTGTGTGTGAGTGTGCGTGCGTGCGTGTGCATGTGTGTGTGTGTGTGTGCGTGCGTGCGTGTGTGTGTGTGTGTGTGCGTGTGTGTGCGTGTGTGTGCGTGCGTGTGTGTGCGTGTGCATGTGTGTGTGTGCGTGCGTGCGTGCGTGTGTGTGCGTGCGTGCGTGTGTGTGCGTGCACGCGTACATTCCTGAGTGTGTGTTTGTGGTTGGTGTCGGAGTCCAAAAGACAGCTGGTACAGTCACCCCCCCCCCCCCCCCTTCATATTAGGGGGTCTGTTTGGAACATCTTTTTCCTCTGCACATACACACAGACTCACACATCACCACCCCAACCATCAGAGAGCTTTTAATATCATCAAGGCTGCAGTTTCCCCAACTACATTACCCCCCCCCCAACAATACGAGCCAGTGGCTTCAGTCATGTGACCAACCAGCATCTGCACATGAGGTTGTTATTGTTTTGATTTGTGTTCCACATGCAAACTTGGTTCCCACTGGGACTGTGTGTGTGTGTGTGTGGGTGCTTGTATTACTATCTTTATGGGGACATTGACATGTTTACAGAGTCACACCATGGGGACCTCTGACATTATGGGGACCAAATTTCAGGTCCCCACTAGTAAAAGAGAAATGATGTGGCCCTATAAATACATTAGTTTGTTCTTTCAGGAAGTCCCAATAAAGCATGAGCGAAACATGTATTTTTCTAAGGTTTGAAGATACTTTTTTAATTTAAATTTTTCTTTTTTCATTTTTTAATTTATTAAAAAAAACATATATTACTATTTATTTTTTTATTGATTTGTTAAATGTTTTATTATTTTGTATTTATTCATTAATTTGTATTTATTTTTTTATGTAATTTAATTTTCAAATTTTATTATTTTTCCTATGATTTATTTTATTTAAAAAACGTGTTTACACTCACTATCCAATGGCTACTTGATTACAAACATGGTCCTCATGAGACATGGAAACGTGTGTGTGTGTAGTTACATTCAGGGTTTGGGATGGGTGGGGCTCTGCTGTTGTGCTGCCTGCAAAACTCTGTGTGTATTATTTTTTTGCATATGTGTGCATGGATGGGTGTATTTCTGTTAGAATTAGCTCAGTGTGAGCTGCAAATGATTGTATGTCAATGACACCCCCCCCCCCTTCTTCCAATTTTTTTTTTCTCTTACAGGTATTTGAGGCTCCTAGCCTTGATGGAGATAAACATAACACCCCCATTAGATTCACACACACACACACACACACACACACACACACACACACACACACATGTTTACTTGTTTCCATGTCGCATGAGGACCAGGTTTGTAATCAAGTGTCCATGGGGTATTGAGTGTCAATGCATGTTTTTTAGTAAAATTAAATAAATAATAATAATAGTAATAAAAATTTGAAAATTAAATGAAATACAAAGATGAATGAATAAATAAAAAATATAGAATTTAACAAGAAAATAAATATATCAAAGTAAATACATAGAATAAATAATAATTTTTAAAAAATTAATAAAATGACAACATGAATGAATAAATAAACGCTTTATTTTTTCAAAGTAAACACATCTTCAAACCTTTTGAAAATTACACGTTTTGATTTGCACCAGTTTCAAAATCAAATCAAATTAATGTATTTATCGGGCCACATCATTTGTATTTTACTAGTGGGGATCTCTATTTATATTTAACCCTTGTGGGGACCTGAATTTTGGTCCTCATGGTGTCAGAGGTCCCCGTGGGTTGACTGTGTAAACATATCAATGTCCCCATAAAGATAGGAATACACACACACACACACACACACACACACATAGTAGACTACTCCATGCATAATTGAAGACCTCCCTCCTATGTAAACGTGGATGCTTCCACTAGCTTCTCCGTTGTGCTCTTTTATCAGTGCTTAGACGTATAAAATTTACATTTATTCAACTCTGCACTTAGTTTTGCACATCTGTTAAACTCTTGTACCTTGTCACGTGTTCATTAAAACCAAAGCAAGACCTGAACAACATAAAGGCACAACATTTCCAAAATGTAACAGAAAGTGTTGGAAGTCAACCAACACTGTTACCAATAGTTTTAAGGAACCTAGATTTTAATATTTACTTTGACCCCTTTTAGCAGCATGTATTTACATGGTTAAGATAAGATAAGATACCTTTATTAATCCCACAATGGGGATTATCATCATCTGATTCAGCATTTTACGGTTTACTGTGTTGGGACACAATAGTCCTGAACCTAAATCTAACCAACCCCAGATAACAACTCCACCCCCATGGCCTTGTACTGAAGGCACTAGGCATTATGGGTAATCACTTCGCCCACTTGTCTTCTTACGTTGATGGGACCAGGGTCAGTCTGGACTCATCAGACCACACAAGTTTCTTTTTCTGCTCTATTATGAAGTGACGGTTGTTGTTTAAGAAATGAGAAGTTTCTCATATGCATCAGTTAGAATCAAAAATGTTTAAGAAAAACATTAACAGTTGTTGCAGATGAAACATATTAAACACTACAATAATAGTTCAACAGAAAGATCTGAACTATCAACTTAATACAGTCGCGGATGGATGTTTTTATCGACTGTGTTTATTATTGGTTCATCTAAATTGCCCATGAACTGGCCACTCATCCAGAGTAGAGCTTTGACCTTTCCCCAAAAATCCCATTCAAATTTAATTTGGAAATCAATGTAGATATTCAAATAATATTCAAATATTTATTAATTATATTACTCTGAAAATGCCTCACTAACAACTCGGTATCAAAGTTAAATATTATATTCAGTCCACCAGGGGTATTCAGTCAAATATGCCAAATATTCTGGTGTGTTTACAACCATTACTGACGAAACATGCAGTGTGGCAGTAATGAGCATTGTTATCAGCTGACACTTTTAACGTTCCATAATCCACTAACATCATCTTTTATCCATTACCTTGTTGTGTGTGAAACACTGTTCCTTAATTTTCCTGGTGGTCTGTACTGATGAAAACTGTTAGCTAAACTGTTAGCTAAACTGTTAGCTAAACTTTTAGCTAAACTGTTAGCCTCCTTGACAACCAAAAGAGAACATTTACAAAATGAGCAGGTACAAAAACGGACACAATTTGTAAAACGGGCACAGATTAGTTTTATGTGTTCACTTTAACTTATGACACATATATTTACCGGAGTGTGACTCTCCAACGTCCTCAGCCAGTGTTCGTGAATGCATAGGACTGACCAGTGACTCTGTCATGGGTTATGTACCAGCTGGACGCTAACATGTACAGGTGTCCAGATAAACCAAAAGATAATGATTTTCACATTCACAATTCACATATTTCCCCAAATGTAAAAAAAACCCCAAAACAACCTGAACTGAAAACATTTACAACCACATTCACAAAAATAATAGAAATAATCCTAATGATACCATATACAGGTTCCAATATTAAGAGTGGCCTAATATTAGTTTAAACTTTTTTTAATAACATTTGAAGTATATTTGAATGTCAAAATTCAAAGTCAAACCCTAATCCAGAGTGTACCCCACCCTCGCACATCAGTAGCTGGGTTAGGCTCCAGTGACCCTGTGACCCTAGTGAGGATAAAGCAGGTTCAGGTGATGAATGAATGTTTATTATACATGTCTGAAACAAACTAGTAATATCTTTCATTGCTCTATGAATATAGATATGAATACCTGTTGATCTGACCATTTCAATTAAAGTTGTAAATACTTAAATCCATCTGAAACACTGAACATCTTACCTCAGAACAACTGAACCATGAATGTGGAACTGAGCATTCAACTACTTTTGTGTTGGACTGATTGGTTAGTTATTCCAGGTTAGACTTGACATTTGCTGTCAAGTCTAACCGCGCAAGTCTGCTTTTTTGCTAATAGCAAAGCGTGTGATTTTACACTGGTTGATATTCATCAGTTGTGTCATATTAAAGATGACATTGGAAATTTGATAGAATTTTTACTCCCCACAAAAATTGTGATGAGACAAAATAGGGGCGAGATACGGCATTCTCTGAATACTGGTTATTATTAATATTGAATAAATTGCGACAAACACAAGGCTGCCTTCTTTATTTTTAAGGAAACAATGTCCATTTTTCAATTAGGATCAATTAGGACCCCTCGAAAATGAGATGAGACATCTCAAGGGGTTTATCCTTTCAATAAAAGACAAATTACAATTAAAGCACATGTTGCTGTTAGCATACTGTTAGCATACCGTACACCTATTCAGCCTGTTGTTGTTCAGCCTGTTACTTTTCCAGATGCAATGTGTTCTTGGTGTTGGATTTTATCAAATGAACTTCCTCCCAAAATGTGACTTATATATATTTTTTCCTTCTTTATTGAGTATTTTTCTTAGGCTATGTTTATAACTGAAGACGCAAAAGTGGAATCTCGTCTTCAGTTTTTCATCCGCATTTAAACGGGTGTATTCAGCAGGAAATCCTTGTTTAAATGAAACAAACAAGCAGGCGAAATACGATCGGATAGTCGCGCCAGGCCGGCTATGTGGTACTGTGGTACAATGCCGACACGTTCTTTTCAGTTTTTGACATAAGTAATTGTCCAGCCATCTCTGTTGGGCTATGGTATGTGTGTAATGTCTGTACAATAACTGAAACCACTCCTGTACATTTACTAGAGTTACTAGTGCTAATGCTAATGCTAGTGCAGCTGGAAGATCTGCAGGATCCAGGTTGTCCCACATGTGTGTTGCTTCACCTCGTCGGTGTATGAATGTAATATGAAAGTGAAAAAACGCACGCAACGTGAACATGTGCGTTTCTTGACATTTAGACAGAGATTTGAACCAGCGCATCATGGCCACTCTGGAAGGAGTCTTCGTATTCACACCCAGACAGCGCTGGTGCCATATAAACAAAAGGCACATCTGACCAAATATGCTGTCGTATTTATCCACATTCGTCCTCATGTAAACGGCCTCTTATTGTCTCTTGTGTTAACCCCCCCTTTTCTCAAATGAAGGAGCCTCCCCGTGTTTTCTTTTGTCCATCTTCATCCTTTCTTTCTCTCTTTACTTTTCACCCCCTCCTGATTGGCTGCTTTTTCCCGCTCGTTTCCTCCATCATTCCCCTGGTCATCTGTGCATCTCCCCCTCCCTCCCTCCCTCCCTCCCACTCTAGAGCCCTCCTCTCTTCCTTTGTCTCCTCTTCCTCTGCCTGCTTTGTGCACATGTTTGTGAGGAGTGGCTGTTTTTCTTCTGACTGACAGGAGGAGATGCCCCCCCCCCCCCCCCCCCCACACACACACACACACTCTACAGACATACTGTGCAGGGACACTGGCTTTAAACTCACCACAGATGATGAAATCTCTAGTGAGTTTTTTTGTCAGATGATGCAAAGTTTTCTGTTTGACCGAGTCTCCCTTTGTCTACTGTGTTCCAGATAGAAATGTTATGAATATTGGTCTAATCAAATGTCAGCTGTTCAAATAAATTGATACTGGATTTCTTGGGCCGACACTAATACTTGAGGACAAAAAAAGCCAACATCTGATACATCAGCCGATAACCGATACATTGGCTGATACATGAAACAAGAACATCCGTCTCCACAGGATACAACAGTCCCACACTAGGTAATTCTGAACATATGGATCAACAGCCCTTCTGTCTCACAAAGATGGCCGACACAACCCTCAAACTCTGCACAATAGTCCAATATCAGACTAATATGTGATCTGGATAATATTCTGTATGTTTTTATTCATGTTCATTTGTTATTCACATTTCTTCATGTGAATACTTATAATTTTGCAGATGTGTAAATATTTTGGTAATTTTTTGTCATTATGTGGGTAATTATTAATTACTTTGTTATAATTGCTATATTGATTATTTCTGCGCATTGTGTTGATTACTATTTAATAATTTTCACAATTTATCAATTATTTTGGTCATTTTGGATTTAACAACAATAGTCACATGAATCTATGCCAGGTTTTTATTTTTTAAAAATGAAAGGTGTCATTCTGCTGAAATCCACTTTTCCATGCTCCTTTTGGAATCTGATGTGAGTTACCAACACATGCTGCCTTTGAAAGTGGTTTGTCACCTCCACTGGCTGCATACCGCATTCACAGAAAACAACAAGAGGAACGAGGGACCCTGAAAAAGCCGGTCCATCTGATAGAACTGGGCAAAAAATCAATTTAGATTTAAAATCGAGTTTTATGGCAAAATCGATTCATATTTTAGGAAAATCGTGCAATCCGATTCCCCTCCACACGCACTTTTTTCCTCGCAAAAAGAAAACTATGAACCAGGCTATTTTCCGTAGTATTTCACCCCAGGCCCCGCCTACGATCCCCTTCTTCTGCAGCACAGGGAGGAATATGGCCCCCTCCAGTGAGGGAGACACGCTGACTCCTAAAAAGGTTCTAAAGGTTCAGTTGTGTGGAATCGTTTTGGGTTTTTAGGGTCTGACGAGGCCCAGCTACTGCCTGGTTGTCAGCTGTGTCTTCAGACTGTTGTTGTTGACGGTAGCGGTACGACCACTGTGTTCACATCTGAAGCGAAACCATCCAGTGGGGGGGGGGGCGCAGAACTGTTAGAAAAGGCAGAGACTAGCGCTGCCAGTACTTCTTCAAAATGTTCAACAAACACTGACTGAAAGCTTTTCTCGCGGCACACCTTATGATAAACATGGAGCACGATGTGGAGCGATAACAGACACAATAACATCATATATCCAAAATATTGGTAACATGTTCAGGTTTATTGAAGTATTTTGATTGATAATAAGGTTTTGTTTTATTTTGTCCTTACAAAGTAAAAATGTTACTAGTTTTATTTTTATCTTACTTTTGCACTACTACGGTTTTTACAATGTTTTTCATATAATATGAGTATTAATGTATATTGTTTTAGTTGTTAAAATATTTTAAGCTTTTTTTTCCCAACAAAATGTATCTTTTACACTATTTTTTTTGCACAGTTTTTCCTGTAACAGTGGTGGATATGTCTGGACTTACTACAGTTCATGTAGACAAAGTCTCAGGTTGCAGTTGCACCTTTTGCAACAACTGATTTATTATTTACACTTATTTGTAGAAGTATTTTTGTTTTACATGTTATTTAATCAAAAAAAAAAAAAGAAGACGAAAGAAACCACGTTTCTAGTGTTTTCATTTTCATTTAGCCCACGTGGGAAAAAATCATATCGTGAATCATTAATCGAGTTTTTTGGGAAAAAATCTGAGATTTTTTTAAAAGAGAAAATCGCCCAGCCCTACCATCTGACGTCAGATGGACTTTAGCGTCACCCACGTGGGATTAAACCCATCCTCCATTGCAGCGAATCTGAAGTAGCATTAGCATTAGCATCTAGAAGGGAAGACCACGCCACAGTAGCTGCTGCACAAACTGTAAAAAAAATGGGGGATCAAACTGGTTCATGTGCTCTGTGGAAATAAAGACCCCTGCATGTTTTCAGAACAAGCAACAGCATGAAACCTAGCTGGATGCTACTCTGGTAAAGGTACGCACACACACACAGAGCGAGAGGGGAGGGAGGAGTGTTCCTACACTCATTCTGAGCCAATCAGAGACACCTTGTCACCACGTCATGGACATGTATCAGGAAGTACCGGTAAACTCTGTTCTTCGACCGCAAATCATTTTTCTACCGTGAAAAAACAGCTTGAAACAAAACAATCCAAATGATATAGACCAACCAACACACAATGTATTCAATAACAATGGAGAACACAGTAACATTAATGAAATAACCATGGGATGACACCTTTAACATGTCCACATGCTCACGGTGGAGGCGTGTGCGCAGCCTGTTCACTTTGCCAAAGACACTGCCGGCAGCACAGACGTTACAATCACAGAAAAGTACACACTCTACTTCATTTCTGTTATTGCAGCACTTTTCTCTTGCAGCTTCACTTCTGTTGCATTTGTTTTGTGTTTTTGGTTGTGCATCTTTCTTGTGTTTGCAGCATTTTGTCGACGTGGTGCGTTTGCCCCTGTCGGCCACCGTACAATGCAAGTCAATACGGCATTATTTCCAAGTGAAACTCAATACAAGTAATGCAGCATTAGAAATTAGCATTCTATATTCAAGCGTGTCATGAATATTTGAAAATCATGTCCGATCCCTAGTGGACGGGGCCTTAACGATCTGCACGTTAGCTGACTGACACCACCCCTCGATCGATTTCCTCACCTGTAGCTGAAGATATGAGTAGCATACTGAGACACACACACAAGTGAGTGTACTTGTGGAGTTGAACAGCATGTATTGCAAAAGGCTCAAGGGTTTCAGTTCATTATTTGTTGTCGCTTCGGTATCGGTTTTAATCGGAAATCATTTCAGAGGTCAAAATCATTCTCCACACTGAGCTTCAGACCAGTCTTTAGAGATTGCTGATGTCCGCCACGATATTTGAGTGATCAATAATGCAGCTGTAAGCATGCATTGTGGGACATATTGATTCATATGATACGTGTCCTTTTATGATGTCTTTGAACGCTCACGTATGGGTCTTTTTCTATTATGTGTCTCAAAGCAGTTAGCCATTATGACATGCACTGCTTTTGTGTGTTGTGTTGTATTCACGATACACTGTACATGTGCAGAGGGAGCGCTGTTCACAGACTGTAACATACAAGGAACAAACTGAAGATGACATTTTCAATGGAAACAGAGACATAGATTTACATTTCTTTGGTTAATGTTAGTTAAGTTTTAGATCACAGATTTAATGGTATTATTGTAAAACTTTACAGATGGTTTTCATATTATCAGTGACTCTAATATCAAGAGCGATAGAAATGTTTGCCTATTATTAATGATTTATTTATTTTTCATTATTCAGATACAACTGCTTTTACACCAAAAACAATGATTCAGAAATTGCAACACTAGTCTGAACTATTACACCTATCAAGAAAATGTTTAATGTGATGTATGGATATCTGTGGGTTCTGAGCCACCGATATTTCACAAATATTCAGTTCATCATTTTATTAACATTTTCTAAACCACACAGTTCATGAACTTATCCAGAAAATAATCTACATATAATTCGTTGGTGCATCACATAAAACATGATTAATAAGAAGTAGTTTGTCATATTGTGAAGAAAGAAAGAGAGGAAAAAACAGCTCTGTCAACTCTCTTTCTGTCAATTTTCAATTCAATTCAAAAAGCTTTATTGGCATGGAAAACAAACATTTATATTCCCATTGTGCAGAAATGAAACAAAACCATCGAAACAATAATATTACAAAATAATAAATACAATTAGGGGGAAAGGACAAATAATAAAATGAAACTAGTGCCATTTCCATTTTCTGTCGGAAGTACATGTGTGTGCTTGTATGTACAAATAATCTTCGACTGTTTATACTATGCTTCAGTATATACGGACAAGTATATGTCAATATCTGTCTGCAAAGCAATGACAAGTGAGAGAATAGGCACCTTCCCACAAATGAGTTCTAGGGAACCTTTGGGTTTGCATTCTGACAGGGCAGTAGGAACCATGCGAGGGGGTAATGTAATGCTAACATCCACGACTATAAACTAGAATAGAGAATGAGGAGGCCACAGTGCTAGTATAAACTAGAATAGAGAATGAGGAGGCCACAGTGCTAGTATAAACTAGAATAGAGAATGAGGAGGCCACAGCGCTACTATAAACTAGAATAGAGAATGAGGAGGCCACAGCGCTAGTATAAACTAGAATAGAGAATGAGGAGGCCACAGCGCTACTATAAACTAGAATAGAGAATGAGGAGGCCACAGCGCTAGTATAAACTAGAATAGAGAATGAGGAGGCCACAGCGCTACTATAAACTAGAATAGAGAATGAGGAGGCCACAGCGCTAGTATAAACTAGAATAGAGAATGAGGAGGCCACAGCGCTAGTATAAACTAGAATAGAGAATGAGGAGGCCACAGCGCTTGTATAAACTAGAATAGAGAATGAGGAGGCCACAGCGCTAGTATAAACTAGAATAGAGAATGAGGAGGCCACAGCGCTAGTATAAACTAGAATAGAGAATGAGGAGGCCACAGCGCTACTATAAACTAGAATAGAGAATGAGGAGGCCACAGCGCTTGTATAAACTAGAATAGAGAATGAGGAGGCCACAGTGCTAGTATAAACTAGAATAGAGAATGAGGAGGCCACAGCGCTAGTATAAACTAGAATAGAGAATGAGGAGGCCACAGCACTACTATAAACTAGAATAGAGAATGAGGAGCCCACAGCGCTACTATAAACTAGAATAGAGAATGAGGAGGCCACAGCGCTTGTATAAACTAGAATAGAGAATGAGGAGGCCACAGCGCTACTATAAACTAGAATAGAGAATGAGGAGGCCACAGCGCTTGTATAAACTAGAATAGAGAATGAGGAGGCCACAGCGCTACTATAAACTAGAATAGAGAATGAGGAGGCCACAGCGCTACTATAAACTAGAATAGAGAATGAGGAGGCCACAGCGCTACTATAAAAAAGGTTCCAGGAACTACAAAAGGTTCCTACAGTGGCAAAGTGCCTAATATGGAGGGATGAGGGGAAGTTGAGGAAATGGGGGAGGGGTCTACGTAAAAAGCCTTTAGGTAAATGTTGAAGTGGCAAGCAGATCCTTTGTCCTGCCTGTTGGCTGTGTGAGGTGATTGTACCAACTGATAAGCCTTTTCTAATGCTCTCCATCAGCTCTGTCTCCTTAGGTTTTATGAGAACCTTCAGCAACACACACACACACACACACACATACACACACACGGACACACTCAGCTGGCTTCCACTCCGATGTGTAATTGGGAAAGAGGTGCCTTCCTCCAGTGAGCCAATTGCTCTCCTGGGGGCTGTGTAGGTGCGTGTGTGTGTGTGTGTGTGTGTGTGTGTGTGTGTGTGTGTGTGTGTGTGTGTGTGTGCTGTAGTTATATCTAAGGTGTTTATAATCAAGCACAGCAGTGATAAAAGGCTGTGTGTGTGTTCATGTTGGTGTGGTGTATGGCACTTATTGTATTGGCAGCTTGTGGTGTCAAAGTGTACGTCCAGAGGGCAGATGTGTACAAACCAACACTTGGGTTGAAGCGAGTGGCTCTGACCACCTCCATTATCACCTCCACTGAAGTCAACACACACACACACACACACATACACACACACACACACACACACACACACACACACATACACACACACACACACACACACACACATACACACACACACACACACACACACATACACACACACACACACACACACATACACACACACACACACACACTCACACAGATGAGGAACAGGTTCCCCTTATCCTTGTACCAGAGAATTGTAACCATGGCAGTGCAATAACAATTACATATATATACACTGTAAAGAAAGATATACCATATTTACTCAATAAAATTGAGGCAACAGATTGCACGTAATATTATGAATTAAATATAATCATGTTTGAAATTGAGTAAATTTCAATTAAACGAGACCCTTTGTAGTTAACCATTTAATATGAGTAGATTTAATTCAAATACATAAAAGAATGAATTAAAACCTAAACAAAAATAATAAGTAGAAGTAGAAATGTCTAAATGAGTAAAAAGTACTAATAAAATATAATTAAATTCTACATACAAATAGCATGTAATTGGTTAATAATGATATATCTTAATTAATTTGAATTTACTCACTGGATTTGATTCAATCTAAATAAGGATATATTGTGTTTATCTCATGACCTACATTTTAAGTGGGTACCAGGAAGTACAGAGGAACTAAAACTCAATTAACAGAACACACATTAAATGCTTGCCAAAAGTAACACTTTTAATTATAAAAGTTATGGCATTTAATTGCAAACTTTTACAAATGCTAACCTTGAACAGAATTTTTGTGGAAACAAAAATGAGTACAGTTGCCAGAGGACCTGTCGAGAAGAACTAAGAAACATTACAGCATGGCTACACCGTCCTACCGACCTAAATTTACAAATAAATGAAATGGTCATTGTATAAACCAAAATAACTGTCATGTCTAAACAACCCTATGCTTGCTTCCTCACCTCAGTGAGCCACTATATTATATCAGTTATGGTCTTAAAGAGAAGCACAAATCCTTGAAAAGTGCATGTGTATACATAAACATTTTTACCTTGAACTGACCACAACAGAATTTTTAAGGGGAATTCAGAACGATGTCCTAAGTAGAACCTGCAAACGTAAAACTTCCAACAAGTCCACCAAGATTGTCTTCTGCCACAAAATATACTGTCTCTTTAATATTCTTTCCAGCACTGGCAACAAAAAATCTAGACATACAAAAGTCTTTTTAAGACACAAATCTTTCGAGAGGCTCTTACGCAATATCATAGCCAAATCTCTTAGCATCAACAGTCTTGCAGAGAAGAGCTAAGTTTATTGCACAAAGTGCAGTGCAGTCCAGGTGGTATATTTGCTAAGACCCAATAAACAACTGTGATCTTGTGTTTTTTTACACAATGTTCCAAATGGAATCCTCAAAATAATCAATGTGGAGAATTAATGCTATTCTTGGTTCCTCTACAGAAAAAATAAGTTTTGTTTGAAACATTATCCATATTGAAATGGTTCATTCTGAGTGGATGAGCTTAGTCTTTTTTTTTAAAACCTCAAGTGAAATATCCTTATTGGGCACCGTATGCTACAAGGCAGAAGGGGCAGGGCACGTACTGGGAGATGAGATTCTCCTGTGAATCAAGAAATACTAAATTTAAAATGCTAAATTTACAAATAAATTAAATGCTTGTGACAAATAAGAGAGGAGGTCATTGTATAAACTGAAAGAATTGTCTTATCAAAAAGAAAAATCTTCTGCTTGCTTCCTCAGCACAGTGAGCCATTAAATTATATCAGTTATGATCTAAAAAAAAAAAAAAATACAAATCCTTCATGTGCCCCAACAGAGAACATATAAAAGTAAACTAACATTTTTAGCCTGAACTGACCACAACAGGAATTTCATTGACATTTGGTTCTTTCAAAAATGCAATTGTTAAGCTCTGTTAAAGCTGAACCTTGTGTGGAAGATGTTAGGGTTAGGGTTAGGTGCACAACTACACTCTGTCTTTTACTAGTGTATAGGTAAGTTGTGTAAAAGTGTGTTTTTAGGAGTTAGGAATTCAGAGTCCTAAACTGTGCCTCCCTCCCCCACACACTCTAGGCGGTTTCAGGTAATGGCTACATTTGCATAGATGCTAATACAGTTCTCAGGCCTTTTGAGTTGTTAATTTTTGTCCAAAGAGTCGACCGACTCTCTTCTAGTAATAAACATACAAAACGGATGCATGTGTTAATAATTTCTGCATTTAATAAGTACATACCGAGGACATAATCAATAACCACAAACGGGCATGGGCAACACAATAGCGGAAACACATTTCAAAGTAAAAGCTTGTGCTTTTATCAGCAATACGAACGCTTCTATTTTGGAAGCGAATCACTGTCACAGTACTAGCCTCTATTTACATAGTTTAGCTAGTGTTAGTTAGTGGTTTAAATCATTTGAACCTAACCTGCCCCCTGCTTCCAGAATGAGAACTAAGATGTAGGCACAGGTACTACACAAAAACACACAAAAAAACCATGCATTACCAAAGCAGGAAGGCCATAAAAGAGACGTGGACAGTGAAAGAAAGACATCCTTTGATGTTTTTTCCCCCTTCACTACATTCTCATGCTCATCATTTCCTCTCTACCTGACAGAAAGCTCAGACAGCTCATTCCTCCAGTCAATTCCTTTTGTTTACTCCAGCGCTGCATCCCACAAATGGGTAATGTTTATCCCACATGAGACATCGAATGGAGAATGGCAGGTCAGAGGGAGGAGTGGGGGGAGACGGCCAGAGATGAAGAAAGGGGGAGAAGAGAGATGAAGGCAGCCCCTGTAAAGGTGGTCATGACTCCCATAGCTGCTGCCTTTGTTCACATCAGCAGGCGACCCCCCCCCCTCCTCCTTATTGTGCACACTGACTCCCACTGCCTCGCTCCGTCCACTCGCTCTCCTTCCACACATACGCTCATTCAGGAGCCTACAGATTCGGAAGGACAATCATAAACATCCCACCTGCAGAGTGACACATTTACTGACACATGTGCAGCCACATGCACACATGAGGCCAAGTGAGTCAGTTGGAGCAGTGAGACCCCCAGTATACCCTCTGCTCATTAGGGCATATAGCAACACCAGTTCAGTGAAAACCCATCACTGTATGGGAGTAAATGTGTGTGTATGGGAGTGTTATCCCTGCTCCCTCCTTCTATGGCTAACCCTCAACATCTTTTTTAGTCTGAACGTGTCTCCATCATTACCCCATTTGAAGACATTCACATGATTATATGACATTTCTGAATCTCTGGGATTTTTTTTGTTTTAATTAAATTTTTTTTTACTTAATTTTTTTTTGCTTTATGTTTTGTTATGTGTTCTGTTTGTAATCCAAGCCCCATATTTTTATACATTTGACTCCATTGATTAATGATAATTATTATTTTATTACTATTAATATGATTTTTGTTATCAGGGAAAAATACAATGTACAATGCGTAGGTTTCAGTCACATGACTATGATGACGTCACAGGAAGTAACCATGGAGGATGCCGCTATGGAGGAAACCATTGAAGAGAGTGTTTATTGTATGGATTTAGAGCCAGTGTCGAAACACAGATGCATACAGTTAGTTAAAAAATGTATTGGCCGTGACCCGTATCTTATGAAAAGGTTTGCCAACAATTGAGGCTGTGGATATTACAAACTACCTGGACCTGCAGAGATCCTACTACACCAGCAGTAGATGAAAGACTAGAAGAGTTTGGAGACATGGAATGTTTTTGTCAGCGGGTGGGTCCACAACATCTGTACCAAAAGGCTCAGCGAAAATTATCATGTGGTCTTCACCAGGGTGAGTGTTTTATTTGTAAAGATGCAATGTCAAGATGTATTTCATGTTTGTTGACATTAGCTATTGCTAGTCGCAAGCAGTAGCGACTAATGTAAACAACAACACATCTTGACGTGTCTAGGTGAACCATATTACAGCAGTGTAAATGAACATTTAACCACAACCTAATGATATATAGCACATCCACAAAAAAGTTAGCTTTGGAACATACCTCTGACGAAGTGGTCACTGCAGACACAGGCGTTAGCATTAGCATTAGCAGACTCTGCTCCTCCCGACCGCAAATGCAGATTTAAAATCCACTTTTAACAGCATTTTTCTGTGAGCTTTTTCCATTTGTCATCTTTGTGAATGACAAGATTTGGTACTCTAAAAAAATTGCTTTTCCTTCTCTCTGTTAGAATGATTGGCGCAGCTGTAAACTACAGAAACGGACATTTTCATCAAGCTACTGCCCTCCATCTGAAAATTATGCGCTGACTATATAGCAATGTGACATCATGTGAAATCAACCTATTCTGATATTGTGAAAGGCTGCTTATATCTCAAAGAACAATACAGACTAGAGGTTGACCATTATGGGGTTTTCTAAAGCTGATGGGACTCTTGGTCCAAAATTTGCTGGAAACTATTCGAATGTTATTTTAAAATTGAACATGTTCACACGACACCCCCCTGTGTGCACATGGTGATGTGCACCTCCACCCTCAAACACACACACAGTGACAGATCAGTTAAAAGAGGAAACCAAATGTACTGAATAAACAAGAATATTACAAATCACACAAGAACAACATGTTGATCTTCTCTGGGTGATACATCTGATCTACTGCAGGAAACTATTAAGGCTTTAAATCTTGGAATCACAATAACCACAGCCAACTATATTTCATTTAACGGTCTCGGTAGAACCGGTGGAACAGCTGATTTCGCTACAATGTCGAACAGATTTAACAAGAATAGTCACGTGAATATACGCCAGGTTTTTATTTAAAAACAAACATCCACATAGAGGTGTGTGTGTCTATTCACAATTAATCCAGCTGCCGAAAACATGCGCTCAGACAGTACAGACATTGTGGACACAGAAAAGCTCTGCTTCGTTTCTGTTATTGCAACATTTTTGTCTTGCATTTCTTTTATGTGTTTGTGTATTTGGTTGTTTATCTTTCCTGTGTTTGCAGAGTTTTGTTGATGGGGTGTGTTTGCCCCTGTCAGCCACTGTACAAAGACAGTCAATGTGACATTCTGTCCAAGTGAAACACAATACAAGTAATGCAACATTCGAAATTAGTATTCTATATTCGAGTGTGTCACAAATATTTAAATATTCGAAATGTCAGAATGTATCTGTATCTGTGTGTATGTGTGTGTGTGTGTGTGCGTGAGACCCACAGGCTGATACACAAGTGGGAACTCCAACCTATAGCATTAATCTAGGGCATCACAACCATGTGAGTGTGTAAGTGTGTTAACCCTCAACCCAAAGGGTTTGATGTATGTAAGAACCCCAACCTTTAGTGCAAATCTAGGACACTGCACTAAATGGCCTGTGTGTGTCAATCATAAGGCGTATTAAAAGGTGGAGTAGAGAGCAGAGAAGTGCTGAACGCTCTTCCTCTCTGTTGCTCAAGGGGTTAATTCTGTCTTTGTGGATAAGGAATGAGAAGAAATCAGGGCTTTTATATGTCAATTTGACACACACACACACATACATACACACACATACATACACACACACACATACATACACACACATACATACACACACACACACACACACACATACATACACACACACACACACACACACACACATACATACACACACACCACAGTGTAGGTTTGGTTCTTTCCTCTGCAGCTCTTGTTCTTATATAAACACATATCCATGCTACCTGAATACTGTATTTTTTTAACTACTTCCACAACTGACCCAGTTTGTTCCACTTACACATGGTTCAGCTCACCTCATCATGACACCTTGACCTTTCTAAGGCTACGTCCAGACAAGTTTGATACGGGTTTTGTTTTGAAACTGTGTCAAAAAGATATTACATAAACATGGAAATGTTTCAGTAAAACATCTGCGTCAGCATGGGGACGGAACACTTGCTGAAAACGATGCAGTTCACATGCTACACCACTATGAGCGCTGTAAGCCAGTCCCACCGGATACAAGAGAACAATAGAAGAAGTAGTGCGCATGCGCCCACATCCTTTTTCTTCCGGCGCAGCACACACGCCGGACACAAACAACAATAACATGAAGAGCATGATGACAGCAGCAACGACCACGTGAGGAAAGGACACGCTCGTCTGAACTGACGACGAAATGGACCTTCTGTTGAGAGTGACTCTCAACTACAACACCATGAAGTATGAGGAGAATGTGGACTGGGAAACAAAATACACTGATATTACTCTTACCTTTCAGCATTTTTATAATTTTTTTATTATTATTCCGGTCATGTGGTCATGACATGGGAGTGAGTACGTGTTGTACTCGCCTAGGCTGGTCCAGATGGGTGCAGAAACAGCACCGTTGCCAGATCTTCCCACCTTGGGACCTGTTTTCCAAAGATATTGTACGTTTTGGGGTACCCATGGCACTGGCCCCATTTAAATGAAAGGTTAAGAAAGTTTGTCTGATTCACGTGAATTTGTTTCCATGGGGATTGGACCTAGGCTCAGAGGTTGTCCGTTCATACTCACAATATCACCTACAGATCACATCCACATCCATTATATTATTTTTCTTCTTTTTATTAAAAATCTGAAAGTACTACTAAGAAATGTAGTTTATAGTGTAACATACAACAGACAAATAAATAAATAAAATGCAGATAAGCCAACAGTTAACAGTACCTTTCAAAGGTTTCCATGTTCCTACAGTCTAAATCCATATCCTACTACTGTTTCTACTAATTAATTACTCAGCTTCACTGTTGTTCTAACAAGTACCTATGACATAATGATGATATAAACATATCATTTTAAAATTATGACAATGAATACAAAGGACTTGTAGGTTTTTAAAATTCTATTTTTCAACTGCAGGCTGTTGTCCCACACACAGCAGGTGTCTCTATTACTTTACGCTCTTTCTTTGTTTCTCTGTTTACTCACAGTATCTGATCTAATTTGTAGATGTGAGTATGAGTCAAAACCCTGTTGCTTTGTGTGTGTGTGTGTGTGTGTGTGTGTTGACCTCAGTGTCTCAGTGCTGGGATGTGGAAATGGATAACTAGGCTAAAGAGCATCGCAGAGATGGGGGGTGTTTTCCCTCACTGCTCTCTGCGATACCGAGACACAAAGACATGAGGAAAAAGAGGAGGAGATTCCAGAAAACATGTCCCTTTAATGAAAGTATGCACAAAATAAAGTGGATTTGACAACAAGGCTGTGTGTAGTGGGGGTTACTGTTGTCAGCTTTTAGTGATTATTGATATGGCCAGGAAAGTCACATTAAAAACATTCATATTGGCAATAATTATCACAGTAAATATCAAGTCATTATTTCTTTTACATTTCAAAGGTTGATTTTCAAATAGTTATGTGTAGTAACACCAGTCAAGTCAAACACATTGCAAAAGACATTGGAACAAGAAAAAGCAGTTTGTTTGCATTTAGTTAATTTTTACTGTTTTAATTTTGTATTTCAAAAGCTAGTTCACAGTCTGAGTGGGATCTGAGTTCTTATTCAATAAGAAAAACTATTTTAAAAAGCACGTGAGTTTGAAATGATTTGTAAAAGACAGAATAAGATGAAAATCACAAAAGATGCAACAGAATGAAAGCATAATAAGATGTAATGTAGTGAAAGCCTGCATATGCTGTCCAAGTTCTGATCTGAAACCTTATTCAACAAGAACAAAACAATGAAAAGACATTCATATGTGGTCCTAAAAGAGTCTTTATTCATGCCAAATCAAGTAATGAAACAATTTTAAAAAACCTAGAAGAAATCTATTTTCAAAATAGGTTTAGAATAATTATTGCAA
Organism: Siphamia tubifer; assembly: GCA_020466265.1. NCBI lineage: Eukaryota > Metazoa > Chordata > Actinopteri > Kurtiformes > Apogonidae > Siphamia > Siphamia tubifer. Next base: position 4,314,275 of record CM035793.1, read on the forward strand.
TGTTAAGGTAGGTGCAGCCACTGATCCATGAGGCTGATTATCTTAATAAAATACAAAACTGATGTGACTCATACTGTCCACTATATATTATTATTTTATTGTGTCTTTATCATTTTCATGGCCAAGGTGAACATGAATGGACACAGAAAAAAAAAAAAAACCTTGACGTGTTGACCTGCTGCACAGCTGTACCTGTCTGACTGCACACCTGTCTGACTGCACACCTGTCTGACTGCAGACACATGAGGAAGGATCAGAAACACATTCAGAACTCTGTGTGTGTGTGTGTGTGCGCGTGTGCGCATGTGTGTGTGTTATTTAAGGAAACGGGGAATTAGTCACAGTGTGTTTGTTTTTTGGATCACATTGTGGATCATGTATACTTACTTATACACTGCGTACAGGGTTTTTCCAGCCTAAACATGAGTCTGTCCCATCCTAATCATGTGTAACGTAGAGTTCCTATCATAAAGGAAATTAGAAATCTCAGTTTTCAGGTTAAACAGTAGTTACCCCGCCCCCCAAAATACCCCCCTTATTACCTCCGCGAATGAGGTTATGTTTTACCTCGAGTTAACTTTGTTTGTTTGTTTGTCACCAAAATAATTCAAAAGGTTACGGACAGATTTAGATTTTGAAGTGTTCAGAGATGATTGACAAGGTGTCAAGGAAGGAACCATTACATTTTGAGCTCGAAAGGTCAAGGTGACGGTGAAGGTCAACAGTTCAAACACATCAGTGGTGATATCTCAGAATCCAGACCAGATAGTATCAGCTGTTTTTTTTATTCACTTCATCTGACCTTCTGACCTCAGATGAGATAACACCCATAGGCTCCATGACGTCACATGATGTCGCACCAATGGTATATTTGGTAAATGTATGACCTTTACCTCAAAGCAGGTTATTGACATATTTAGTTAAATCAGACAATATCTTGTGCTTCATATTTAACATTAGATCTAACATGTGACATTTGGTCGTTTAAACAAAGTTGCTGATTTTCCTGGAAATTTCTGGGACAATTTCCTGGAAAAGTGCAAGGTGGTCCAGAATAGATCCCATTCAATTTTGGCGAATATAGGTCAAAGGTCAAGGTCACAATCACCAAAAATGGGTTTTTGCAATGATAAGAAAGTAGTGCTGAGCACGTGGAAAATGTGAGATTGTTTGCCAATAATATGTTGTGGAAGTTGGTGAAATGAGTTAAAAGGAGCAGAAAGAAAGACTATAATAATTAGTTGGGGTTGATTTGGAAGTTTGTACTGGAATCTGTGAGTGTGGTAATGTTAATGGTGTCAGTTGTTACTACTACTTTTTTCATATATCTCTGTAGTTGATTGTGTTTCTGTAAATCCCTGTGAGACAACTTTGTTGTGATTTGGGGTTTATAAATAAAATTGAATTGAATTGGTTGAATTAGTAAAACCCAGTTTCAGGTGTGGCAGACAGTCTACCACTGTAGTGGTTTGTGTCATGCTAACGCAGGTGACACCAATCAGCAAGATAGTGAAGTCGCCAGTCGCTCATCCCACACTCAAATGTCACTGTCTATTTTCAGACTGGAATGCACAAAAAGCAGGAAACTGGGCAATGTGGCTCCGCCTACTAAACTACAGCGAACGACAAACAAACCAAAACTGAAAGGGGTCTAAAAGTGAAGTGATAAAGCTGAACAGTGAATGAGCCAGATACTAATGTCGCTACAGTTATTAAGATTGGTGCAATGTTCAGTTGAAGGTGAATTAGACATTCCGTCTGTTAATTCAGTAAATTATGGACCTTGTTTAACTTCTGCAAATGTGTCATAATAATAACCTCAGTCACAACCAGACTTGCTGTGACCGCAACAATGACAGAAATGTCTGCGAATTCCAAGGGGTACTGAAGTTGTTAGCGGTGTCTAGCACAGTTGTGATGTGGTTGACCTCGTAAAAGTCCATGAAAGCAGTTAGTTGTCATTAGTAATGCACTATGGTGCAGCTTTAGCGGTACTTGGGTAATGTGCACGACAATGCTCAGAGTGGCAAAGAGCAATGAAATGAGTTTAATATCTTTGTTGTTGTTTGTCGTAATGGTGTGAAACTTTACACTGTAATCCACCATCGTACTGGAAAGTCAGCCTCAAAATTTTGGATCATTTGGTGGAGTTGTGCAGGTGTTAGGATTTCCACAGACAAACAAGGACACAATACAGGGATTGGGTGAATTATCGATAGATGGTGCAAATTGGGTCAAATGTTTGCTGGGGGCGGGGTTTGTTGTACCCTTTCTCTCTGGATACACTCTCCAACAACATGAAGACATCAGGACACTTGGGTTTGCTTTTAGGGAGCCTCTACTTATTACCATGTAAGTGTGATGTTGTTTAGAAGAGGTCTAAAAATAGCATTTCGTGTTGGCAAAAAAGACATGCCCTAATCACTTCCATGCTAACACAGTTTAGCTCAAAATGGAAATTTCTCAATGTTCATCCAAATGGTGTGATTTTATTGTCAACTATATGTATGTACTGTGATGTATGTAATCAACTAAAAAATGAGCAAAAGTTATTTTTACTCTGGATAATACCTTTAAGATGTTCAGTTTGAAGTCTTTAAGACATTGCACTTTTAACTTATATTTTCTTTTATTTAATATATTTTGAGATCTTTTAAGTTTAAATTTCAGCTCATTGAAGCACTTAAAGCACAAGCTTTTGTAGAACTGTGCCATTGACAAGATTGTTGGTTAATCATTTACAAATCAATGTCTGTATGGACAGTGATTTACAAATAAATAAATACAAAGTGAACATGTAAAAGTGCTGTGTGTCGAGGCGTCGCAGGCTTGTCACTGAAACTCCTTTGAATAAGAGGACACAACCTGGGGACTGATCACCCCTGGCAGGGGTCGCCTGGCCAATTGATTAAATAAAGCGAACTTCATATAACAGCTCTAACTGTATATGTGGCTGAAGTTAAATATGTCTTCATGTATGTTTTCTTTATAGTGTGTTCACAAGACAAAAGCAATCAGAGCAGAGTATAGAAGATGCTAATGTGTAATCAGCTAGTGAGTGCAGATGATTAGACATGATATGGCTCTGGGCAACAATACTGTTTGGTCTTAATGACTTGAAAATCTGCTCTAATCCACACGTGACCAGATTTACACATTCAATCCATTCTATGTTGTCAACGGTAGTCACTGCTATTATAGTTTATTACTGGTGGTGTGTGTAATATATTTTCAAAATAAAGTACAGGAGTTGTAGTACACATAATAATAATTTAAAAAATTAGGTGAAAAAAGGTGGATGAAAGATGTTACTTGACTGAAAACAAAAACATTCCCATAGTCTCTTGAGGTTATACAGTAATACCTAAATTTACGAAAGACCTGACTAACGAATAATCCAAGTTACAAAACGCCTTCACATAAAATTTTCATCTCTGAATACGAAAGAAAATTGAAGTTAGGAAATGAAACCCCAAAACGGAAATACAGCACTGTACATACTGAACGTAAATACGTGCATACTGTACACTATATAGTAACATATTCACTGTTTGTTAGAGTTGTTCTCCCATTGGCTATCTCCCAACACCCCACTGGCCTCCCATTGGCTAGGAAGGAGCTACCCATGATGCTTTTGGTGTGTCTGCGACCCTCATTGGTCACAGAGTTCTTACTGCGGTCAGTGTGGAAGCACCTTTTCTGTTGTTTGGTGAGTTTTTCCAGTGTTCACATTACAACTTTATTATTGGTTATTCATCATGGGCCCAAAGAAAGTGATTTCAAACACTGAAGGTGACAGTGGACCCAAACAGGCAAAAAGCACTGACCACAATTAAAACAACCACAATGGTATGTCCATTATTGGCATGTTTTGACCATTTTAATGGTTTAATAAATCATTTTATTTTACGTCTAACACATATTTCATACAAAATGTGCATTTTATAATTTTTAAAGGGCTTAGGTGGTAGTATTGGAGGCCTTGGAACTACTCAGGCCTTTTACATGTAAAATGCAACTGTACTTATGAAAAAAATCATGTTATGAAACCACTTCTGGAATGAATTACTTCATAAATTGAGGCACCACTGAATTAGGGAACAATTTACTAGTGTCTAGTTTGTGATGGTGTCTGTACTGGTTCTCAGGGTTTAAGGCAGTTTCTCAGTCCTGCTTTTATGTGTTTGATCTTGACTGCTTTGAACATCAGCATCCATTCATAATGATCTCTTCTTTGCCCTCACTAATGAAAGGCCATCCTTGCAGCTTACACAAGAATCTTCAGAAGTTGAATCACATTATTACATTTTCTATAATTTTTTTAATCTCCTCTGACCAAATATAAAAGTATTGGAAATCAAGTGTAACTGCAAACATTAAATAATGTTTTTTCTTTATATATACCGTATTTTTCAGACTATAAGGCGCACTTAAAAGACTTTAATTTTCTCCAAAAATGACAGTGCACCTTATAATCTAGAGCACCCCATATATGGATCAATTCTGGTAGTGCTTAGTGACTAGGAATTTTTAATTTATCTCATAATATTTACTTTATCTCATAGTTTTGTAGTATATCTGCACTGGACCCCCCTAGCGGCAGCAAATCTAATGTGCTACCTTAGTAGTCTAGTTTCGTTCGATGTAAATTTTGGCTACACTAACCTGAAACTGGCCGACCAATCACAGTGAAGTATAGAGTCAGAGGGCGTGCGTAACAAAGTGACACTGCGACATCTTAGAGAGAAACAACCATAGAAGATGTAGAGTTCCATTCATCACAGATGAGTGAAGAATGTGAGAAAACGTCAACAATCTTTAAATTCTTTTTACAGAAGCTACAACAGTCGTTCAGCTCCATAATCCACCATTTTGTTTAGTCATTCATAACTTTCTCTGGACTCCTCTGTCAACTTTCTGGCACTTTAACTACGTCATTTTAAACATTACACTGATTGATTGTAGTACCGTCCTATTGCATCCAGAGGATTTGAAAGACAACCTTTTAGCCACTAGAACCATACATGTAATGAATAGGTATAGCGCGGCTAGGATAAAAATCTTGACATTTTATCTCACGATTTTCACTTTTTATCATGATTTTGTGTTTTTATCTCAGAATTTTAACTTAATGCACCTTATAGGGTGGAAAATACAGTAATTATTTTCTGTAATTAACAGTAGCTGTCATGTCCACTGGTTACCTATAGATACGGTTTAAGGTCCAGTCATATAATGATCATTTAATTAGCTTAAAATAGTAGCATAAAGTTCCATTTGGGTTGGGGGGGGTTATTTAAAATACCAGTGTGAAGCTGTGTGAGGTCCTTTATAAAAAGTTTGAAAGTGCTCTCCTGCTTTGCCCGTTACGCCTGATAATTCAGTCTAGTAATGTTTCAACTGTGGATGAGGGTGTGCTGATGTTTCGTGGGAGAGGGAGGGAGGGTGTAATTGTTCTGTGGTGTAGGAGCAGTGATCTGGGCTACAGTTCATCGTAAAGCTCGAGTTACAGTGAATCAGATGGTTTGGCAGTGGTGTTGTAAAGCACTGAACCAGAGTCTGCTGAAGGAAAACATGCCTGTGGGGACTCTATCAAGGATCTGGCTGCCAGGCCAGTGCATATGTTGTTATGGCTACGAAGATGACTTAAGCTGAATCCCATTTCACCCCTTACTCCTTCCCCCCGTTTTGCACGTCCACGTGTATGGGGTAGGGGTGTCTCAATTCACATGATGGCAGAGGGGTAGGGGGAAGGGGAAGGGCTTTATACCCCGTCAAACTGAGATTTTCAGAGGAATTTCCCACAATAGATGCTTCCTTTTAAAAATGGCGGCATCTACAAAAGAAGTACATAAATGTAGTAGTTTCACCTTAATGAACTGTTTTTCAGTTGTAATAACTATTGTATAAAGTTTGACTTTATCACAATGTGCAATGGTCATTTTCTCCATAAAATGCACATTAAAAAAATCGCTATTTACGTTAACTTGGACTAATCGTTCGATGGAGAGCACTTCTACGATTGGACGCAAATATTAGTAAAAATGTGGTCACATCCAAGAGAACGACACAACGACAGCAGACATGTTTGTTTACTTTTGGTTAAAGCTGTGGTTTTTGGTTACGTAACACATGAGGAGTGAACTTATGATGTAGGTGAGTGTTGAAGGGGTGTCCCAATTCATAGGGGTTGATTTTCAAGCTCCGTTTGAAGAGGTAAGGGGTAGGGCTAAGAAATAGAAAGGTTGTGTGTGTGTGTGTGTGTGTGTGTGTATTCCTAACTTTATTGGTACATTGATCTGGTTACACACTAATAACATGGGGACCTCTGACACCATAGGGACCAAAATCCGGGTCCCCATGAAGGTTAAATATAAATGTAGGTCCCCAGTAGTAAATCATAAATATGTGCGAAGTATCAAAATTCATCCTCATAAAGCATGAGGGAAATGGGTGCAAAGGTTTAAAGATGTGTTTACTTTTTTCATATTTATTTACATATATGTATATATGTATATATATATATATATATATATATATATATATATATATATATACATTTTTAGATTTTTAAAAATCATTGTATTTTTTGGAACAAAAACAAAAGATGTTTACGTTCTCTACCTAATGGATACTTTACCTACAAGTGATGATTACAAACTTGGTCCTCATGAGACAAAAATGTGTGTGTGTGTGTGTGTGTGTGTATTTCAGAAACATTGACAAACCAGCCTGTGTCTGTGTATCAGTATATACAACACATGCATAACTGTGTAGTACATTGAAAATACATGTTATTTTATTTTAACTCTTGATATCCTCTATGGAATTGATAGATAACTAGAAAAGCACTCTGAGAGCGCAGACCTGTGCCAAGGTAGCCACCTACCCCCACCCTCCGGATCACCACCAAAATCTAACAAACACCGTCAAAAACATAACCTCCTTGGCGGAGCCGCAAGGGGCATTACTTTTTTGCTGCATTTTTATCATCTAGGCACTATTTTCTTTGTCATATTTGAAAGGTTGTCTTAATATCTCAGTGTCTTTGTTCTATTTTTGTCAGAAACTGCCTCTACTACACAGTACACAGTGCTAGTAATAATATTTTTTGACTGGCTGAGACATTTATATTTATCATGTGAACTTTAAACCTTTGAACCAACAGGAGCATTTGGAAAAAATGATATATGTTGTTGTATTTTTGTAATCCTCATAATCATTTATTTGCCATCTCAGGGCCATTTCACAATGACTTTGAATACATTTTCCAGTAGCTAAATATTGAAATTAATTAATTAATTTTGATTACAACAAAGGACAATCGCAACTATTTATCGCAACTTTCACTTCCTCCTGCAACAAAAGCTTAAAAAACACCACAACTTTCATAGAAAATTTTTGGAAAAGCTCACGCAACATCAGACATTTTAGGACGAAACAATCTCAAAAAAGGTCAGACAAATCCTGGAGGGACTGATTTAACAGGTCATTAAGCTCTTCACCCCACAGGCCACAGTGGAACCATTTATATTTGAGAGCCCTGTTTTAGAGGATAGTTTTATTTTTCACATTAACCAAGAAGAAAGTTGTGAGTTGTCATTATTTATATATTATTCTGCTGTTACTTTACCTGAACTAAAAGCACCTCGACACCTTTGATTGTTTTATCTCCAGTGTCATATTTTTTAGTTTTGCAAATCATCCCGCGGGCCACACTGATGCCTTTGCCTGGCTGGTTTTGGCCTGTGGACCATATGTTTGGCACCCCTGCTCTCAGCTATATACACGTGTTTAGAATGAGGAGAATATAAGGTTGCAGTAGCACCTGTCCAAACCTCACACACCCACATATAACATAGAGGTGGGGGTCTCTACTCCACACACACACATCCCTCATGTTGGAAATGAAACCACAGTCAAAGTGACAGGAAAGTGAATATAGTCAAACACACTGTTATAATATGACCCTGTCTTTGTCCAGTAGATTTGAGACAAAAGTCTGTTTGATCTGTAGAGTCTGAAATACACTCATGAGGATGTCACGGAAAATTCATGTGTGTGGGTGTGAGTGTGCTTGATTCCTATCTTTATGGGGACATTGATATGTTTACACAGTCACACCATGTGAACCTCTGACACCATGGGGACCAAAATTCAGGTCCCCATGAGGGTTTACCCCTTAATGTCTCTTGTTACAAATATCTATCTATTGTATGTGCTATAGTTGAATGAATGACCTCCACTTAATTTAGGATTTCCTTTTATTTAGTTTTTTTTTTTACTTATATTTAAATTCAGGTGTTAAGGTGTTAAATATAAATGTAGGTCCCCACTAGTAAAATATAAATCTGTGTGAAGTATGGAAATGTACGCAAATGATGTGACCCTATAAAGACCTGAACTTATTTTTTCTTCCCCTTTTTCAGTCCCCATAAAGCATGAGAGAAAAAGGTGCAAAGCAAAATATGTATATGTCCAAGGTTTGAAGATGCATTTATTTATTTTATGTACTTAAAAAAGATGTTTTAAAATGCATTTATTTAAAAATAAATAAATAAATAAATAAAAAAATTATTTTTTATTTATTTATTTAAAAAAAAAGAACATGTGTTTACACTAACTATTGAACTGAAACTTTACCAACAAGTGATGGTTACAAACTTTATTCTCATGAGACATGGAAACGTGTGTTGTGTGTTGTGTGTGTGTGTGTGTGTGTGTGTGTGTGGGGGGGGGGGGGGGGGGGGGGGCTTCATTTACAGCTGCCAATCAAAAGCTGTGCCCTTCATGCATGTTAACCCCATGTCATATGCAGATGTCTGTGGAGTTGATGTTGTGTATGTGTGTGTATTCCCATCTTTATGGGCACATTGATATGTTTACACAGTCACACCATGGGGACCTCTGACACTATGGGGACAAAAATCTGGTCCCCACGAGGGTTAAATATAAATAAAGGTCCCAACTAGTAAAATAGAAACAATGTGGCCCTATAAAATACATTAATTCATTTTTTTCTGGATTTATTACATTTTGCATTCATTGATAATTTAAAAAAATACATATTATTTATTTGTATTTATTTATTCATTTTTATTTTTATTTATTTATATTTATGTGTGTGTGTCTGTGTCTGTGTCTGTGTGTGTGTGTGTGTGTGTGTGTGTGTGTGTGTGTGTGTGTGTGTGTGTGTGTGCAGATCAGTACTGGCTATATGAGGAACTGTCTGATTTATAGGAGCTTGTTGAGAAGGAAATAAGTGTCATAGTCCAGTGGCTGTAATAAACCAGTAGACCTCCCTGCATTTGCTCCACATCAAAGACACATGCCAGTGCAAACACACACACACACACACACACACACACACACACACACACACACTCACACACTCACTCCTCTTCACCATCAGCTTTACTGGCTGCATCAGGAGTCAAAGGACCTCAGAGGAACCAAGATATAAAGTAGAAAAGCTCTCAGAGAGCGCAGACTCCACCAAGGCAGACCAGCCCACCCCCCCTAAATGAGCTATACATTTCACTCTCACTTCTGTAAGCAGTGGTCTACCCCGACTATACATATAGTTGACAGAAGAATCACACCATTTAGATGAACATTGAGAAATTTTGATTTTGCCGTTTTGAGCCAAACTGTGGTAGCATGGACAGGATTAGGGCATGTCTTTTCACAGGACATGTGTGGATACATATTTAGTTTACCACCACCAGAGGGAGCACGTGAGAGTGAATGAATAATGGATCAATAATGTAAAGCGACCATGGCTCAGTTGGTAGAGTGGGCCACCCATTAACCATAGGGTTGGTGGCTTGATTCCTGATCTGTCCGAGTCAGTCTGTTGTGTCCTTGGGCAAGGCACTTCACCCTCCTTCCTTCCAGTGTCACTCACACTGGTGTGTGAATGAGTATGAATGTTCGGTTATGAATTTCGCCCAACATTGTTTGGGAAAGGCTATTGTATTGTTGAGACATATCATGCTATAACTCAATGAATACTTGAGATATCACCATGAAATGACATGGGCATATACATACAGCTAATGTGCATCAGATGCAATGATCCATTTGAGTAAAGGTCAAAGGTCAAGGTCACAATTAACTAAAAGGTCTAAATCACATTATGGGTTATAACTCAAGAACGGAGGGTCACAGAAATTTCAGATTGGTAACAAACAATATGGAATGAAGCCTTTTACGATTTTCATAGTTTGTGTTATCACCTATGACCAATAGTTTTTGAGATCTCTGGAGGTCAAAGGTGACATGTCGCAAACTTGTGTAACACTGTGTGTTTGTCAAACATAGACATATCATGCTATAACTTAATCAATGCTGGATATATTATCATAATTTTACACACACTGATGCATATATACATATGCATAAAGGTCAAAGGTCAAAGTCACATTATTGGCTCTACTTAAAGAACAGGTTATCATAGAAAATTGAGATTGGCACAAAATAAGGGGGAGATTAGGCATTCTCTAAATACATGTTACTATTATTAATACTGCACCTTGCGTTATCGCGATAACATTTTTGCGATTACACTGTGCAGCCCTACTTCCATTAGCCAGTTTGAACATGTCCTAAAACTTTCATCCAAATCTGTCCATAACTTTTAGAGTTATCTTGCTAACAGACAAATGTCAGCAAAACCATTCCTCTGCTGTTCCTTGGCGGAGTAATAATAAAGTAAGAGGCAGACTTTAAAGGCAGTCCAGCAGGAGAGAAGGGAGGCAGAGGAGACTGGGACAGTTTAGACAGTGAAGGGGTGGGGGGTGGGGGGTTCTTGGCTGCACGAGACTGTGTTTCAGGAGAATTCCTTCAAATCACCACCACACCTCCCCACTGCCTTCATTAGAAGTGATTGATAGTTTTTGGGTGACACAGATACTAAAGGTTTATGTGTTTTTGTGTGTGTGCTTCCACATGGAAACTGACCTTGGCCCATTTATTCTGAAAAATGATATTAAGGGAGTATGTTTAAAAAAGAAAAAAAGATTACAAGTGGATGTAAAATATGAAGCTTCAGAACGTAACCCGTGATCATCCTGTACAGAAGCTTCACTAAGAGGAGGGATGTCCACTTATACATCTGATGATAAATCTTCTTTAATAAGCAATTAATATAGAACACAGGTTTCAAACATGTGGCCCGGGGGCCAAATGCAACCCACCAATGGTTCCAATGTGGCCTGTGGGATGAAGATCATCACCTATTAAATGGTTCCTTATTTTCTTCCCAGTTTTTTCTTTGCCTATAAATGATGACAATTTAAAAATATTTTGTCATTGTTTTACAGCAAAAAATAATATTCCATTCTGAAAATAGTGACATTTACAAAGTATCCTGTAACAATAAAATGAAAAAAAAAACCAACTGAACAAATGTGAACAACCTGAACTGAACAGTCTAAAGAAAATTTGACCTGATTTGAACCCTTTTCTGTTCCTAAATGTTCTCCACTCCTATAGTTTTTTTCCACCTTCACCTTTACATTAGCCTCACATTCACCCATTCACACACACACCAGTAGGTTTCTAAGGTTCTGTCAGTCCTACTGGGGACCTAAGTCAGGGTTCAGTGTCTTGCCCAAGGACACTTTGACATGTGGACAGCCAGAGGCGGGACACGAACACTGACCCTTGTAGTGGGGCTCATCTCGACGACACCACTGTAGTGGGGCTCATCTCTGGGGGAGATGACTTGGCATACAGGGCAGAGGTGGAGCAGCTGACTAGGTGGTGCAGAGACAACACCTTGCTCCTCAACACAGCGAAAACCAGGGAGCTAATCATCGACTTTCGGAAGACTAAAACTGGGGGGGACGGGGACACCAGGTGACTAGTCATGAACAGGGACAGCTTTTATCCAATGGTAATTAGGGCTCTAAACAAAGGGTCCTGAACAAAACTACAACTACCCCATTAACGCACCTTGTACATACAGATATAGATATATATATTTATTTTTATATATTGTATTTTCTTTTAATTTCATTTTATTGACTGTTTGCACTGTCTGGAGGGCTTTTTGAAATTTCGTTGCACTTGTTGCAATGACAAATGAAGTTCTATTCTATCATTGGACGACAAGACCAACTGAGCTACAGCCACAGAGTTTAGTGTCTTTGTAGAACTGATCCATAATAAAATACATGGAGTAATTTTACACTGAGGCACAATATTGTTAAAATGGACCAAAATTAGACCCTACTTTTTTCAGAATTACAATAAATAAGTATCTTACATGTTGAATGTTTGTTGAAATCGAATCTAAGTTCAATATATTGCTTCATGTAAAAGTACATAAGTTCAAATCAGTACAGAAACTTTGTCAGGTAAAAAGTTTATTTTAACCCTCTGGGCGCCCAAGTCGCAAATTTGCGCCAAGCGGCGGTGCTCTGTTTAATCCACTCTCTCATCTAACTGCGATTTGAATGCAGTTCATACTCCATACTATTAGGTGGCAGACATGCAAATCTGTCTCCCGAGCACAAATTTAGGCCCTGCCCCCATGAAAAGTTTTCCAGGAAATGCCTTGGTAAATGACCGCACCTCGAAGCGCTCGCTCAGAGCTATTCCGGAGTATTACGGAGGCGGCTGCTCTCGCATTGCTGACTAAAGTTATACATCAAACACACGAAATGGCAAAAAAGAGGTTCACGGTTCATGAGGCATTGTGTCAGGTCTTAGCTGACTCGGATTCTGAACCTGAAGATCCAACATTTGATGATTTTGACCGAAGTAGTAGCAGTGATAGTGAGGAATCTGACCAGGAAAACTTTTGCGTAAATGTGCAGTGTGGTGCTTCAGGATCACGTTTTCGATCTGGAGCAAGAGGATTGAGATGTCGGATAGATAGAATAGAACTGATTTCTGAGTGACCCCCTGAGGCATGTGTATGGATGAATATTTGGCATGTTTGTGTAGTTCTTAGGCCTACATGTTTCATTGTTTTGAATAATATTTTGAATCAGTTCTTTGCCATGTAAATAATATTTTGAATTGTATTTTGAATCAGTTCTTTGAAATATAAAATCAGTTCCTGAAATATAAATATAATAATAAAGCTAAAAAGGATTCTTAGCTAGAGTTATTGATACTCAAATATGATATTTCAACCCTCTTGATAATATATGAAGTATTTTCTCTTTTTTCCATGCATATTGTCTAAAATTACCTTATTTTATGGCCAGACACACAAGAGAAATTTCAACAGAATTCCGAGCAGTCAACATATGTCATCAATGTTTTCTTGGATGCTCACTACGGATGCATCTAAAGTAAATAACAGTATTTTAAGCAACAACAATGTCACAGACACTCAGTAGATGACAAAACATTAAATTTTTAAGCAAAACATCCCAATTTGATTGATCCAGAGTCTCTCCCACTGTGAAATTCCTTAATTTCAGCTGTCCGCCTACTGATGACGTCATGATGATGTCATAATATGCAAATTAGATCTACAAAAATATCTTAAAAATATACTTTAGGTCCTGCCCTACAAATTTGTAATTTGGAGCAAAGCTCTATCTCTTACCACTTTTGTGCAACAGCTCTTTGAAATATTCATGTAAAAAATATGTCAACATTGAAAAAAAATGGGGCGCCCAAAGGGTTAATAATGTACATTCAACTGGACCTGCAGACAGAGATGATTTCTGCCACACTTATAATAATGTTTCAAAATAAGAGGAGATAAATTAAATGAATTTCAAGAAAGTAACAGAGCCGTCATGAGTGTTCTTTTTCAGCAGAATATGTTTTAAACTTGTGATGAAAAACTCACAGTTCATTGGCTCAAACTATGACTACAGTAAGTTGAAGGTTGATTCTCTGAACTGGGTGCAGAGGCTGGAATAAGAACAGTCCAACCTTCAACCCCGTAACAAAGCCTCATCCCCATAACAGTGTTTTTCTGTTATGGGGTTGAACGTTACAGGGTTGAAGATTTTAGCTAAAAATAGCCATAGATCCACATTAGCTAGGGCAGTGTTTCCCAACCCTGGTCCTCGAGGAACACTATCCTGCATGTTTTAGATGGTTCCCTCTTTGAACACACCTGACAGTCATTGTCATTTTTCTGCAGAGCTGATGATAGACTGGTCATTTGAATCAGGTGTGTTTGGAGCAGAGGTGGGACAAAGTCATTGCTGGGCAAGTCCCAAGTAAGTCTAAGTCTTTTGGCCTCAAGTCCGAGTGAAGTCCCAAGTCAACACCATCCAAGTGCCGAGTCAAGTCCGAAGTCAAAGCTCACAAGTCTCGAGTCGAGTCAAAGTCCCAGCATTTTAGCTTCGAGTCATTTCGAGTCCCCTGTAAAGAAATAACATTTCTACAAATCATACATGTCTGTAAGGTCTGTATTCATTTAACCTTTTTTATGCAAAGCGTCAAAAACATTGGAAAATAAGGATCCAGGTGTGAAAAACGTAACATTCCCAAAAATCCCATGGCTGTATTAGCTCAAAGGAGTGTTCCTACTTCATACTGAAGAAAAGGTCCAAATACTTGACAGTGATTTGAGTTTTTATTTGTTAATAAGTCTGCATATTAATACATGTAAATATTCTGTAATTGTGCGTTCAATATTATTGTAACTGCAATTGTATCCGTCAATATGGGGTGTTTGTGTACATTAATGAACAACAACAAAACAACAGACTGGCAAAACTGTAAAGGGTCTGAATACTTGACATGTAACTGAACTGAACAGTAATGCATCCATAGACACTAGTGTGTGTGTGTGTGTGTGTGTGTGTGTGTGTGTGTGAGAGAGAGAGAGAGAGATGTGTGTGGACAGCTGATGGTCGGAGAAAGCTACACACAGTGCGTGTGTGTGTGTCCATGTCCTGAGGAGAGGTGGTGCTGGGTGGAGGACCTATAGCACACTGCATTTGCAAAAAATCAAATCGGCCAAAAGTTTGTCAGTCATTTGTGCACGATGAGGACGTAGGATGATGCCACCATGACTGAAAACTCGTTCTACTGGAGCACTGGTTGGACGTTGTAGAAACTCCGTCTGTAATCTTTGACCCGCACGTCTTGCATATTGCGATCTGTTTTTTGTTGACAACTGCGTAATTTTTATAGCCAAAGGAAATGATCTTCGGCATCATTTTGCACGCCGGCACCTAGTTGTCATTGATGCTTGTTTCAGATTTGCGGTGGATGCGGTGGAATGAAAAGCAACACTGTGATTGGCTGTCGTACAAACAGCGCACACATGCTCTTTACATTCACACATCATTCTGCAGAATAACAAGTAAATTGAGCGCGGCATTTATTAACATACTTTAATATTCTCATGGGACGTAGCAAGTCATCACAAGTCAAAGGGCCAAAGTCCAAGTGAAGTCACAAGTTATTGACGTTGAAGTCCAAGTCGAGTTGCAAGTATTTGTACATTTTGTCGAGTCAAGTCTAAAGTCGTCAAATTGACGACTCGAGTCTGACTCGAGTCCAAGTCACATAACTCGAGTCCACACCTCTGGTTTGGAGAGAGATATAAAAGCATGGAGGACAGTATGCCTTGAGGAAACACTGAGCTAGGCATTAGAAAGCATGAGGAAAACAAGAAATTAATAGTTTTCCAAAACAGTTATTAGTTTTTTCCTCCAAACAATATTAAATATAATGTATGCTTGTTCAAGTATCCTGGTGCAAACTTAAAATGTCAAAACTTCAAAGACTGTTGTCTGACTCATTCTAACACAGTATTATGGCTTTATTTCTGCTCCTAAAACTAACAAATACATGTTTCCAGACACACACACACTAGGGTTGTGAAAAAAAATCGATTTTAGATACTAAATCGATATTGACCCTTGGTATCTAATTAGATACTAAGTTGCTGGAAAATCGATTTTTGTTTTTATGGCGCGTCGCCGCTTTTTTGTAGCGGGTAACGTTAAGAATTGTAAACAGGCATCAATGCGGTCAGCTCTGGCACAGCCGTAATGCCGGCGTGTAAGTTAAAGTCTCTTTTTTTCTCCAGCTGCCTCTGACAGCACACGGGATGACGCCAGTGCGACCACAGACCTATACACTATTTCTATAGGTCTGTGATTGGACCATCCGATGCAACTTTGCTTTTAAAGGCCTCGATATAGTCGAACGTCTATGCGCGCGGGCGGCAGCCAGGCGGTAGCGCATAGTATCACGTTACCACCACGGAGGCCACCGTGAGCATGTCAGCCTATCATTTTTGACGTGCGCGCTGCTAGTCCCACAAGGGGTCCGCGGTGGTCACATGATGCAATACGCTGCCGCCCGCGCACATAATGCTCGACCATAAAGAGTCTTACAGTTAGCACTGCAGAAGGGCTTGAACAAAAAGATAGACCTACCTTAACTTACCAAGAGATAGACATGCATTTATTCTGCACCCGCACTCACTACCTTTTTTTAACAGTCTATGGAGGACATTTTAAAAGGAATCCCTCACATCTCCAGTATCGAAATAGTATCGAGTATCGAGTATTATCCTTAGTATCGGTATCGAGTTGGAAATTTTAGTATCGTGACAACACTAACACACACACACACACACACACACACACACACACACACACTCTTTGTACCAATCTCAGTAAAAGCCCTGAAGAGGGAGCTGTTGTTTTATTTGTAGCTCCAGTCTCTTCTGAGGTGTATTTCTTCCTCCCTGGTTTAATTTTAGCTTTTTTAATTTCAACATTTGCTCATCATTTTCTCAACAACTGAGGATCTCTTTGTCTTTTTCTAATGAATGTTGTTAACACTGGTCACACTGTGCTGTGTTCATGTTCTGCCTGGACATGTGGAGTCATGATGAGCAGGAATGTGAAGAAAAAGGTTTAACTTAAAGGATTGAACTGAAGCTGCCAAAGTTAAACATCTGTGTCAAATTATTATTTATTGATGTAAAAGACACAACAAGACAAGAGACGTGACTAGATGGAAAATTATATATAATACAAAAGTGACGTAAAAGTCCATCATTTGATGTTTTGGCCCAAAGATCATATTATTTCTTGTTAGAGTCTGATTGGTCACTTTGTCCTGTGAGTTGCTTTGGATAAAACCATCTGCCAAATACGACTGCACGATAGTAGCAACACTGTAATATTAATACAATTATATTATGACATTTGTTTTTCAATATGATCATGAAAAGAACATAAACAGTGTCCATCCACTGTCCATTGGTCCAGTAGAAAAAAAGTTGTTTACACTCACTACACAATGACTATGTGATTACAGACTTGGTCCTCATGACACATGGAAATCAGTAAGTGTGTGTGTGTGTGTGTGTGTGTGTGCGCACGCGCTTGTATTCCTATCTTTATAGGTACATTGATATGTTTACACAGTAACACTATGGGGACCAAAATTCAGGTCTCCATGAGGGTTAAATATAAATAAAGTCCCCACTAGTAAAATATAGATGATGTGGTCCTATAAATACATTCATTTGTTGTTTTTCCTCATAAAGCATGTGCAAAGTGAAACGTATTTTTCAAAGGTTTGTAGATGTGTTTACTTTTTTTAAATTTGAATTTTATTTTTATGTATTTAAAAAAATATTTATGAATTTATTTTGAAAAAATATATTATTTTTATTCATTTTCATTGTTTTTTTAAATTTTTAAAATTCATAAACTACCAATGACCACTTTATGACAAAACTTGGTCCTGTCTCTCTCTCTCTCTCTCTCTCTCGCTCTATCTCTCTCTCTACCTCTCTACTCTCACTCACTCACACACACACACACACACACACACACACCACATGTGAATTGTGACTCATCTAATGTGTTTTGGTCAGATTTACTCTTTCATAATTCAAGACACACAAACCAGTCTGTAATGATCGTCTGTCAGTGTTACCATAGACAGTCACATGACCACCTCCTAAAGTCACCAAGAAGTGTATATGTGTGTTCTTGTATTCCTGTCTTTATGGGGACATTCATATGTTTACACAGTCATGCCATGGGGACCTCTGACACTATGGGGACCAAAATTCAGGTCCCCACAAGGGTTAAATATAAATAAAGGTCCCCACTAGTAAAATAGAAATTATATAAATACATTAATTTGTTTTTTACAGAAGTCCCCATAAAGCAAGAAGGAAACAGGTGCAAAGTGAAACATGTATTTTTCAAAGGTTTGAAGATGTGTTTATTTTTATGTTTTTTTTTAAATTAATTATTAATTGTATTTATTATTTCTTTTATTACTTCAAAAATATGTTGGTATTGTTTATTTTTTATTATTATTTGTATTTATTCATTTTTTTTGTATAATTTAATTTTCAAAATGTGATCATTATTATTAATAGTTTATTTTATACAAAAAATGTGCTTACACTCACTACCCAATGTCTACTTGATTACACACTTGGTCCTCAGGTGACATGTAAATGAGTATGTGTGTGTGTGTGTGTGTGTGTGTGTGTGTGTCCTTGATTTATGTAGCGGCTGTAATGACATCATATTCAGCAGCAGAATGGATAATAAATTAGACATCCACTAACGGATAATGAGCTCTTTCTCTTTGTTTCCACACACTCTTCTTCTCATCTATTTTTTTTGCATCTCCATTTTTTCTTCTGAAATACTTTATTATTATTATTATTATTATTATTATTATTATTATTATTATTATTATTATTATTATTATTATTATTATTGTGTTTCCATTTCTGTACAATTCATTTGCTCACAGTCAAATTACTGTTAATGACTTTTGAGAGATCATCTGTATCATTAACTGCGGTACAAAGTTATTTTCGATAACTACAAAACGTGTCTGCTTCATAACTCTGATTATAGACAATAAAAATAGAAGTGGTTTATATTGGATGTTTTTTCTGCATCTCACAGACTTACAGTAACATGGTTTCCATCATACGAGAAGCCCCCGTCTCACTTGCGAAGTTTTAACTCGTCTGCAGAGGTGGTCAAATTACTTGCTGTAAATCATTTTTACACTGTTAATATCTTCATTGTAACAGGCCTACAGGCCAGATTGGACCCTTTGGTGGGCCGTATTTGACCCACAGGCCTTATGTTTGATGCCTGGGATGCAGTAGCATCTAGCAGTGAGGATATACAACCTCATCTCACCCTCCTCTACAGTGACTAAACAGAGTACATTAACCAGAGGTAGTCAAAGTACTTGCTCTACTGCAGTAGAAATACAGCTACTGCTGCTGATTTAATACCTTTACTGAAGTAAAAGTAAAAAAAAAGGAAAAATGTCAGTTTTGTGTGTATGAAATAATACTGATTTAACCTGAAAAAATATTAAAACCCTTAAAAGTGAGTTAGTGTGTAGAGAATGTGTTTGATAAGGTCACAGTTACTCAGTTTTATGGGTATGGGCAGAACATTTTGGTAAAATACAAAAGTCATGAATAGGATATTTAAAAAAATCCAAAACAATTATGAGTTTTAAAACAAGTTAAAATTGTGAGATAAAAAAAGTCACAAATATGATATAAGAAATGCATAATTATGAGATAGCTAAAGTCAAAATTCTGAAAAAAATCTAAATTATGACATAGAAAGTCACAATTTCTCGCCACTGATTTATGACGTACTTTTCATACTGTCACATGCATTTAATTTAAAAAGTTACAAGTCTATTCTGAGAATGTAAAGAGTATAAAGTACATCTATCTATAATTCAACAAATCTCTTTCTGTAGTCTGTCCTGTTTGTCTGTGGAATGCTAACACCTAGCCTAGTGAACTACCCTAGTAAACTAGCATATTAAACTAGCCTAGTAAACTAGCATATTAAACTAGCCTAGTAAACTAGCATAGTAAACTAGCCTAGTAAACTAGCCTAGTGAACTACCCTAGTAAACTAGCATAGTAAACTAGCATAGTAAACTAGCCTAGTGAACTACCCTAGTAAACTAGCATAGTAAACTTGCCTAGTAAACTAGCATAGTAAACTAGCATAGTAAACTAGCCTAGTGAACTACCCTAGTAAACTAGCATAGTAAACTAGCCTAGCAAACTAGCATAGTAAACTAGCCTAGTAAACTAGCCTAGTGAACTACCCTAGTAAACTAGCATAGTAAACTAGCATAGTAAACTAGCCTAGTGAACTACCCTAGTAAACTAGCATAGTAAACTAGCATAGTAAACTAGCCTAGTGAACTACCCTAGTAAACTAGCATAGTAAACTTGCCTAGTAAACTAGCATAGTAAACTAGCCTAGTAAACTAGCCTAGTGAACTACCCTAGTGAACTACCCTAGTAAACTAGCATAGTAAACTTGCCTAGTAAACTAGCCTAGTAAACTAGCCTAGTGAACTAGCATAGTAAACTAGCCTAGTGAACTACCCTAGTAAACTAGCATAGTAAACTAGCTCACCTCTAGTGGCAAAAAATATTTTTTCCTGAATCATTGGTCTTGTGACGCTCCATAGATCCTCAGCCAGGACCGGTAACATTTTACCAAAGCTCCATTTGTGTAGTGAGATTGTATGGCGGGCTTAGCACTGCACTGCAGTCCACCATCGTACTGGAGACAATCCATAGACTGAGCTGAAGCGTACGGGTGGGAACAGCTGTCTGTCAAACTGCTCTGCACGCAATGAGCCAACGCTATGACCAATTAACATCCTGTGTCATGGTTCCCCAATTAGATTTCATCAAGGGCCAATTTCTGACCTGGGCACCAAGCTGAGGGTCACAAACCTGTGGGGGACACGGCGGCAGGGAGAGGGACGCCACAACAGCCCCACCCCAGTGACAATACAGATAATAATGTTGAATCTGCACTTATAGTGAATTCTAACATTATTAGTTGGAATACTATTTGTCAGGGTCACACAAAGACAAATTTCACCCTGGAAACAAAAGTTGAGAACCAACCATTTACTAAAAATAAATATTTGGTTATTACAGTCTGCTCTGAAAGTTGACAGATTTATAACAGCAGCTAGTTAACTCTAAATACAATTTAAAAAATATACTTTGCTGGAACAAATCAACAGTAATAAAACTGTAACAGCAGCCAGTTGGACATACTTAAATATAAATACTAAATACTATAAATAAAAAAAAAAAATATATATATATATATATATATATATATATATATATATATATATATATATATATATATTTGTCAAGGGTTTGTTTGACTTCAGTGGTTTTTCATTTATTTTCACCCAAGTCCAAAACCAGCAGTGATAAGGAGTGACAGTTTTTACAAAAATACCAAAAAAAAAAAATGTTGCAAAGGATCTCAAATAAATAAATAATTTAATAAAATTACGAATAAAATAAAGTTGGTGTGTTTTACAGTAAGAAAAAAAAAAAGATTTCAGCCACACTCTTACTTCTACTTCAAATTCAAATCTGTCTAAATCTACAGAATTTATCTCTACTACACCCCCCACACTACTGGGAAACACTCCCCTTTATTTACCCCTAAGCTCCACCCATGGACATACCAATTACCACATTATTTAATTAACACAATCTACAATATTTACATGGAACAAACATCAAACTGAAATCATATTAACTCATATAAACAATGGCACCAATTATCCTCCATACATAAACACAAACAGAAGAAAAACCCAAAACAATGAATGAATGTGTGTGTCCTGTAGTCCAGTGGTCCCCAACCTTTTTATCACTGCGGACCGGTCAACGTTTGACAATTTTACCACGGACCGGGGGTGGTTACATATGGGTCAGAGCGGGTCTGATCTGTGGGAATCACCTGTCATAATAAATCCATATTTCAAATAAAACTCCTGGTATTGTCTGTTAAAACTTTGCTTTTCTTGGCAGTTGGAGGCTCTTCTTCCGTCTCTTCAGTCGCCTTTTCTTCTTCGAAAAGAAACATTCCAAACATCTGTTTTTTACTTCCTTTGCTAATATGTGGGTTACATTTTTGACATTCAAGTGACAGATGTAACCGACAGAATTTGGTAATTTTTCAAAATAAAAGATTGTTCAGACTCAGATAATAAATACAAGAGAAATAATGAATGAATTAAGTAATTATTAGGCGGCCGGCGGCCCGGTACCAAGTGATCCACGGACCGGCCCGGGGGTTGGGGTCCACTGCTGAAGTCAATGGTTTGATCATGTGTTCAATGAAGCCTGTGAATTATGAGGATATAACAGTGGTCCGGTTCTGCAGCAGGTGTGTGTGTGTGTGTGTGTGTGTCTGTGTGTGTGTGTGTGTGTGTCTGTGTGTGTGTGTGTGTGTGTGTGTGTGTGTGTGTGTCTGTGTCTGTGTGTGTCTGTGTGTGTGTGTGTGTGTGTCTGTGTGTGTGTGTGTGTGTGTGTGTGTGTGTGTGTGTCTGTGTGTGTGTGTGTGTGTGTCTGTGTGTGTGTGTGCACCTCCAGACATCCACCACATAGAGAAAAGGCTGAGTAGTGAGGAAAGGTTCACATGACAATGTCCAGTTTAAACATGTCACAGGAGAGCCGTGCTTCACACACTCCAAAAAAGACGAGAGAAAGAAAAACACACGCGGGGCAGAGATAATGGCGCTAATGATGCAACGTCACAATATTTAAAAAAAAAAACATTTTCTCACAAGTTGGTGTGGGCCAGTCTGTCTCCTCTCGCGGGCCACTTCCGGCCCACAGTTCACCTATTGGGGAACCCTGTGCTATAGGCTAGGCTAATTAACGTTAACACACCGCTAACACTGGAGGAAAAATATCCAACTGGCTCCGTTTACATGCTGCTTATCTGACCGTAGACTGTTTATAAGTTCCTACTTCTTC
>CM035793.1:4347054-4359554 GCA_020466265.1 Siphamia tubifer
AATTCTAGACTCAACTGGTAGCCAGTGAAGGGTTTGGAGCACAGGCGTGATGTGTTCTCTTCTATTTGATCCTGTTAATAATCTTGCTGCTGCATTTTGAACCAGTTGCAAGCTTTTTAGGGAATATTTAGGACATGCTACAAGTAAGGAGTTACAATAATCTAATCGTGATGTAACAAATGCATGAATTAATTTTTCTGCAGTCGTTTTAGACAGAATATTCCTAATTTTGGCTATGTTGCGCAGGTGAAAGAAGGCTGTTCTGCAAGTTTGTTTGATATGCATTTTGAATGAAAGATCTGGATCAAATAAAACTCCTAAATTTTTAACTGTGGCACTGGGTGTTACACTTAAGTTGTCCAGAGTAACTATCTGGTTAGTTAGGGAGTCTCTCGCATCTTTAGGACCAATTATAACGACTTCAGTTTTTTCAGGGTTCAGTAAAAGATAATTGGCACTCATCCAAGTCTTTATGTCTTGTACACAAGTACTTAGTTTATCTATTTGCCTGGTCTGGTCAGGTTTAATCGATAAATATAGCTGTGTGTCATCCGCGTAACAATGAAAATTAATGCCATGATTTGTAATGATGTTACCTAAAGGGAGCATATATAGTGTAAACAAAATAGGCCCAAGGACTGACCCTTGAGGAACGCCATAATTAACTCTGGAGGACTGCGATGATTGTTTGTTGATGTGAACAAATTGGTAGCGATTAGATAAATATGATTTAAACCAGCAGAGGGCTGCTCCTCTAATACCTATATCATATTCTAATCTGTGCACTAAGATACTGTGGTCAATGGTGTCAAAGGCTGCACTAAGGTCTAATAACACCAGGACCGATATTAGTCCGATGTCAGCGGCTAATAATAAGTCATTAGTAACTTTAACTAACGCCGTTTCAGTGCTATGATGGGCACGAAAGCCAGACTGAAACTGTTCAAATAAACTATTATCCTGCAGGAATTGGCACAGCTGTTTAACTATTACTCGTTCTAAAACCTTTGACAGGAAGGGCAAATTGGATATGGGCCTATAATTGGCTAAAATGTCAGGATCTAGGGTAGGCTTTTTCAGAATTGGTTTAATAACAGCATATTTAAATGACTGTGGCACATATCCAGTAATTAATGAAGTGTTAATTATATTTAGGACAGTGCCAATAATTAGGGGCAGAATCTCTTTAAAGAGTTTTGTTGGGATTGGATCTAAGAGGCAGGTGATGATTTGGAAGACATGATAATAGATATGACATCAGTTTGGTCTACAGTGGTGAAATTATTTAGTGTTACAGAGGGATTTTTAAAAAGGCCTAGGTTTGAAAGCGCTACTTTTTCTGATCTAATATTTGGGAGAAATGTGTCTATTTTGTCTCTAATAGTTGATATTTTATTGTTAAAGAACTGCAGGAAATCATCAGGATGGAGCGTGGATGGAATAACTGGTTCCACGGAGGTGTGGCTGTTTGTCAGTTTGGCTACAGTACTGAAGAGGAATCTAGGATTATTCTGGTTTTCTTCTATTATGGATGAGTAATATCTAGTTTTGGCTGTACGCAAAGCTTGCTTATATTTTATTAAGCTATTTTTCCAGGCATTGAGAGAATCTTCTAAGTTGGATCGCCTCCATTGCCTCTCTAATTTACGTGTTGCTTGTTTAATGGAGCGAGTGTCAGCGTTGTACCATGGGGAGGTTAATCTAACCTTAGTAGTTTTTAACTTAAGGGGGGCAACTATATCTAGCGTAGTTTGTAGTGTGAGCATGGTACTATCGACTAACTCATCACTTATACTGGGACTAAATGTGTCCTTTACATAATCACATGACACAGGCACAAATAGTGACTGAATTAACTCTTTATACTTTGAGACAGCATGGTCACATAGTATCCTTTTCATTTGTGTTTTAATCACTGAGGTAGAAATATCCTCAAACAAAACCTGGAAGGTCATTAAAAAGTGATCTGAGAGTATGGGATTATGGGGAAAAACGACGAGGTCATTAATTTCAACACCAAGTGTTAAGATCAGATCGAGAGTATGTCTGTGAATGTGGGTTGGTTTATTAACATTTTGGATAAAGCCTAATCCGTCTAGTAGGTCACTAAATGCATTACTAAGAGAGTCAGCGTTGTTATCGACATGTATGTTAAAATCACCAACTATTCTAATCCTATCCCAGTTCAACACTACACTGGATAGAAAGTCAGAGACTTCTAATAAAAACTGTGAATAAGGGCCAGGAGGGCGGTAGACTATGACAAAAAGGACTGGTTTTTGGTTTCTGCAGTTGGGGAAAGTAATGGATGAAACTAGACTTTCAAAGGAATGGTAAGTGGGATTAGTTTTATGATTAATTTTAGGGCTAAGACCTAAACTGGAGTGGGATATTATTGCCACTCCTCCACCACGGCCACTGGTTCTGGCTGTGTGATAGTTCACATGTGTTGGTGGCGTGGATTCATTTAATGCGACATATTCATCCTGCTGCAGCCAGGTTTCAGTCAGAGCTAAAATATCAATTTTGTAATCACTAATTAGATCGTTTATTAACAGAGATTTGGAAGAAATAGACCTAATATTGATCAGTCCACATTGGATAAAATTGTTAGGTGTTCTTTTAATCTGATTGTTCCTTAAAACTATTTTTATTAAATTATTTGATCTCACTCCTATAGGTTTTTTAATATTAGGCTTATTTTTAACTATACGGGGTTTATTATTAACTACACAAGGAATAGACGCAGTCTTTCTGTTATTTACTACATGGTGGGTTTGTGACAGCTCAGAGTAAAGTGGATGCACAGAGAAGTGTTTTACTCTACGACTCTGCGCCTGGGCCCGCACTCTGGATTGTCATTTTGACAGGCTAAGTTTGGTAGCCACATTTTGTGCTAAGAGAGAAGCACCTTCCCAAGTGGGATGTATGCTATCTCTGCGAATGAGCCCAGGCTTTCCCCAGAATGTACGCCAATTATCTATAAAAACAACATCGTTTTCTGAGCACCACCTAGACAACCAGCGGTTAAATGATGAGAACCTAGAGTACATCTCATCACTGGCCAAATTGGGCAGGGGTCCAGAGAATGCTACGGTGTTACACATCGACTTAGCAAGTTTACACACCGATGCTACGTTCAGTTTAAGAACCTCTGATTGTTTCCGTCGGACATCGTTACCACCAGCGTGGATCACGATGCGGCGGAAGCTAGCCCTGCTCTGCTGTAAAAGCCTAAGGTTTCCTTCGATGTCACCGACTCTGGCCCCTGGATAACACCTGACAGACACCGCTGGGTGCTTCACGTCTCTAAGAATAGAACTTCCAATGAGGAGAGTGTCTGGTTTGGCCGGTGTTCTGCCATGGGGTCTGCTACAGACGTGAAGCTCTTGGTGCGCTACGTTTGTGCGTTTAGCACCACGCTTCCTCCGTACTGTCACAAATCCGTCTCTCGACTCTCCCGGCTGCACGGGACTTGCTGAGGGGCTAGCCACGCTCCTGTTGCTGTTAGCACGGCCTGCGGTCCCTGCAGCTATCTCACTATAGCTAGGCCTAGCATTAGCCTCCAAGCTGCAGAGCCGTGCTTCTAACTCAGAAACCCTGGCCTCCAACCCTGACACTAAGCTACACTTCCAACAGCTACTGCTATCCTCGGTAAAGGAGGCAGGGACTCACTATACATACAGCACACTGAGCAGAAAATACGAGAAGAAGAAGAACTAGCCATGCTAAGGGAAGCTAGGCTAGCGAAGATTAAAGAGGAAAACAATACACTCACCAGACGCGACGCCGCGGCGTCTCAGCTGCTGCAACTCTCACGATGCGTTCAGGGACAGCTCCGAAAATCCAGCTCCTGACTTCACAGGAGTGGATACTTCACAGTATTTCATAATATTGACTTTTTATCTCATGATTTTGAGCTTTTAACCCATACTTTTAACACTTTATGTCACAATTTTCACTTCTTATCTCATAATTTTTACTTTTTATTTCATAATTTTGACTTTTTATCTGATAATTTTCAATTTCTATCTCATGAATTTTAGTTTTCATCCCATAAA
Organism: Siphamia tubifer; assembly: GCA_020466265.1. NCBI lineage: Eukaryota > Metazoa > Chordata > Actinopteri > Kurtiformes > Apogonidae > Siphamia > Siphamia tubifer. The sequence goes on from CM035793.1 coordinate 4,351,116, forward strand.
TTTAACTTATGTTACAATTTTCACTTTTTATTTTTTAATTTTCACATTTTCTACTTTTTATCTCATAATTTGGACTTCACTTAATGCACCCATGTGCCTTATATGTGAAAAACTTTCCAAAATAAACCATTCATTGACAGTGCAGTGTGGTACATATTTTCTTCTGCTCCTCCTCCTTCACTGTCTCTCTCCTCCTCCTTCCATTCTTGTTTTGTCAGAGGGTCTTAGTGGCTCGTGGAAGGACAATGGCTCAGCTGGACCCTTCACCCCGTCCAGTAACAGCTCCTCAGGAGGCTATTGGAGTTGGTCTGCTCCCAGTGACCAGTCCAACCCTTCCACACCCTCCCCGCCTCTCTCCGCTGACAGCTTCAAGCCCTTCCGTGTGCCCAGCCTGGGTGGTGTGGGCCCGGGCCCCGCAGGGCCTGAGGACCCCAGCCTGGAGGAGCAGGATGGAAGCAGTCTGCTCTTTGATGAGCCCATTCCTCGCAAGCGCAAGGTGAAAAAGTGCACATCACAACGTTTATACAGTTACAATGAAAACACAAGATGCACAAGTAGAGTAGTTTACATCCACGTTTAGACCAGAGGTGGAAGTAACGACTTCATTACTCTACTTAACTACACTTTTTAGGTATCTGTACTTTACTTGAGTTTTTATTGTTGGGAAAACTTTTTACTTGTAGTCCCTACATTTTTAATATATGTACTTTATACTCTTTACATTTATATAAATATATGTACTTTATACTCTTTACATTTATATAAATATATGTACTTTATACTCTTTACATTTATATAAATATTTGTACTTTATACTCTTTACATTTATATAAATATTTGTACTTTATACTCTTTACATTTATATAAATATATGTACTTTATACTCTTTACATTTATATAAATATCTGTACTTTATACTCTTTACATTTATATAATTATCTGTATTTTATACTCTTTACATTTATATAAATATATGTACTTTATACACTTTACATTTATATAAATATATGTACTTTATACTCTTTACATTTATATAAATATATGTACTTTATACTCTTTACATTTATATAAATATATGTACTTTATACTCTTTACATTTATATAAATATATGTACTTTATACTCTTTATATTTATATAAATATTTGTACTTTATACTCTTTACATTTATATAAATATATGTACTTTATACTCTTTACATTTATATAAATATATGTACTTTATACTCTTTATATTTATATAAATATATGTACTTTATACTCTTTACATTTATATAAATATATGTACTTTATACTCTTTACATTTATATAAATATATGTACTTTATACTCTTTACATTTATATAAATATATGTACTTTATACTCTTTACATTTATATAAATATATGTACTTTATACTCTTTACATTTATATAAATATATGTACTTTATACTCTTTACATTTATATAAATATATGTACTTTATACTCTTTACATTTATATAAATATATGTACTTTATACTCTTTACATTTATATAAATATATGTACTTTATACTCTTTACATTTATATAAATATATGTACTTTATACTCTTTACATTTATATAAATATATGTACTTTATACTCTTTATATTTATATAAATATATGTACTTTATACTCTTTACATTTATATAAATATATGTACTTTATACTCTTTACATTTATATAATTATCTGTATTTTATACTCTTTACATTTATATAAATATATGTATTTTATACTCTTTACATTTATATAAATATCTGTACTTTATACTCTTTACATTTATATAAATATTTGTACTTTATACTCTACATTTACATAAATATATGTACTTTATACTCTTTACATTTATATAAATATATGTACTTTATACTCTTTACATTTATATAAATATCTGTACTTTATACTCTTTACATTTACATAAATATATGTACTTTATACTCTTTACATTTATATAAATATATGTACTTTATATTCACATTTTCAGAATACTCAAACAAGACAAATGTGACAGAATGAAAAATGAGTCGTCAATCAGAAATTGTGACTATATCATAATTTTTTACTTTTTATCCCACAATTTAGATTTTTTTAAAAGTCATAATAATTACTCTTTTTTTTAATGTCCTGTTTTTGACTTTTAAATGTTTTATGACCCAATAAAACACATCATCTACACTAACTCAATTTTAAAGGCTTTATTTTTGGATATGTTTCAAATGTTTATGTTTTATCCTGCTTAAATAAGTATTATTTCATCCATAGCAAAAAAAAATGCAGTTTTACTTTTTACAATTCAGAAGTCGTACTTTTTACTTTTACTTCACTAAAGCAGTTGAATCACTACTTGTACTTTTACCAGAGTATTTTTCACACCAGTAGGTGTACTTGTACTGCAGTACAGAATGTGTGTACTTTGACCACCTCTGGTTATACAGACTTTCTTCTTCTTTCTCTCCAAAACCTTTAGTGTTTTTAGTGGACTTGTAGTACAGTATGTTTCAGAGCAGTGCCATCTGGTGGACTGACATGGAAACACTCATTCTAACACATTCATGAAATGTCATTGGCAGCACTTTGTTCATCAGAGTAATGACCATGAACATACAGCACACTTTCTAAAGGAAATATTATTATTAGTTTATATATTAAGCTGTTCTGAGGCCCAACAGCCCAGCACAAATACAGCCTTTAAACTGCAGTGAAGAACTGAAAACCTGCAAATCAGTACAAAAATTTAAACAGGTTTTTTTAAACCACATTCTAAGTGGATACAGGAAAGAAATGTAAATATGAATTTCTAGCAAGGAACATGTTTCCCTTTTTCTGTTGCGCTTTCTTTTCTTTTCGGTTGAATGTGTATGTATGTATAAATGTATATGTGTGTGTATGTATGTATGTATATATGTATATGTGTGTGTATATATGTATATGTGTGTATGTATATATATGTAGGTATGTATATGTGTATATGTATGGATGTGTGTGTATATATATATATATATATATATATATATGCTCTGACAGAGTAATACAAAGGGGTAGGACTAGAAAAGTTTTGTTAACTTCATCCTACACCCTTTCGAACAAGGTATAATTATTTAGGATACTAAAGAAGTGTTGTTTTAATGTCTGCTTAAATACTTTGTATGTTTTACTTATTTTATTGTACCTGTTCGAATAAAGAAATAAATGAAATGAAAAATGAAATGAGTTAGTGTAGATGATGTGTTTTATTGGGTCATGGTACTGAGTTTAGTGGGTATGGACAGAACATTTAGGAAAGATTCAATAGCCATAGGAGATTAACAAACATAATTATGTCATTTAAAAAATCTAAATTGTGAGATTAAAAACAAAAAATTATGAGAAAAAATTCAAAATTTTGAGATTATAAACTCAAAATAGTCACAATTTCTGATTTGCTCATTTATTTTTCATATTGTCTAGTTTGGAAAAGTAATGAGTCTATTCTGAGAATGGAAAGAGTATAAAGTACAGATACACACACACACACACATATATATATATATATATATATATATATATATATATATATATATATATATATATATATATATATATATATACATGTAAAGAGTATAAAGTACAGATACACACACACACACAAGTAGCCCCGCCCCCCCACTCCAAACCTTCCCTCACATCTCCTGGGTTTCCCTCTCTCTCAGCCTACACATACACACACACATACACACACACACACATACACACACACACACATACACACACACACACATACACACACACATACACACACACACACACACACACTTACAGGTTTTCATGTCTCCAGGTTTGTAATGAAGTAGCCATTGGGTAGTGAGTGTAAACTTTTTTTTTTTAAATAAAATAAATAAATTAGGAATTAAGTTTAAAAAAATAAATAAAAATGAATTAATTAATAAAAAAAGACCAATTCAAACATAACAGAAATAATATAAATACAATACAATACACTTAAGACAGTGTGGTCAGGGCGGTACATTGGAACACAGCCTCTGCGTCTGTGTTTCTTTGAACATGAAAGTATTCAGGAGGAGCTTCATCTGTTTTGTTTTTGGGTTTCCTGTAGAACTCCATGAAGGTGATGTTCAAGTGTCTGTGGAAGAACTGTGGCAAAGTACTGAGCACCGCCGCTGGCATCCAGAGACACATCCGCACCATCCACCTGGGGTGAGACGCCAACTTACCCACTTACCCACATCCAAGTGCTACTACACCCCCCCCCCCCCCCCAGGTTTCCTCTGAAACACCTGTGACACTTTACCTGAGGCCTCGTTAAGTATGCCTCACTCCAACACCACATAAACAGTACACCAGAGGTACTGTCAAAGTACACACATTCTGTACTGCAGTACAAGTACAACTACTGGTGTGAAAAAAGTACTCTGGTAAAAGTAGAAGTACTGATTCAACTTCTTTACTGAAGTAAAAGTAAAAAAGTACAACTTCTGAATTTTAGTAAAGTAAAAAAAAGTACAACTGCTTTTTTGCCATTGATGAAATAATACCTATTTAAGCACAAAAAAACCCAGAAAATATTTGAAAGTAAAGCCTTTAAAAGTCATTTAGTGTGTATATGACGTGTTTTATTGGGTCATGGAAGAGGTGGTGGTCTGTCCAACAGACATAAGAATTCAGGAAGTAACTGGACACGTGCTAATGGTGGGTGTGTAGAGTAGCTGCTCCAAATGAACCACTGCCACACACTTTTAATACCACCAAAGGGAACATTAAAGAATGGAAGTGCTCAGGTAGCAGAGTGGCTCCACAGGAGAGAAGGAGACATTTATTTTAAACCCTTGGTCGATCACTGAGCCTCATGGACCGCCTCAGTCGGTCACAGAGAAAAGAAAAGACTTGTTTTGTCGGCTCACACACACACAGCTAGTGAAGCAGCGCTTTAGTCACTTCACTTTTTAAACACCATCACACTGCGAGGTCGAGTAATGTTATGTTAAAGCTCGTTTTAAATCATCACACAGAGAAAACATTAGATGTTCCAGAAAATTCTGCTGCTAAATTTGGTGTAAACCCTTATCGATGTCCACCAGCCTGGGTCAGTTCTGCTTTTGTGGTCGTCCACCCTCATGTCATTTTCAGTGGGTCTGTCAGATGGACAACACAACTCACCCACCGTCCTGTTGGGTTGTCATGGTGACAACTTTCTGTCCCTGTCTCTCGCTGCTAGCTCTAGAAGTTCTATGACCTCATGTCAGTTTTGTGTTTTGTTTATGTTTTGAGTAAACGTTCTAAACTAGTGTGAAATGTTCGTACCACACAGATTTACTGAGTTTAATATTAATACATTCTGTCTTGTTTTGCTAATTTTCAAATTCATAATTTTTTTATAACCTAGACTATAATGATAGAGAGTTTGTGCAGTGGAATGAATGATGCAGGATGTTTTTGTTTTTGTTGTTTTTTTTTAATCGTGGACGTGACAACAGATGTTTGAAGTTAAGTTTCACTTTTGGATGAAAAAGATGATGCAATTGTTTTCTATTCATATCTAACTAATATTAATGAGTGTCATTAGTTGTCGTCCTTTCACTCTTACATCATTCTCCCTCAGGCGGAACTATGACTCAGACTGCAGTGACGGTGAGGAGGACTTCTACTACACAGAGATCAAGCTGAACACAGACTCTGTGGCTGATGGTCTGAGCAGCCTGTCCCCTGCATCACCCTCTGTGCTCTCCCCCCCTCCCCCCCTCCCTTCTCCTTTGCCGTCGCTCACTCAGCCGTCAGACTCCCACAGACCCCAGCAGAGCTCCGACACTAAGGAGTCTCACACTGGAGGTACCACGCCTCTCAGCCGCTCAGCGCCTAGCGCTCTCTACCTCATCCATACGGACCACGCCTACCAGGTACGAACATTAACACCACTGGACTATGAGTCAGTGTTTATTACCCTGGGCCGCACTGGACATAGGTTATTGTCATCAGTTGGTCGTCCGTCTGTCTGTCCATGTACGTGTAATAACTTCCACTAGTGGTTCTCAACTGCGGGGGGGCAGCAGATAGTCAACAACAATCCTAATGGGAGGGGAACCTACTTTCATTGTCTTGTCCAGAACGTCCCCGACATAAGCCATGTGTCCACTGTGCAGTACGGTACGGGTCAGGTCTGGTACGGGTACGGTACGGGTCAGGTCTGGTACGGGTACGGTACGGGTCAGGTCTGGTACGGGTACGGTACGGGTCAGGTCTGGTACGGGTACGGTACGGGTCAGGTCTGGTACGGGTACGGTACGGGTCAGGTCTGGTACGGGTACGGTACGGGTCAGGTCTGGACAGCTTGTGTTTAAATTGTCTAGGGAGACCTTCAGAAGGAGGCGTGCTGTTGCATGGAAGTGTCATCACGTCGTATGAGGCGCACCGAGCTGGACATAGAAACAAACAGGAATATCCAGTGTTTTCTTTTTAAGCCACTCCCACTCTTCTGCTCCTTCACCCGTACATAATCGCTGCACCATTTTTTTTTTTAGCTCAATCCGCCGATCGAATGAAGCCCATCTCTGACATTTTAGCCCAAACCAGCTGGAACACTTTGTCACCACCTCCCACTGCACCGCCTCCTCGACAATAGTGCACAATAAAACTAGTACCTCATCACTGCTCCAAACTCCAGTGCCAAACATCTGCTGTTCGTTTCCGATGCAGATGGACTTTAAAAATGGCGCCGTTTGTTGTTTTTACATGCTGCATGATGACATGACAATTTTCCTCAACCAATCAGGCAGTGCTTGGCCCCTCCCAAATGGGAGTGGTACAGTATGCTTGGGACCCCAAGCAGAAGGGTGACCAAAATAGTAACGGGTACCATGGGACCAGTACGCTTTTGTCGTAATGGAAACGCTAAAATAAGCGTAGCGTTCTGAACTGTACAACAGCAGAGTGGATACTGGGCTTTACAGGTCTAGGTGGATGACATAGGAGCTGAACCTTTCACATGGACTGTGTCTTAAATCCCTCCCCAGTACAGAGTGCACTTTATAGGTAGGTCTGTGTTTAAAAAATAGATTTTCTGATTCTGGATCCATTCACATATTAATTACTTAAGATCGATTCGTACATCCAAAGGTACATTTTTTTATTATTATTATTTTTAGTACATTTCCCCCAGTGACCCCCCCAGCACACGCAGGTGAACTCGATGTGTGACCCCACAGTGTGTGACGTCAAACAAACATGGCGTCAGAGACTAGTGACAGAGTTAACCAAAACATAGTTCAGGTCTGAAAAAAACAAAGACACAGATGTGTTTGACAAAACCAATGCTGTTTGCAAATGGAAGTGAAGTATTTTGGAAATACGACAAACTGGAACAAACACTTGTACCTGGGGATCAAATGGTCCACAGGACAAACAGGACAGTAAGACACTTTAACACTGACAACACTAACACTTCAATTCAATTTTATTTTATTTATAAAGTCTCACAGGGCTTTACACAGATATATGAACAGTCCCAAGCATCCCCTGTCCTTAGACCCTCCCCCTGTCCTTAGACCCTCCCCCTGGGGGAGTGCGGCTGTGGCTCAGTTGGTAGAGTGGGTCGCCCAATGAGAGGTTGGTGGTTCGCGTCCCGGCTCTGGCTGTCCACATGTCGAAGTGTCCTTGGGCAAGACACTGAACCCTGACTTAGGCCCCCAGTAGGACTGACCTTTGACCTTAGAAACCTCCTGGTGTATGAGTGTGTGTGTGAATGGGTGAATGTGAAGCTAATGTAAAGCGCTTTGAACCATGAAGGTGGAAAAGAACTATATAAGTGCAGTCCATTTACCCTGTTCTGAGACCCTCCCCCTGTCCTTAGACCCTCCTTTTCAGCAAGAAAAAAACTTCAGTGGGAAAAAATAAATCTTGGGGAGAACTACACTGAAAGACAGACTATAGGTGAATGTCCATTTGTGTGTGTGTGTGTGTGTGTATAAATGCTAAAAAAAAGAACAAAGAAAACATAGAACTACTATTGAAATTTGTTCCCAGCAGTTTTCATTTAGCTTTTTTCTAAATTAGTTGCATTTTGACACCTGTTCCATGAACAAAAATGGAGAAGAGTTGAATTTTTCTGAATATTTGCACTAAAGAACAGAACGCTCCAGCGCTGACAGTTCATAATCAGCAGGTTCTGCAGAAGACTGATGATGATGATGATGATGATGATGATGATGATGATGATGATGATGATGGAATGAAGAGGAAACATCTAGAACATGCAGGACACCAACCCTCCAGGACTGCACTTTGACACCTCAGATTTAGATTGACTCTGTTTATTTATTTATTTATTTATTTATTTATTTATTTATTTGTTTATTTGTTTATTTGTTTATTTATTTATTGTCTTATTTGTCAGGGACCATGTACAAGACATCACTAGTACCAGAGTTAGCTAGAAAGCTAATTTAAGTCTG
>CM035793.1:4364554-4474554 GCA_020466265.1 Siphamia tubifer
ACACAGTACTTAGATGCGTCACTTGTATATTATGTTAGATGTATTTTATCAGGTGTAACCATAGCAGCTCAGCCTCATTATCCCAGGGAGCCGAGCTGCCGCTCTTTTCAGCGAGTGTGATCTGCATGCTTCTGCAGCCCCGCCCCTCCCCCCCACACACACAAACACACACACACACACACACTTTTTTTCTTTTACAAACCCAGTTGATTAAAGCTTTATCTCATTTCCACTTCTCCTCTCACTGTCATTGACGCCTACTTGCAATTAGTTTGATTGACATCTTTGTCTTTTTTGTCCATATGTGTGAATGTGAAGGAACCCCACCCCATCAGGGAAAGCATGCAGGCTACCACTGAAGCCCCCCCCCCAGCCTAGGGTGTCTGCACCTCCTGTCGGAGCGTGTGCAGATCCAGTCCACTATGACCTGTCTGACAAAACAACATGTCTGGGTTCATGGATGGGTTTGGGTTTTTTTCAAAATGTGAATGATTGTGTTTTTTGTTTGGTTTTTGTTTGTTTGTTTGTTTGTTTGTTGTACTCCCCACCTCCCTCTCTTCCTTGTGGTGCTCCATGTTCATATCTGAACTGTGTCCTCCAGTAGTGATCAGGGAACATGTCCGTCCCAGCAGGATTGACGTTAGGACCATAATAATAATCGTACTCTTATAAATGAAAACTGTTTTAATTAGTGAAGTTCATAACTTTTGTTTTATTAATAAACACTTAAAATGCAGTTTTCACACATAAATTCAGGCTCAGTATATTTTCCCAAATTGTTTCTGTCAAATCTCAGATCTTGTTCATAGTTCATCTTCCTCGTGGTCCAGTGTTCTGTTTGATCAGTTTCCTCTTTTTTCTCACCTACTTCAATTATTGATCAGCTCTCTAGAAGCCTGATGATGATGATGATGGAATGTTTTTATTATTATTCTTTAAATTTAATTAAATTTGTAAAAAAAAAAAAAAAGAGAAAATTTTTTTAAAAAAAAATTAAATTCCCTTTTTTGTTTTTTATTGTTATATACTTTTTAATTGTTTTATTTTTTTAAATTCATTTATTTGTTTATTTTATTTTTTATTTTAAAAAGAAGAGGGAGATTATTATTCTTTAAATTGAATTACATTTGTAATTTTTGGTTTTTTATTTAAAACATTTTTGTATTTCATTTATATATATATATATATATATATATATATATATATATATATATATATATATATATATATTTTTTTTTTTTTTTTTTTTTTTTTACATTTCTTTTTAATTCATTTATTTCTTTTTTGTCATTTTTATTTATTTTTGGAATTTTTTTTTTAATTGTTTGTTTTTAATTTATTTATTTTTTATTATTATTTTTTAAAAGAAGAGGGAGATTATTATTCTTTACATTTAATATAATTTTTTAAATATAATTTATTTTCAAATATTTTATTTTATTTAAATTTTTTTAATTGTTAATTTTTTTATTTAAAACAAAACAAAATCTATTTTTAATTAATTAATTTTGATGTTTGTTTTTTTTAAAAAGAAGGGATACCTAAAACATGCAGGACACTGGACCAGGAAGACGGTGACGGGTCAGGATGTTAAAGTTTAAATCCAACTGGTTCCCAGAGGCAAATATGAAACCTATGTTCCTATGTATTAACAGTCTGCTCGGTCAGACGTTGACAGATCTCGTTTCTGTTTAAACTGTTCATTTGCAATTTTGTTTTATTTGATAAATGATTGATTTTTCTGACAGGCAGGTACAGCCTCTACTAAAACTGTAAAAGAGCTCCATAAAGTTTTACTAAGTCAGGAAGTTATTTAGTATTGGCTCACCACCTGTGGTTCCACCCCTTTTGTCCAAATATGGTCACATCCTGCTCCAGAAGACCAGGAAGGAAGGAATCAGTTAATTTTGACGCTGAATGAAACTGGAAGATTAAAGTATATCTGCTTAAATGTTATTTAATAGATGTTGGAAAAGACACATGAGCTTAACCAATGACATCTGAGACAGAACGGTACATGTCATGTGACTGAATCATTCGTTCATTCGTTTTTCAAAATAAAACCAAAAATAAGACAACAAAAAAACAACTTGTTTCTTCATTATTTCCAAAACCAAAATGAAAAATACGGATAGTGATGTGTTTTTTCAGTTTTCTTTTTTGCGTTTAAATGAATAATATAAAAAACAGATAACGGTCGTTTCCCATTTTATCCAAGTTAGACCATACTAGAAGCATGTTGAATAAACTGTAAATGAATGTTAACAACCAAAAGAAACATGGCCACTGGACTTGAAGATCATTATGGTTTGATATGACACCAGTTTTCTCCATCGTCATATCTTCAGGTCTTGGGGGGACCTAGCCTAGCTGCGCTAACCCTAGTCATTCATATATGGGTCTAGTGGTGCTTCATAGTCAGAGGAGGCGGGACTAAAGGGTTGTCTTTCAAATCCTCTGTATGCAATAGGACGGTACTACAACCAATCAGCGTAATCTTTAGGATGACGTAGTTAGAGCGTTCATGGAGGAGTCTGTGAAGTTATGAATGACTAATGAAAATGGTGGATGATGATAACCCTAACCCTCTGTAAAAACAATTTAAAGATTGCTGACATTTTCTCACATTCTTCACTCACCTTTGATAGAAGGAAATCTACACCCATTGTTGTTCTTCTATGGTTGTTTCCAGTTGTTTGTCTCTGAATCGTTGCAGTGTCACTTTGTTACGCCCACCCTCTGACTCTACACTTCACGATGATTCACCGTCCAGTTTCAGGGAAATTTAGCCATAGAGCGAAACTAGACTACTATGGTAGGGGGGTCTAGCGCAGGTAGCTGAAGGTTGACCCTCTTAGTTGACCTACCTCCTCCAAATAGGAGGTAGGATTCCATCTTTGTCACTGCGGGTCAAAGGTCATTTCCAGTTTACTCAACTTGCTTCAGGTCAAAATTGGATAAAATGGAAAACGGCCATTATCTGTTTTTTCCATTTTTCATTCAAGGTAAAGGTACTTTATTTGTCATTAAACACTGTACAATGAAATTTGTCAAATTTGTTTCAAATTTTAAATTTGTTAAACACAGAAACAAAAACTAAGAGAAAAAAAATAACATCGTTTTTTCCTTATGGTTTTGGAAACAAAGAATGAAGAAACGACTTGTTGTTTCGTTGTTTTATTTTTGGTTTTATTTTGAAAATGAATGATAGATGGATTTGACTGGTACCTCATGAATGTCTTATAACAGCTGATGTTTCCAACTTGTTTTTTTTATCCTGTCTGAGTTTATTGTTAATGTAAAACGCTCACTGCCTGGACATGTTAAATGCTAGTGACTCTAAAAGCTAATGTTCAAACATGCTTCTTCTACGTCAGTGATCACAAATGACTGAATTTGACCATAGTAAAATAAAAGCTCATCTAAATTCACCTTAGAGCATATTCAAAAGCGCTCAGCCCGAGTTGTTATTACTTTGTATTATGTGTTTGTTTTCATGTTCATATTGGTGCTGTGCTTTTGTCAGGAGAGAAATGGAGGTGCTAGAATTCTCATGCTGTTTCCTCCTGTATGTCCTGTCATCATATAAACTCCACTTTTGTACACAAATGTCATGCTGTAGAACATGAAAATAAAAAAAAAAACACCCTGCCTCAAGTTCAACAAGTGTCCAAGCACGAGTGGGTCACCCCGAAAGCCTCCCTGTTCTCTTCCACTTCCTTTGAAAATGACTCTTCTGTCAGTTTATATGGTTTAACTTTTACACAAACCACTAAAATGTTTGTTTTCATCAGTCACATTATGTTGGAACATTTCCTTCTTTGAAACATTAGCTGCGTTTCCTTTACAGTTTTTCGCAAAACAATAGCGATATTCCTAAAAATTCGACAGTATATTTGACGGTTGTTGTGGGCAGGAGTTCAGAGTTCACTGGTGGCAGACGAACCTTTCCATGTGGTGGAGCTCACGCTGTATTTCTCTGCTGTTTGCCATCTCTAAAATGACACTGATGTTTTTCTACTGAATTATTTCCAGAAAAGTCTTGCGTCTCCTCCTCTGTCCATGTGTTTCACAACATTTCACTCTAAGAGAAGTGATCATGTGACCATGTACGTCATGTCCTGTGACGTATAATTTTAGAAAAAGTGTTTCCATTCCCCTTTACGATATATTAGAATATCGAAACGTCTGAAAAACCACCTCGTGAAAGCGAAAAAAACCTTTATCAATATTTGAGTATTTTTCGAAATCCAGGTGTTTCCATTACCAGTTTTTATAGCGCTTTTTACATTTTGCGAATTTCCAAGGGTAATGGAAAAGCAGCTAATATGACTGAGTGTGTTCAGATCAAAATGAACACACTTGCTTTTGGAAGATTCTCTGAACTGGGTGCACATTAGCATAAGAACAGTAAAGACTCATCACCATAACAGTGTTTTATTATTATTAGTAGTATTATTATGGGGTTGAAGATTTCAGCTAAAAATAGCCACAGATCTACATTACCTAGGGTAAATAAATTAAAGTTTTCCAAGACAATTATTAGTTTTTTTCTCCAAACAATACTAAATATAATTTATGCTTGTAACAGGGTGGAAAGGTCGAACTGGACAATGTCAATCTGACAATAAAAACAATGAAATATAGGTCAGAAAGTATGCTAATACTGACCTGTCTTTACAGTTTGAGTGGGAAAAGACTTCAGTGATGTCACTTCCTGGGTGCACAGGAAGTTGGACTGAACCATTATTTAAAAAAAAAAAAAAAAAAAAGGTCTGATTGATATCCTGTTAAGGGGTTGAACGAACCTAGAAGAGAAAATTAAATAGTGCTATTTTATAAATAAAGTATTCTTGTCATATTTCTTCAGGTTAAAGTAGACAGATATATGATTATATTAGCAGAAAAAAAAACTGTGGTTACTTATTATTTTTATTATTTTTATATTCAATAAAATAGTAACTGCTCATTTGGCTGAACTCTACGGCTCAGATACCCAGAAAATGTTTAAAAATATAATATTTAAAATATATTTGTGCTATAATTAGTGCTGTCCATTAAAAATATGTAATCACGATTAATCGCACAAATGCAACCGTTAATTTGTGATTAATTGCAGTTTAATCTCACATTTTTGTGTCATTTAAAGTCATTGTAAAACTCTTATCAATGTAGAAAAATGAATAGGCTTGTTTTGTACAAATGTTTGTTTGTTTATTAAAAAGTAGTTTTACAGACACTAACATCTGCCAGAATCAGACTAACATATAAAATAATGATGATGATGATGATGACGAAGGCTCAAAAGCATCCCCTGAAAATACTGAAGACCCATACAAAATATTTTTTTGCCTTATTTAACCTAAAGCGATAACCTGACTGTTGTCAGAGTGTCTTTTACAGTAACATCTTTTCAAAGGAGGGGCTTAATGTAAAATCCTTACAGTCGATTAGATGAAGAATCTGTCCGTCAGCTGCTTCATCCACTCATGTTGAAGTCAAGCCACTAAATCAGTGAAAATATTTTTCATCAGGTATAAACACATCAACAGAAGAGGTTTAAAGTGAACACTTATATGTGACGTTTATTCATAACCTGGTCGACCATGGTACCCACCCAGTTCTTCTGGTAAACGTCGTAGGAAAACACGGTTCTACATTTAACCTTCAGCCATGACTCAGGGCGACAGAACACTCCCTGTGGATGTGTTTGTCATTTGTTCCTCCACTTCTATTACTGTCAGCCCTAGTTTACTATCAGCCTCTTTGGCCTGGTCCTCTACCAACACAACCAGGGGGTACCACAGTAACCATGGGCTTCTGCACTGGTACTGTTTCTTTATTCACCAGTGGAACCATCTGATAGATCAAACCCAGTCGGAACCGGAGTGAAAACATCATTTCCATGAATAAACTCTTCCAAAGTCGTCCTCTGTTCATGTTTTAATGAACGAACATGCAGTGGAAATAGTCCGGTCTATATGGACCCTCAGATACCTAACCCAGTGTTGTGTATCTGAACAGACTACACTGCCGTCACCTCTGCTTTAACGTCGACAGGTAGTCCCACCCTGCGACACTGATTGGCTCCTTCATTTTGAAGTAAAATTGATCCTCATGGTACTCAGATGGTTGTGTGAGCGTAAGCCAGATGACATAAGTCAGGTTAATAAAGTAAAATAATATGGATTTGTAAAATGACAAAATGCTTGGGAACTCTATTCACGATTAATCGCTATTAAAAAATAAATAGCTAATCTCGTCGATTAGTCGATTAATCATGACAGCGCTAATTATAAAGCAAAGACACATGGATGTTTTCATTTCATAATTTTAGAATGTATTTAGTGGTTTCGTTTATATGAACATCTTTGAGGTTAAGTCTGCGGGGACATAAAGTGCATCAGATTCAGAAAATCACTCTTTTATTTATCATCGTTTCCCGACAACTCATAATGTCTTCTCTTTCAATTGTCCATTTTCTCCCTGGTTTGGAATTAAGTGTCGGGTCACCTTTGGTTTTCTGTCAAAATTCAATGTAATGACCATTATACATCAATTATGTGATAAATTAAAGTTGTTCAATAATTACAACAGCTTAAAAACCTGACCAGCCCCAAATAGACTCAGTAGATTATGTACGAAGTCAAAACCATTTCTAACTGAAAAGACCGTTTTCTGGAGGAAGAGGCAGAAAACCCATTTCACCACCATGTGACATCACTTCATTCATTATTTCCAAACCCTTACATGTTGTAAAAAGACAAACCTGCTCATGTTTGAAAAGAGGTTTAGAACATTATCGATGATCCCAGGATAATGGGGTTCTGGATCATTTCCATCCTGTTCAGTGAATCTGGTCGACAGAGGGATCATGACTCTCATCATTTTACTCTTAAATTAACATGAATAATGACAAACATACGACATGACATCTTCATCACAGTCTCATCGTCTACCTCAGGGGTTTCAAACTCATGTTCTTTATTTTCCACATTCAGTCTCCAGTGGGTTGGACCGATAAATGGAAACATAAACCTGTCAATAATGACAACTACACATTTATGTCAGTGTTTTAGTGAAAAGAAATTACTTTTATAAATTATCCAACTGTAAAAAAAAGTAAAAAAAAAAAAAAAAAAAAGGTAAATTTTAACAATATTCTGCCTCAGTTTATCATTCGTCCATGTGTTTTATTATGGATCAGTTCTACAAAGACACTAAACTCTTAGTAACAGAAGCAGAAAATGGTTCAAATTGGGTCTAATTTTCTTTAGACATTTCAGGTTTTTCACATTTTATTATTATTATTATTATTATTATAGTTTGTAAATGTCACTATTTTCATAATTTAATATTATATTTTTGCAGTAAAACAATGACAAAAATGTAAAGTTGTCATCATTTATAGACAGAAAAAACTGAGAGGAACATATGGAGTCATTTTTAAATAATTTATTAATTAATATTTTATTATGACTTTCATCCCATTTTGTCCCCCAGGCCATGTTTGACACCCCTGACCTAACTTAGTGACATTATGGTGGGACTGAGCCTTGAGCTGCGGAACTTGGGGGAGCGAGGAGCTGAAATGTGGGTAACCGTGGGGAGGCTAAGTCACGCCCTAATACTTCCGCTCCATGGGTGCTTAGCTCGCAAAAAATTGAATGGGAGTGAATAGAGCGAGTCAAGCTAAATTCTGAGTCCATTTGACAAGTGCTGTGAAATTCACATATGATAGTGTTTAATAATAAATGATGTGTCATAGACAGAACAGCTATTTATGATGGAAGCAAACACAACGTTAGGTTTTATGTGGGCTTAGTAAGAGACTACAATGTGACGTCACACTCCACTCAGCTGTGGAGTCTGTGGTGACGTCACATGTTCTCCAGGCGTGTAGTTTAAATTATTAACAGGTTTTACTCTTTAATGAATCAGCTGTTCGTTAACAGAAGCAGTTGAAACACATTCATTATCATTTATTATGAGGAACAACATGTGTGTGATTCAGGTCACATGACAAAACAGATACCATTTAACATTTTATTTCCCATTGAATACTATTCATTAATTTTCTGATCTCAGGCCCCATGAGCCTCCTGGAAGGGGCGGAGACTTAAGGTCCCCATTAGAAATGTGTTGATGCAGAAAGACTGAAAGTGACATCACAGAGTCACAACAGGCGGTCGGTTGTTGCTGTTATGAGGGTGATGTGAACGCTTTATTTCCTTTTCAGTGGAACATCAGTGGCTGGTCTAGCTTTTGTTCTCTGGTGTGTTTACACCCCCACCCCCACCCCCCTTTCTGTTTCTGCCTGTTAAAAAAGCTGAGCATTCACACATGATTTAGTAGCTGAATAAAACAAGATAGCAATATTGTGTTTACAGGAAGATAGAAAAATCCAGTTGTGTGAGTTATGAGGAACCCTCAGTATACATGTCCTAACACACACACACACACACACACACACACACACACGGCTGTGGCTCAGTTGGTTGACTTAGTCTCCCAGTAGGACTGACAGAACCTTAGAAACCTACTGGTGTATGAGTGTGTGTGAATGGGTGAATGTGAGGCTAATGTAAAGAGCTTTGAACCATGAAGGTGGAACAACTATAGAAGTGAAGAACATTTAATATTTACACACACACACACACACACACACACACACACATTGTCTGTGACTTTAACAGCAGCTCGTGTGTTGACAGGTTTATAAGCATTTGTACTTTATGTACTTGATCCTCACCAACATCAGTATTTCATACATGACAAGACTTGTTTGTAACAAGAGACTTATTGTACCTTATATTATAGGTGTCAAACATAAGGCGCAGGGGTCAAATGTGGCCCCCCCAAAGGGCCCATAGGATGAATAACAATGAATATATTAACGGTTTAAAAATGATTTTAATTCAGGTTGTACATCCACAATAATTATATTGACATTAGGTCAGAGCAGTAAAATATGATCATAATTACCTATAAATAATGAAAAATGCAGATTTTAATGGAAAAAAGTCAAATTACATGACAATCTTTTTTATTAACAAAACATCCTTTTACAAAAACCTGAACAAATATGAAGCGACTGAAACATGTGAAGAGAAGTAAGTGTCAAATTACAAATGTTCTGCCTGTTACTAAATGTTTAGTTTATTTGTAAATTAAATATCAGCTGTTCTGCACACGTGCAAATGACAAACTGTTAGACTGAGGCAGAAAATGGTCACTTGTTTTTCTGAACACGTTTCCAGTTGTTGGAAACATTACAGATGTTACTTGACTGGTCTGGTGCTTTTCATATTGGGCTGAATGTGGAAGTGAACTAAATGAGTTTGCACACAGGTTATAATAGTAGGTCAATAAGTGCTCCAGTATAGATCTCATCTCCACACCAGTACGATGTGGATCAGTATCCACAACTTTCAAATACATCAATTTGTAGTTTTTCTTTGTCCTGTGTACAGTGAGCTGCAGAGGTTTAACTCAAAGGGGTGGCTGGGACCCCCCCATACACACACACACACACACACACACACCTCTATGGCCATAAAACAGTGCAGACACTGCTGAACAATAGCTGAAAGCGGGTAGTGCTCTGGGTGGGTGGAGTCAGAAAAAGTTGTGTAAAAAAAAAAAAGGATTTGAATATAATATAATTCGACATTCCAAATTGTATTTCAGAAATACAGAGATTGAACATGCACAGTGGAGCACACTTGAGTTGTCATAGCGTTGCCTTGCATGACCCGAAGAATAGGTTGAGTAGCAGTGTCCTTCTAAGAGTCAAGTTCCCACCAACAGTAGGGCTAGTTTCCATGGCAACCACACTGACAGACAGGTCGTGCATCTCTGCTCCTATCTGCTGCCAGGGCTGGGGGCTGTGTTGTCAATAAAAAAGAGGAGGATCCCTCCCTCCTTCCTCCACTCAGGAATGTGGAGGAGGAGGAGGAGGAGGAGGAGGAGGAGGAGGAGGAGGAGGAGGAGGAGGAGGAGGAGGAGGAGGAGGAGGAGGAAGGGTGTGGGGACATGAAATGGCTTCTGTACCTGTATAAATTGAATAAGTATTAAAAACAGAGAGGGGACTGTTTCCAGGAACCACTTGAGCCTCATTATTCTGGTTCTAGTCAGAAGAACAGAAGTCCTGAATGTGCCTTGATGAGTGCAGAGTTTCTAGAAGGGGGAGGAGTCAGCAGTCACATGTCTAGAAACTGTGGAGGTGTGTTGCTGTGGATATGCAGGGCCACAGCAATGGTGGTGGAATGTCTCTGGTGCTGGCTATAGTCTGAGTTCTGCTTTCTATACCTTCTAATTCAAACTTTTTGTGATACAAAGAAGTGTTGTGTGAGTCGAGGCCCCTTTGGCCATTTATTGGTTCTAGAAAGATCTTATTGTAAAGGAACTTTCAAGGTCTATGGGTGACTTTTCTACTCTTTGCTGTAACTTGTGAACTGTTTCTTTTTTCTAATCCAACCTATAATGATATTGTGTTCTGATGTGCTTTTTTTCCTTCTCTGTTCTTTTGTAAATGTCTGTTGTTTTACTTTTCTTTGTTTTCCCAAACATGACTCAATTCTCCCTTTTGTATAAGGGCTGGTAGATAAACATGTGTCACTGTTGAAGAGTCACTGTTGTGGTGCAATCTGGAAATGTTTGGGAAAGCAAGGAAGCCTTGTTTTGGCAAAACAGTCGGTAGCGGGGGGTGGTAACATAGGGGTGAAGAGTGAATTTTTGAATTTGATCATGTCCACTTCAGGGGTGATGCATCAGGTCATTTGAAAAATGTTTTGTATAGGAAGTAGGTACCTGCGATGAACAAAAAAAACCCAAAAAATTAATTTGCACAAGCTGGCGCCTGGTAGCAAAATCTGGGGTCGACACCAAACTTTGATCATGTGCTTCTGTTTGAATTTGGACTTTCAGGGCTGAAGGTGTACTCTGAACAATAGTTCATCACTATATATCTTCACCTGTTGGCTTTAGCTTTTGGATTTTCTATGTCTTTACAGGAGGTTGAATATTCAGTCATTGAGAACGACATAGCAGTACCAGTATCCAGACTAGACCTGGGCAGAAAGAGGGACAGAACCAACCTGGAAAATGAGGAATTCCAACAGAGTCTCAACAAGCTAGCCTGGCAATGATGATATATATGATGATATAAAGTCAAAGTCTGGAGACGATCCATAGACTGAGTTTAAGCGTACGGGTGGGATCAATGGCTGTCTGTCAAACTGCTCTGCACGTAATAGGCCAACGCTGTGACCAGTCAGAGCAACGAACAATGTGACGTATACAGAGAAATGAAAACAAGTCTAAACTAGTGTCTATCTGGTTGTTTTAACATCCTATAAGCTAGGCTAATTAATGTTAACACACCGCTAACACTGGAGGAAAAATATCCAAATGGGTCCGTTTACACGCTGCTTATCCAACCATAGACTGTATATAAGTTCCGACTTCTTCAAACCTGCCGTCATTGTGCTAAGCTCTGCCCTACAATCTGGCTACACAAATGGAGCTTTGTGATTGGACCCGTAAAATTTTACTAGTCCTGGCTGAGCCTAAATGAAGCTTCACTAGACAGCAATTCAGGCAAAAATATTTTTTGCCACTAGAGGTAAGCTAGTGTCCTCGGCTAGCAGATAGCAGCAACAAGCTGCTATATGGCTAACTATAAACATACCTAGATCCTACCTGGCTACAGCTTTAGGTGTGTTTCCACTATTGGAACTTCCGGGACTATTTTGGAGAACATACATTGACCAGGCCATGAGTTAGCTCGGTCCTCTCAGGCGTTGTGTCTCCATACAGAATGGTCCTGTAAGAATCTTGCAATGACATCATCATATCGGGTTGGTTGCTATGGTAAAGTCATTAATAAAAAGCATCAAAACAAAGCAGCAGCAGAGGAGGAAATCACAACAAGACTCTTCTTGTTCATTCTATCTTCTTTTCACTGTTTTTCTGTTTCGTCGTGTGGTAAACTTCCCCCAACAACTACTCTTGAATTGTTTGTCACGATCTGATGATGTAAATTTGTGACAACCAATCTGCGCGACTTCTGCCCAGTCATTCTACTGTACGCTCTCGAGTACCTGGGCAGATGTGACTCAGTTGCGGGTCGTTCAATGACTGGAGGGCCGACGGTTTGTGTCCCGGCCCTGGCTGTCCACGTGTTGAAGTGCCCTTGGGCAAAGACACTGAACCCTGACTTTGTCCCCCAGTAGGTCTGGTACAACCTTAGAAACCTACTGGTGTGTGTGAATGGGTGAATGTGAGGCTAATGTGAAGCGCTTTGAGCACCATGAAGGTGGAAAAGAACTATATAAGTGCAGGACATTTACCAGTATCCAGACTAGATCTGTGCAGAAAGAGTGACAAAACCAACCTGGAATAAAAAATATTCCACCAGAGCCTTGACAAGCTGCTATCTAGCTAACTGTAAACGTACCAAGATCCTACGTGGTTACACTTTAGGAGTGTTTCCACTTTTGGAACTTCCAGGACTTTTTTAGGGGATGTACTTTGACCGGGCATGAGTTAGCCCTGTCCTCTCAGACGTTGTGTCTGTCCATACAGAATGGTCCTGTAAGAACGTTGTGATGACATCATCATATCGAATCACTTGCTATGGTAACATCACGAATAAAAAGCACCAAAAAAAGGCAGCAGCAGAGGAGGAAATCATACCAAGACTAGACATGGACACTCTTCTTGTCCATTCTGTCTTCTTCTTTTCGCTGTTCTTCTGTTTCGTCGTGTGGTAAACTTCCCCCAACTTCTACTCTTGAATTTTTTGTCACCATTGAATGATGTCATCTGGGACAACCAATCTGCCCGACTTCTGCTCAGCGACTCTACTGAGCGACTCTCTAGTATGTACCCTCGAGCAGGAACTCCGTGGGTTCGTGTACAAGTTCTGGTCAGAACAGTGGAAACACATGCATACCGTGAAGTTCCTGTAAAATGGTCTGGAAGTTTCGATAGTGGAAACACACCTTTTGATAAAGTGTACTTGGTGAACATGAGTGTCTTTTGCCTTGTTTAAGTGTAAATGGACTCTATTTGCTGAACATGTTACCATAAAAGTTTGAACTAGATACCCGTATATTATTGTGTATGAGTAGCGGTCGCATCTGAAAAATGTGTGTGGGGGGGGGGGGCAATTTAGAATTTCCAAAGAGGTGGGGGTGTTATTTAAGAGATAGCAGGGTGGTTCCATTGACAAAATGTCTTGGTTTTATGTCCTTAAACATCACCCAAGTGGATGTGCTGAAATTCTCACCTTGTATTTTATCATCCCATGCTACCAGTGGGTGAGATGATCCATTTTTAGAGCTGGAGGTGGAACCTGAACAAGTCTTGTTTGTTTTGTTTGCATGTGTGTGAAGGTGGATGAATAATAATTAACAAGCAGGCAGTGGTAACACTCAGCAGCCTCAATTCTTTTTGTATTGGATCAGAGCATTCTGAGTGTTAATTAAATACAGACCTGCTGGTTAATTTTTCAGGGTCTTTATGCCACAGCTCCCTCACTTTTAATGTACCTGACTTGAATATGCAACACAGAGATGGGTGACCCCGCCCTCTCCTGTCAACTGGATCATCTCATTGGCTGTTTTGTCTGTTCTAATTACAATCATGTAGACCTCAAGAACTCAATGACTGTCACACTGGATTTTTACACTTTTTTCAAACAGTATATACTATATGCTCTGGTCTAATTGTATTTTTTAATACTGCATGTGCATGCAAATAAGGAAAACTATGGAATACAAGACTTTATATAAATGTGCTCTATTTGTGCTGTTGTGTCCATGCCATGGGTTGAGAGCAGGTGGAGTCGCCATCAAGTTCTATTATGTTCTTGAAACAGTGAAATTGCACATTGATGAAAAGGGCATGAAACAGAAATCCCCTGGAAGCACTTTACTAAACCATACAAGAGGGAAGATCTTTTCTCTCTGCTTCTGGTAGAGTCAGACAGGATGTTTGTGGAAGTAGAACTACGTAGAAATACTTCGTTACTGTACTTAAGTAATTTTTTAGGTATATGTACTTTACTTGAGAATGTTTTTTTTTTTTACTTTTCCTCCATATATAAATACTCATAAATATCTGTACTTTAAAGTCATTACATTCTCAGAACAGACTCTTTACTTTTTCAAACTAAACAGATATGACAGTACAAAAAATAAGTCACTTCAGGGGGAAATCAGTGGAGGAGAGAAAATGTGGTTTTATATATGATAATTATGATTTTATCTCAGAATTTTGACTTTTTTTCCTCATAATTATGCATTTCCTAGCCCATATTTAAGACTTTATCTCATAATTTAGATTTTATCTGACAATTGTGACTTTTAATCTCATAATTATGCATTTATTTATATGTATCATAATAACTTTTATTTTAATCGTAATTATGACTTTTTTCATTTCATTTTTTTCGTTTCCTGTCCATACCCCCAAAACTGAGTAAGTACGACCCTACACACTAACTCACTTTTAAAGCCTTTATTTTTGGATACTTTGTAAAGTTTTCAGTGTTTTTCTGCTTAAATAAGTATTATTTCATCCATTTAAAAAATTGCAGTGTTACTTTTTACTTTATTACAATTGATAAGTTTTACTTTTTTTTTTTACTTTTACTTCAGTAAAGCAGTTGAATTAGTACTTCTACTTTTACTAGAGTATTTTCCCCCACACACAAGTAGCTGTACTTCTACTTATGTACAGAATGGGAGTACTTTGACCACCTCTGTGTGGAAGACAAGAGAGTGAAATTACAGAAATGTCTGAAAAACTATGGATTTTCATTTTCCTTCACCTGCACTTCTGACTCTGCTTTAACTCTGATAAAACAAACAGGGACAATTTCATAAAGAGAATAATTTCCATCTGTGTGCAAAACAGTTTTTGGCTAAAATCACATGGTATTTGTTAAAGGGATTATGCAGAGTAAAAATATGTTTAGCTAATTTTTTAGATGATTGTTAGTACATACATATAATTGACATTAAAATCACAACATTTGGATGAACATTGACAAATTTAGATTTTGCTGTTTTGAACCAAACTGTGTGAACATGGAAGTGATTAGGACATGAAACTTTATGTTTAGACCTCTTCTACTGTAAACACTTCAGTGGTAGTAAGTAGAGGGTCCCTAAAGACAAACTCAAGTGTCCTGAGGTCTTCATGTCCTCAGATAATGTGTCCACCTCTTTATTCATGAGGAGGAAGACTGAAATAGTCGATTGTCGAGTGCAGAGTTACACGCTCTGCATTCTGTTTTAAAAACATATTCCAGTATTTCATTATAAATGTAAATGAAGCTGTAGCAACAACGAAGCTTAGACGACTAACAGGTTGTTGTTTTCAAAACAGAATGCAACGAAGTAGTGAATTCCTGCTAAAGACGTCTTATGAATCCACAGGTCCATGTCTGTAGATCAGTAAGTGTGGAACATGAAGACCTGAGGACACTTGGGTTTTTTTTACTTCCTACCACTGAAGTGTGATGTTGTTTAGAACTTTAGAAGAGTTTCATGTCAGTATAAAAGACATTTCCTAATCACTTCCATGACAGTTTGGCTTAAAATGACAAAATATAATGTAATGTAAATAATAATATATAATGTTCATCCAAATGTTGTGATTTTGAAATGAACTATATGTATGTATTCCCAATCATCTAAAAAATAGCTAAACATATTCTTACTCTGAATATTCCCTTTAAACACTAAGACATAATTGTGGTCATGGATTGCAAATGCTTCATACCATATGATGTGCCCTCGAAATGATTCAACTTAGCATCATTTCTGGATCCACAAACCACACTAAGAAAATGAAAACACAAGTGCTTCCTCAGTTCTTCAAACAGTCAGCAGCAACTAAAGCGTTTCACAGAACCTACATTTGTGGCAGTGACTGCTCTCCACCCTGTGCTTGGTCAGTGCAGTCTGTCACATTTTATATCCTTTTAAAGCCTCTAAATGTAAATGTTTGATGTGTTTCCGAGCTGTAAACGGAATCGTACAGTAAATGCAACACCTCACCATTTGTTCACATCCATCCATAGGAGTGTACCGGCCGTCCAATAACTGAAGGGTGAAGGCTCTGTCTGTCCACATGTCAAAGTGTCCTTGGACAAAGACACTGAACCCTTAGTCTCCCAGTAGGACTGACAGAACCTTAGAACCTACTGGTGTATGAGTGTGTGTGAATGGGTGAATGTGAGGCTAATGTAAAGAGCTTTGAACCGTGAAGGTGGAACAACTATAGAAGTGAAGAACATTTAACATTTAATGTAGAGCAGGTTTGTAATGTTAGCAGACAGAGCAGGGGTTAGGCGCTGGTTCAACACTGAGTTGTAAAGGTCTGGTGCGATTTTGTGAAGTTAGTGTCTCAAGTATTGAGGAAGCTTTTTCATGTGTATGTAGTGTTTGTATGGAGCCATTTTTGGGACAAAGTTAAAGCATATTCACAGGACAGTAATGTACACATATTTGTGATCTGCATCTGTGCTTGTAGTTGAGCATAAAATAAATATTGTCAAACTCTAAAATGAGTCCATTTGTACTGATAATATGTTGTGTGTTTGATATATGTCAGAATATGAATCGAAAACATCAAAAATTACATTTAAAAAATGAAAAGTTAGGAATAGGCTACGAATATGAATTTCAAATTTTTTCAGAAAGTGGTTTTAAATGTGCCATGGTTAACGTGACTTCTTTCAATCCTAAAGTAAATCCTGTTTTTATCATTTACGTCACAGCCATCGTCACACTGACGACAGTGTACTCCTAACTTTTCATTTCGTCAACGTAACTTTTAATGTCATAAATTTTCGATTCGTATACTGACAAACATCAAACACACAACACATTAATGGACTCATTTTACAGTTTGACAATAATTATTTTGTGCTCAACTCCAACCACAGACACATGCATATCCTGAATATGCACACATTACTGTCCTGTGAATATGCTTCATTTTGTCCCAAAAACCACTCCATACAGATCTAAGTTCAATATGCAAACAAATAACACATTTAGGGTGCTGGTGTGAACTAAACGACCCATTGGAACCAAAAGCTCTTGGTTCGGTTCATTTTCGTTGGTGTGAAAGCATCAATCGCACTCAGGTGTGCACTAAGTCAAGCGGACCGAGACCTCCCAAAAGAGGTGGTCTCGGTCCACTTGACACCGCACCAAATGCCAAGCTTTGGTGCGGTCCCTTTGGTGTGAACGCGAACTCGGGTCCAAACCATAGGCCTTTGGTCAAAACTAGCTGTTCTTCGTGGCATAGTCAGCATGACCACATTCCTGCAAATAGCGAGTCTCCTCAGCCTGAAATGACGCCCTATGAGTCTTCTGCGACTCCAATGCATAAGCACGTTGTTCTCCCGACGCAGCCTTGATTCACTCACAAATTGGATATTTTACCAGAAATGTCCAATACAGAGAATATAATAAGCAACTATCAGAGCAAGTACCAATGTGTGAATGTGTCGTTCCATTTTGGGTCAAAATTGTCACTTATTTCTACCAGAAGATAAATGAAACGTCAATCGAACCAACTTTGGTTCGTTTGCTGGTGTGAAAGTGGACCACATTGGAATCTTTATAAACATAGGAACAATTTCACTGGCAAATAATCGAACTAGTGGTGTGAAAGCACCCTTTAAAATCAGGTCTTACATGTAATTAGTACCTTACACTTTGGTTATTACGCTACCTCTAACTAGTTATTTTTTGTTCATAGCAGAAGTGTAAATTTTTTACACAATTTTAAATATATATCTTTACACATGACTCCAAATGTAATTTATGCCTGAACCAAGGTTAGAATTAACTTTAGTCTAAGGCTTAATGTAGCCCCTGAACTTCTATGAGTTTGACAGCCCTGCTTTAGTTTGTGTTTTAACATGAGGCTGAACCACAGGAGGTTAAACATGGCTGATGAGTGACCCTAACATCTGTTAATAGTGACTCACTGACCTGTTAACTATGAGCTCTATTGGAGAATGTGCTCTAATTCACTTTACAGGCCTCCTTGGTGCCATCAGTACCAGTGCTGTACATTTTTCCTGGAGGCTAGTGTGTTTACAGGGCTGAATGATAGGGCGTCTGGGGCCAGGGGTTTGCCAAGCCCCCCCAATTCTGCTCTTCCTTCTTGCAAAGTCGTCCACAAACTCATCAAAGTGGAACTGTCAAACAAACTCTGATTCTATTTGTTTATGTGTGCATCACGCTTCATCAGGATGTGTGTTACTCATCACTGCTTCTTATACCATCCACCTGAGCTTAGTTTTAATCCGAGCCAGTGTGGAGAATGACCTTCACAGTTTGTTATTGGCAGGGTCACACCCTCAGGTGTCTTCAGATATTCCCTATAACAGTGTGAGTAGTCATGAGGTCTTAGAGAATAGAGGCCCTCTGACACACTTGGCATCTGCATCAGTTCGCCCCCAGCCCCTGAGCACTGGTTTCACTGGCCCAAAACGGCCCTGGTGTTTTATAAGTTGAATGGTGCCATAGTTGTCAATGGGCGTGTTTCCACTATCGGATCTATTCCTGGACTTTTTTGGGGAACGTACTTTGGCCGGGCTGTGAGTTAGCTCGGTCCTCTCAGGTGTTGTGTCTCCATATATGATAACCCTGTAAGAACCACATTAGTTGTTATGGTAACGTCACTAATAAAAAGCACCAAAACAAAGCAGCAGCAGAGGAGGAAATGATCACAATACTAGACGTTGACACTCTTCTTGTCCATTCTATCTTCTTCTTTTCTCTGTTCTTCTGCTTCGTCATGTGGTAAACTTCCACCAACAACTACTCTTGAGTTGTTTGTCGTGATCTGATGTTGTCATTTGCTCCACTTCCGCCCAGTGACAGTACCGTGCCACTCTCGAGTACGTACCCTAGAGCAGGAACTTGGTTGGTTCAGTGGAAACATGTGAAGTTCTATAAAATGACCCGGAAGTTCCAATAGTGGAAACACGCCCAATCTGGTGTTTACCTGATGTAGGAAAGACAGAGACAATGTTGGCAGGTGTTTTCTAACTGGTGAGACTTTTGTCTTTGTTATGTGTGAAGTTACTGCAACATTTATATCAGGCAGAGTTTAATTAAAGAAGCTTCTGCATATGCAACTCACTACTCAGCTGGTAAATAGTTGTTGTTTTTTAATAAATCTTAGACGTTTTGGGCAGGACTTCACTCGTGCACTCATGCATCAGCTGAAATGACACGAGCCCAGACACCTCCAAACACCCAGTCATGTTATGCACTGGGTTAAATCATGTCACAGGGGGGATCCGCCCCCCCTGCTGCTCAACACATGTCCATGTGGCCTCAGGTCTGGGGATAAGAAGTGTTTGGTGGTGAAAGCTCATCACATCTCACCAGACCAAAACACACTCTCCCCCTGTGCCCATGAGTGGTTAGTGTCCCCATGTGTACGGTGAGGTGAAGAAGTGTGTGTTTTCAACGGCCCGCCTGAGGTCCGTCCCATCTGCCCACTGTAGCTTTTACACCTCCTGTTTATCTGAGTGTTTGTGAAAGTGTGAGCACAGAAGCTTGTTAACTGTGAGTCCATGTGTTTGTGTCTCCTCTTCTATTACCCCCCCCCTACACACACACACACACACACACACACACACACACACACACACACACACACACACACACACACACACACACACACACACACTGCCATAAATACTCACTTTTCAATCTGTGAGCTGTCATACCTCTAGCATTAACTACTGCAACACTTATACAGCATAATAAAACCTTCTCCTGCTGAAGCAGCTGGGGAAGACCCTTCCATTATCGTAAACACAGAGCAGCTCTGTCCCATCAGCTCAAGATGGATTCTAAGGAACCAGAAGCAAATTTATTTCACATGTTTATGATCCTAAACAAGATGATTGGCTCCAATTCTATCATTGACATTTAACAAGTTGTATAGTACCATATTTCCCTCACTATAGGGTGCACTGGCTTACTAGGCGCACTGTCAATGAATGGTTTATTTTTTCCCTATACATGAGGCACATGAAGTGAAACAAAACAGTCAAATAAGTCAGTCAACATTTTTTAAACACATACACAATGATGCTCACCAGTGATCCGAGGGTCAATGTATAAACGACCCACAATCGACAGTCTTTTTAAACTAGCCTACGCGCAACTCAGACCGCAAGAAATATATTTGAAAAGGACACCCCCAACCCGCATTTTTAAAAAGTAGTCAATGGTCTTTATGAGCATCACATGAACTTACTCACATACCTGCATTTATTTCTGCGTTAAAATTCCATGTTATTGTTTGTAAGTTAATATGTTTAGAAAATATGTTTGTTCTGCTTCATCAACGCTATCGCAGCATCTAAACCAGGGGTGGACAACCTGTAACACCCAAAGACACATTTGAACCTGGTTTCCATGGAAACAAAAACACTGGGAGCCGCTCATCATCTTTAAAAATCTCAGCCAATGTGCCCAAACCTTAGTGTTTTTGATTTCCACTCTTCCATCTTTATTTTCTCTCTTGCTCCCTCCATACCGTAGGATACTGACCACGCTGTACCTCACCTTCACGAAAATCCAGTTAATAAAGTGTATCTATTAATAATAGAAAAGTGTACATAATATTTAAATTCCAATCATTTACCAGGTTATTTTAATGTTTATCTCAAACAACTCGACTGACCGCAACTCCAATATCATTAAAAACATTTTTCAATGACTCACAACTGCAGGTGCCCGCAGGTGCCCGCAGGTGCCCGCAGGTGCCCGCAGGTGCCCGCAGGTGCCCGCAGGTGCCCGCAGGTGCCCGCTCAGTTCAGGTCAGCCCATCCATCACTGACGCTCACCTTTGTTCCAACGTTAACAAGTGTATTCACAATAACTGCCAACACTGTTGAGCTGGAACAAAACATAATCTTATTTTGCTAAATCGAACCTTAGTTATGGCACGTAAAATTCAACACAATCCACTGACTCTTTCAGTTCAGTCCTTATTCACAGACTATAAATGTCTACCTCCTTTCTTTGCCCATCATTTCTGTTGAGCGTATGAAGATATTAACCATGTTTCATTGTGTAAATCTGATGGCTAGAAACTGTGAATTAGCAACTGGCTAAGTGCAGCAATAACTGTATGAGCATCATGGCAACACAATGATGCATTATGTGTTTAAGTAAGACAACATGTCCCTAAAAAAGAACAGTTACAGAGGTGTTTACTGAAAAAACAAACCCGAAATTATTAACCACGACAGTACATTTATTATGCTAAGAAAGTAAATATGCCCCATGTAAACTCATAGC
The DNA here is from genome assembly GCA_020466265.1 of Siphamia tubifer. Lineage (NCBI taxonomy): Eukaryota > Metazoa > Chordata > Actinopteri > Kurtiformes > Apogonidae > Siphamia > Siphamia tubifer. Next base: position 4,385,917 of record CM035793.1, read on the forward strand.
ATTAGCCACTATGCTACTACTGCATTCACCAGATATTTTGGCCAATTCGCCACTAATTATTAAGCTCCATCTCCCTCCTTTGCCCATCATTCCTGTGTCTATCCGTCTCTCTATTGTCCTGGCCTCTCTCTCTCTGCTGTGGTTCATAATTATAGGGCTGTGGTCCATCGTAAATACTATCTGCTCTTGTCTCCTTGATGTTGTCAGATCTTGCGGGACTTCCTCCTGCTACATAACTTCCAGCTACTCCCCGTTTTTGGACAAGGCCATTGTTTCTTCACATTTTTGTTAAAAAATTGTTTATTGCAATGATGAATTGTAGTTTCTTTATCGACATCCTGATATTTTATTATTTATATACACTATGCTTCATGGTAGTGTCTAACCTGCATGTTGCCCTTTACGTCTGGAAAATATGGAAATTGGAATGGCTTATGTGCTCCACACTTTAGATAAAAGTGTCCATTCAGGGCATTTTAGGGGGAAGTGTCGAGGTCACACACAATGTTTTTCACTGGAAGCTGCTTAATCCATGTATCACTCGTTCATTTGTTTTTCAAAATGAAACCAAAAATAACAACAACTTATTTATTCATTATTTGTTTCCAAAACCAAAATGAAAAATTGATAATAATGCGTTTTTTCAGTTTTTGATGTTGTGTTTATATGAATAATAGAAAAAAAACAGCTGCTTTTATGTTAACAACTGAAACAAACATGTCCACCGGACTTGAAGATCATTATGGTATGATATGACACCCATTTTGTCCGTGGTCACATCGTCAGGTCTTAGGGTGACCCTCTTAGTTTCCCCAAATAGGACGTAGGTTTACATCTTTGTCATTGTGGGTCAAAGGTCATTTCCAGTTTACTCAACATGCTTCAGGTCAAAATTGGATAAAATGAAAAACAGCCATTGTCTGTTTTTTCCATTATTCATTTAAACACAAAAAGGAAAACTGAAAAACTGCATCATTATCTGTTTTTTCATTTTGGTTTTGGAAACAAATAATGAAGAAACAAGTTGTTGTTTTTTTGTTGTCTTATTTTTTATTTTATTTTGAAAAATTAATGAACGAATGTTACACAGATTCTGCTTGTCTGTCTGAGGCCATGAATAATTGATGCAGTTGATAAAAACACGTGTCCATGTACATATCTGTGACCTTAGCTGATACTGGAACTGTAGGAGTCAGTGGCATTTATGAAATGAAAGGCTTTCCTTCACTGTGAGGTGTGAAATATGTGTGTGTGCCAGGAGCAGGAGCATGTGCAGAACAACAGGAATAATGTTAAAGCGGAATTCACTGTTTACATGGGACAGGAATTATCTTATTCTGAATTAACATTGGAATAAACCAGTGACTTTATTCAGAATTAAATTTAATTCAGAATTAACGTTTTCAACAGGAATTAGGTGTTTACATGGTTCATCTTAAAGTGGAATTAACTTTTATTCGGAATTAAACAGGAATAAAAAGTCCTATGTAAACAGGCAGACTGTTAACTGACACAACTCCTTTGGATGAACAACACTTTAACCCTTCGGTATCAGGGTGAACATTTTACACACACTTTGCACTTCACATTAAAAAACATGATCTTTAAAATTATGGAGACCAACTAAAATGTTCAGATTATAAACAAAAGAAAATGATCAGACTATCATCTGTATGTGGTGTATTATTCTGTTCTGACCTGGTGCCAAAAACAAATAGAACCTATGCAGTCGTCTCCGTCTGCTAAAGACATGTCCCTGAAACGTGATGCTTCCACTCATCCATCATTTCCACCACTCCCGACCACCCATTCACCCATTCATGAATTTATATATTAAATGCAAAATATAAAAGAGTGACTTCATGTGCCTGAGTTATGGGGCAGACAAAATTTGTCCCTCAGTTTTGACTCCAAAATCTAATCAGTCCACGCACCTATCCTAGAGCATTAGCACAATGAATCTGGGACAAATCTATCCAGCCGGTCAAAGGTTATCAGCGGTGACGGCACACGCAAAACCATTATATTCCAGACGCAGCACGTTTTGGGGATATAATATAATAATGCAAATTAACCAATGATGGTGTGGATCATTGACATATAGAAGGCTGTAAATATCAAATCATATGTGATGACATTTTTATGGCACATATTGAAAATTTTTTTTTATTTTTTATTTTTTTGCACCCAAAAAATTTATTTTTAGCTTATAAACACAACATTTAAAGGGTTAAAAAATGTTAATTATTAAGTATTAGTTTTTTTCATTTACAGCTCAAGTTGATGAAATTGGAAAAAATGCAAAAGAGTTAAAAACAAACTATGAATTTTTTTGAAACATTATTTACACTCACTTCGCAGCTACTGAGGGTCATTCTGGAGCGAATACCGGTCTTTGAACGTGTGTTGCCTATCCCTTAGACTATTTATTTAACTATGTATAAACTGGCCAGCTGACTGACTAGCAGCTAAGCTAACCGTCTCTGAGCTGTAGCTTTCTATTTACATTTCAGTGTTGATATTGTTTCCACCTGCAACTAAAAGAATGAGTGAATTTCACCAGATAATTTGTCTTCAGTCCATACGTTTACATGACATTATGTTTAAAGTAATTCAGAGTTAAAACTATTTCCTTCATGTTTACATGGACATTTTAATTCTAAATAAGCATTTCCATGGGAAACGGGTTTATTCCGCTCTCGTTAATTGGTCTTTAGGAGCTGGGGGTACAGAGGGTTCTGATTGGACAGAATGCCCATGTGATGTCTTTGTTGTCGACTGGACAAAAACAATTGCGTCCACTTCCTGTCTTGCTTTCGTTGTAACTATCATGTTAGACCAGATACTACATGCTGTCTTTAATTCTTCCAATACTCCAATCAAATACTTTACTTCGTCATGACTCCGACACTTGCTTCGTACAGCCATCTTGGAAAATGTTCCTCCACTGATGTCAATATAGACGTCAAAATATGTGTGTGGTAGCGTAACGACTTACGTCATTGTGACAATACCAGGAGCATGTGCAGAACGGCAGGAATAATATTAAGAATAATAATGGATTGGATTTATGTAGCGCTTTTTTGCTCACTCAAAGTGCTTCACATTAGTGACCCATTATTCATTCACTCTCGCATTCTCCCTCTGATGGTGGTAAACTACATTGGTTAACCCTAACCACCAAACATTCATACACCACTGTGACTGACACTGGAGGGTGAAGTGTGTTGCCCAACGACACAACAGCGGGATTTGAACCACCAACCCTTCAGTTACTGGACAACTCGTTCTACCAACTGAGCCATGGCCGCCCACAAATAAAGTGGAATTAACTGTTTAGATGGGACAGGAATTATTTTATTTGGAATTAACATAAGAATAGAAAAGCAGTCAGAGAAAACAAACCTCCATGGTAGAATGAACAGAGGTCCACCAAGGAGGTTATGTTTTTGTCTGTCTGTCTGATAGTTAGCAAGATAACTCAAACACTTATGGATGTACCTTGATGAAATTTACAGGGTAGGTTGGTAATGGGTACATCTGGAAATGATTTTGGTGGTGATTCAGGGGCGGGGGGGTCAATATAACTCAAACACTCATGGATGGATCTTGATGTTGGGAGTGTCACAAGGAACGAATGATTACATTTGGGTGGTGATCTGAAAGAGATCCTAGATTCTGGATCACTTTCAAATTTTACATTGTGGTGAATGGAGAATACATTTCAAAGTGATCCAGAATCCAGGATCTCTTTCGGATCACTACCAAAATGTAATCATGTGACACTCCCAACACATTCTGAAAATTTCATCAAAATCCATCCATAAGTGTTTGAGTTATCTTGACCCCCCCGCCCCTGAATCACCACCAAAATCTAATCATTTCCAGATGTACCCATTACCAACCTACCCTGTAAATTTCATAAAGATCCATCTAGAACTTTTTGAGTTATTTTGCTAAACTACCAGACAAACTGGCAAAAACATAACCTCCTTGGCAGAGGTAATAAACCAGTGACTTTATTCGGAATTAAGTTTAATTTGGAATTAGCATTTTCAACAGCTGAATTAACTTTTATTTGGAATAAAAACTCCCATGTAAACCCACCTGTGTATGTGCACAGTCTGTACCGGTGGTCTTAAAGGACCACTGCTGAAGGTTTTGTCTCCTTTGTTCCCACATGGAGCCATGTCTGAACTGAATGTTCTTCTTCTGCACATTGGAACAATAGCTATAAGACAACAGGCCTGAAGCATCACTTTTACGTATTCTCACAGATAGCGGAGTCAAAACGCTGAACAACATGGGATCCTTTCTGCGTAACACACAATGCACTTGCAATATACAGTATGTACATGTTCTATGGAAAATAATATACTCAATTGCACCAATGATGTTTTTGTTATCTTCTTTTCCACAGTATTATCAGATGAATATTATGACTATGAGGATTTTTCTCAGTGATGAAAAATCAATGCACACTGACTGTTAACTCCTTGTACCAGTTTTTTCTTACCTGATCTGTGTGTAAACTGCCATTGTTCTTGTTGTAAATGGTGTTTACTGATCATTTTGTTCTGGTGCTGTTGTTGTTTGACTTGGTGTACAGTTCAGACTTCCTCTAGTGTCATCCATCTGTCTGCTTAGAACTGAATAAAGACTTTTTGGCAGCTGTTTGTTAGCTGCTGTTGGCGTGTCTTTTTTTATTATCTGTTCAGTTCAGGTCAGTGGCTTCACTTGAATTCATCTATTTCAGACTTGAATTTTCACACTGAATAAAAAAATAAAGCACAAGGCATTAATTACTTGGAGAAAAACACACATGACTGAGTGAAATAAGCTACAGCATATTACACATACTCTATACTAGGGCATTAACGACTTCAGTTTTTTCAAGTCCACTTATCCGTCAATAAATTTGAAGTCGAACTGACGGGTTGTAATGATGTCATCACATTGTCAGTGGAGGAACAACACAGACACTTGGCTAAAACAAACAAAAACAACACAGACACACGTCTATCCAGCAATGAACAACTTGTATTAAAGTTCACCGAAATGTAACAATGTTAACAGACAAGACACAAGCATCAACATTTTAACCCTAACAAAACAAAGGCTAATGTTAGCAAAGAGTTTTCTGTCAAATTTAACTGAACAACATCCTTACTTTTTATATCAAATGCAAAAAGTTGAAGTCGGCGGCCAAGACGCACACCACACTGTCCACATCATGTTTGGAAAAAAAGAATATGTTGTCTTAATGTGTGTTGTCTGCTGCTGCTCACACTCAGGTTAGCTAGCAGATGGTCGTGCCATTTGTTCATCTAAGGTGAAGTATTTGTCATATAGTTTGTCAGACCACCACAACTGTCTTACCTGCAGCAGCCATGTCTGGTTTAGGTCTGACTTTGTTTAAGAGAGAGAGAGAGAGAGTGAGGGGGAGAAAGAATAACATGTGACTTGTCAACTCCTTCAAATTTAAGTCGACTTGCGCTACGGGATTTTATGTGTCGATGAGGTGACGTGTCTGTTAATGCCCTACTGTGTACCCTACGTATATATCAGAGGTGTCGAAAGTACTCATGTTCTGTACTTGAAGTTCAGCTATTTGTGTGAATTGCAATATCTTAGTAGGCTAAACTTTGCTGGTGCATACAGCTTCATTTTAATTTCTAATGAAATACTGGACTAAGGCCCCGTCCCATTTGTCCCCCTTAAAACTTCCACTTGGTTTTAAGTGCCCCTAAAAAGTAAATTCCACTCATCAAGGGGAAATAATTCCCCCTGAAAATGGGACACCACTCGCCAAGTGAACGTAACAAACGTGCTGACGTCACACGCTGACAAGTCTACCCCGCCAAATATGAAACCACCCCTCCACGAGACTGACAGCAGCTGACTACTATTTACACGGAGGACAAATGGTGGTCCCAGCTGTGTTACCTGTTGTGTTGGTTCTGTTTATTTACCTTCGGGATGCGCAGAGAAGAAATGCGGCAAACAGAAGACGCATTCGCCGTCTACTTTGCCTTTCAGTCTTGTCTCAGGTATGTTGATTTATTTAAATATTTGGATGTATTTTTTCTTCAATAGTTGGCGATTTATAACAATTAACGTTAGCATTAGCGCTAGCTTGACAAGGTAACATTATCGGTCATAGCCTCTGTGTGGTAATTTTATTTTTTTATTTTTTATTTTTTTTCATTTTTTATTTGAAGAATACAACAAAAATTACAATGAACATAGAACATAGTGACTGAACACAGTATACATATTCCATATTTTCAATATAGCAATTTAAAATTCTCAAAAAGAGGAGGAAATAATAAATAAATAAAAAAGAAAGATAAGTAGAATACAAGGGGCTATATGAAGTTGTAATCATACATAATATTATATAGTTTTTTTGCAGGGGCTGAATTTATTTTTTTTAATACTTTTGCAGAGGAGGAGGATTTCATTTTTTAGAGCCTTCCATGATGGGGTGGTATTGGCACAACATTTGTGAATGTAAAATTTAGTCATGAGAATAAAATTATTGATAAGAAATTCATATTGTTTGTTTTCCAATATTATTCCCAATAGGATATTTTTACAAGAGAAAAATGTAGTATTTATAAAGTTTGATTTTAACCAGTCATGTAAAGACTGACATAATGTTTGTATTTTATCACATTCATAAAACAAGTGTTCTGTCGTTTCAATGTTTGTGTTACATAGATGACACTTATCTACATCTATTTTGAACCTTTTTTGAATAAATTCCTTTGAGGGATATATTCCATTTATTGTTTTGAAATGTATTTCTTTGTGTTTAGGTAGAACTGGAAACTTTAAGAATTTTGTTCTAATATTCAGTAAATCAGATTTCCCATAATCTACAACGTTCATTGTTTTTTTCTTCAAGCCAGGATATATTGTGTTCACTAAATATTGCCTCAAGAAGTTATTATTACATTTTTGGTCCAAAATGTTCACATAATCAACTTTTAGATTTTGTAATTTCGGATTTGACATATTTTCAATATTGTTTTTAATTGAGTTGATAAGTACTTTTGGAATGTTACGTGTCACCATCATATAGGTTTTCACTGAACAATTGAAATTATATTTATCATTGAATTCTTTGACATTAAAAATGTTACCATTATCATCCATTAGGTGAATAATCGACCAAATGCGTCTATCCAACCAATCCTTTATAAATACAGATTTTCTTCTGTATAATATCGTTGTGTTATTCCATATTGGTACATTATGAGGACTGAAGTTGTGTTTGTAAATCATTTTCCAATATAATAAGACTTGACTATGGAAGGCAGAAAGTTTCACAGGTAGTTTCGACAGTTCAATACCACCCAAGTCATCAAAGATAAGAGATGGAAACAAAAACCACATCTGTTTCCCATTTCTTAAAAAAGATTGCAACCATTTTATTTTATGAATTCCATCCATAATTTCAAAATCTATAGTTTTTATTCCTTCATAATTTTTAAGCAGATCTCCTTTTCTGATGTAGTGATATTTGTTTCTCCATATAAAATTAAAATTTAATGTATTAATATCTTTGATAATCTTGGGAGATATTAATGAATATGCAGGGTAAATTCATCTAGAAATAGTTTCTATTTTCGTTAGCAGTGTTTTTCCAAACAGAGTAATGTCTCTTTGCAACCAATTATTTAGTGTATTTTTGCACTTCTCTAAATTATTATGAATAGTCTTTTTCTCACTGGAATCTGAACTTTTGGTGATCCAAATTCCCAAGTAACGAGTTTCTTTTTTAACAGGTATATTAAATAAAGAGGTACAAGAGCAATTATGTATGCTCATTGTCACGGAGGGGGTGAGGTGAAGCAGGACTCAAATGCACAGCGTGAAGGGAGAACGGATTTAATAACAAACTAAGAAACATAAGTACAAGAACAAGACAAAACCAGAGTCAAAACCTGGGAACAAACGACCAGAGTCCGTGGTGATGATGAATGTCCGGGTTATGGAGGTGACATTACTGAATGGTCCCGCACTGGCAACTGCAAGCCTTACTGCTTTTATAGCCACAGATGAGGAACGGCTGCAGCTGCGCAGTGAGGGACCAGGTGAGTGTGGATGAGCACTGGGGGAAAGGTCACTGGAGCAGAGGTCATGACACTCATAAGTTCACATTTGTCCAGATTTAAAGATAACCCAGAGGCTTTAGAAAATAATTCTACTGTTTGTAAGGCAACAGGAATTTGTTCTCTATCTTTTAGAAATAAAGTTGTATCATCGGACACCCAGGACATCTGTTGAAACATATTGCTACTCCTGCCGAACGATTAGATCCATGACTAAATAAGATCTTATCACCCCACTGACTCATCCAAAATTTGACATCCGATTTCTCAGAATGACTTTCTTGAAGAAATACACAGTTAGCTTTTTGTCCCTTGCAAAATAGAAAAACAGCTTTACGCTTCATAGAGTCTTTGAGTCCCCTTGTATTAAAAGAAGAAAAGGAAATGTTTGTTTGAAATTGGAACGTAGAACCCATGAAACAGTAACTTCTTAAGAAAAGTTAGGAAAGGATTAGAAGTGAGCTAGTATACCGTGAGAATGATGTCCCATGGTCATAAAAAAATCATAAAAAAACCTAACTCCTTCCACTTTAAACAGTCAGTTCAAATCTTTGATCAGCCCAAACTCTGTGTGGTAATTGTTCATCTCCAGTTCCTCCAGCTGCGGCCGCCATTTTTGTTGTCAGAAATCAGTCTGCTCGCTGAGCTCGCAGTGCATCATGGGTAATTTCATCTTCCACTCAAAACGAAGTCCGCAACCAACCTCACTACATTTTGAGGGTTGATTTTAAGGGCAAAATCGCACTCCCACTTGCTCCCCTAGGTAATGGGACACCCTACCCCTACACATGGACGCGCAAAATCTAGGGTTAGGGGAAATTTTAGGGTTAGGGGGAGAAATGGGACAGGGCCTATGTTTTTAAAAATGATTGATAACAAAATTGTGACTTTCCAGAGCGTCAACTGACTCTTTTGGACGTCCTCCTGTCTTAAAATTAATTATATTCTATGACACAAGCAACTCTGTGATACGCAACCAAAAACTCTAGAGTCCTCTATTTGTCTTTGTTGGACATTTTACCATTAAAGCTGCAGTTTAAATATACCGTAAATTCCGGATTACAAGCCGCTACTTTTTTCCTAATCTTTCAACCTTGCGGCTTATTCAGTGATGCGGCCAATTTATGTAATTTTCCTAACGGCCGCCAGAGGCGCTCGAGTAGAAAAGGTCAGATTTAGACCGGTGGAATATATGCGTCGAGGAAGACTGAATGAAAAAGGAGGGGCGGAACAAACGCGGGGTGACGGGTTTAAGTGGGAGCGGTAAAGTTGACGGACAGGTGTACAGGGGGTAAAAAGTTGCTTAAAGAAGAACCCGCGGCGGTGTGTGAGAGAAGACAGAGGCTCGACCAGACCCTGTGGATTATTTTTGCACGTTGGCACGGAGGAGTTTGACCTGAACTCTCTGCCAAAGATTAAAGTTATCGCTGACTCTGCCATAGATGAGGCGAGGCGGCGACCAGCCACCTGTTTGTGGATGCGGCGGACATTTTTCCCTCCCTTACCTTTGGAAATATACACTTTTTTTTCCTTGGATTACTTTCAACGGGACCCGGACTCTGCAGGTCTGCATCAAACCTTAAGTATCATTTTCCCTTCATTTTGCCGGCTGTGATTTTTGGACTGTGGACTTTAACCCTTGTGCGGTCCTTCGGGTCAAAGAGACCCGGTGGTTCACAAATGTACCTTTTTATACGTACTGTAGGATGCCATTGCTTACTACTGAAAACAGTAATATATCCTTGGGGGGGTGGGGTGATGAGTCTATGGAACTGAACTTTGGAATCTGGGTTTTTAAGACCCGATTGTAGGACACAGCCAGTGTGCCTTTTACGAAGGACCGCACAAGGGTTAATGAAGGACATTCAGTTTCATTCGCGGGACTTGAAGTCGGGTTTGGGTTAATTTTGTGTTTGTGTTACATGTTTTAATGTGGGCACATGCGGCTTATATACAGGTGCGGCTTGTGTATGTACAAAATCGGTTTTCCTCTTAGAATGAGGTGGGTGCGGCTAATAATCAGGTGCGCTCTATAGTCCGGAAATTACGGTAAGTCAAAAGTCAAGTCTGTTCAAGCATCAGAAAAGAAACACAAATGTAAATGAAACAGAAAATTAATGTCAACACAGAGAACAGTTCAGTTCATCTGCTCGCCTTACTCTGAATCTGCCTCTTCCTTGTTCCTCTTTTATTAAAAAAAGGGTGGCCCTATTTTACATGGTTCCGGTTAGTTAAAGATTTTCTCAAATAACAGTAAAGTCTCACAAAATACTGAGCTCTCAAAGTTTAAAACAAAGCACATAGAAAAGGTAACAATTTAAGAGTTAATAATTCCTCAAAGGTGTGAAAAGAGACAGTGGGTCAATAAAAGTTAATTACTTTTAGTCTGTCAGCAAAACTAGAATGTTTATGTCAGTCATTGACTTTCATCTGCAGCTCTGAAACACTCGCAGAACCAAGACTCGTAAGTTTCCCTCCACACTCTTTATACAGAGGAACACGGTTTGACATCAGTAACTCTGGACACACTATCCATGAAGACCTCAGGACATTTGGGTTTATCTTTAGTGACCCTATACTTACTACCATTTAAGTATGATGATGTTTAGAACTTCAGAAGACTTAGTCTTTCATGTCGGCAAAAATCCATGTTTACACAGTTTGGCTCAAAACAGCAAAATCTACATTTGTCATTCTTCATCCATATGGTGTGATTTTAATGTCAATTACATGTATGTAGTCCCAATCATCTAAAAAAATGAGCTAAACTTATTTTTTACTCTGGATAATCCCTTTAAAACACAGCACACTGTATATTCTTTATTCTGGAATGATGGGATCATTTGGTCTTTTTTTTGTGGCTTTGTCGCAGCTTCTGCAGAATCCATACCATGCTCCGTAAACACACTATACGATGCTCTGCATCACCACCTCTGTGACTCCAGCCTGTCTCACCTCTGTTCCTGTTCTGACAATGACAGGTGGAAAAAGGTGGGAATGTGGTTTTTCTTCTGGAATCTCTGTGTAAAAGTAGCTTTACAGTCCTGTGGTTTTAATGCAGGAGATTAGCCTAGCAGCGCTATCACTATTCATTCCATGTATGGGTCTAGTGGTGCTTCATAGTCAGGGGAGGCGGGGCTAAAAGGTTGTCTTTCAAATCCTCTGTAATAATAATAATAATAATAATAATAATAATAATAATAATAATTATTATTATTATTATTATTATTATTATTATTATTATTATTATTGCATCATGTGTCTTGGTGCTTGTTCAGGCCCCCCCCCCTCATCTCCTTCAAATAATAATAATAATAATTATAATAATTATTATTATGTCTAGATGGTGCTCAGAAAACGATGTTGTTTTTATAGATAATTGGCGTACATTCTGGGGAAAGCCTGGGCTCATTCGCAGAGATAGCATACATCCCACTTGGGAAGGTGCTTCTCTCTTAGCACAAAATGTGGCTACCAAACTTAGCCTGTCAAAATGACAATCCAGAGTGCAGGCCAAGGCGCAGAGTCATAGAGTAAAACACTTCTCTGTGCATCCACTTTACTCTGAGCTGTCACAAACCCACCATGTAGTAAATAATAGAAAGACTGTGTCTATTCCCTGTGTAGTTAATAATAAACCCTGTATAGTTAATAATAAACCTAATATTAAAAAACCTATAGGAGTGAGATCAAATAATTTAATAAAAATAGTTTTAAGTAATAATCAGATTAAAAGAACACCTAACAATTTTATCCAATGTGGACTGATCAATATTAGATCTATTTCTTCCAAATCCTTGTTAATAAACGATCTAATTAGTGATTACAAAATTGATATTTTAGCTCTGACTGAAACCTGGCTGCAGCAGGATGAATATGTCGCATTAAATGAATCCACGCCACCAACACATGTGAACTATCACACAGCCAGAACCAGTGGCCGTGGTGGAGGAGTGGCAGTAATATCCCACTCCAGTTTAGGTCTTAGCCCTAAAATTAATCATAAAACTAATCCCACTTACCACTCCTTTGAAAGTCTAGTTTCATCCATTACTTTCCCCAACTGCAGAAACCAAAAACCAGTCCTTTTTGTCATAGTCTACCGCCCTCCTGGCCCTTATTCACAGTTTTTATTAGAAGTCTCTGACTTTCTATCCAGTGTAGTGTTGAACTGGGATAGGATTATAATAGTTGGTGATTTGAACATACATGTTGATAACAACACTGACTCTCTTAGTAATGCATTTAGTGACCTACTAGACGGATTAGGCTTTATCCAAAATGTTAATAAACCAACCCACATTCACAGACATACTCTTGATCTGATCTTAACACTTGGTGTTGAAATTAATGACCTCGTCGTTTTTACCCATAATCCCATACTCTCAGATCACTTTTTAATGACCTTCCAGGTTTTGTTTGAGGATATTTCTACCTCAGTGATTAAAACACAAATGAAAAGGATACTATGTGACCATGCTGTCTCAAAGTACAAAGAGTTAATTCAGTCACTATTTGTGTCTATGTCATGTGATTATGTAAAGGACACATTTAGTCCCAGTATAAGTGATGAGTTAGTCGATAGTACCATGCTCACACTACAAACTACGTTAGATATAGTTGCCCCCCTTAAGTTAAAAACTACTAAGGTTAGATTAACCTCCCCATGGTACAACGCTGACACTCGCTCCATTAAACAAGCAACATGTAAATTAGAGGCAATGGCGCCGATCCAACTTAGAAGATTCTCTCAATGCCTGGAAAAATATCTTAATAAAGTATAATCCATCTTTGCGTACAGCCAAAACTAGATATTACTCATCCATAATAGAAGAAAACCAGAATAACCCTAGATTCCTGTTCAGTACTGTAGCCAGACTGACAAACAGACACACCTCCGTGGAACCAGTTATTCCATCCACGCTCCATCCTGATGATTTCCTGCAGTTCTTTAACAATAAAATATCAACTATTAGAGACAAAATAGACACATTTCTCCCAAATATTAGATCAGAAAAAGTAGCGCTTTCAAACCTAGGCCTTTTAATAAATCCCTCTGTAACACTAAATAATTTCACCACTGTAGACCAAACTGATGTCATATCTATTATCATGTCTTCCAAATCATCACCTGCCTCTTAGATCCAATTACAACTAAACTCTTTAAACAGATTCTGCCCCTAATTATTAGCACTGTCCTAAATATAATTAACACTTCATTAACTACTGGATATGTGCCACAGTCATTTAAATATGCTGTTATTAAACCAATTCTGAAAAAGCCTACCCTAGATCCTGACATTTTAGCCAATTATAGGCCTATATCCAATTTGCCCTTCCTGTCAAAGGTTTTAGAACGAGTAATAGTTAAACAGCTGTGCCAATTCCTGCAGGATAATAGTTTATTTGAACAGTTTCAGTCTGGCTTTCGTGCCCATCATAGCACTGAAACAGCGTTAGTTAAAGTTACTAATGACTTATTATTAGCCGCTGACATCGGACTAATATGGGTCCTGGTGTTATTAGACCTTAGTGCAGCCTTTGACACCATTGACCACAGTATCTTAGTGCACAGATTAGAATGTGAGATAGGTATTAGAGGAGCAGCCCTCTGCTGCTTTAAATCATATTTATCTAATCGCTACCAATTTGTTAACGTCAATCATTAATCATCGCAGTCCTCCAGAGTTAATTATGGCGTGCCCCAAGGGTCAGTCCTTGGGCCTATTTTGTTTACACTATATATGCTCCCTTTAGGTAACATCATTAGAAATCATGGCATTAATTTTCATTGTTATGCAGATGACACACAGCTATATTTATCGATTAAACCTGATCAGACCAGACAAATAAATAAACTAAGTACATGTGTCCAAGACATAAAAATTTGGATGAGTGCCAATTATCTTTTATTGAACCCTGAAAAAACTGAAGTCATTATAATTGGTCCTAAAAATGCGAGAGACTCCCTACCTGACCACATAGTTACTCTGGACAACTTAAGTGTAACACCCAGTGCCACAGTTAAAAATTTAGGAGTTTTATTTGATCCAGATCTTTCATTCAAAATGCATATCAAACAAACTTGCAGAACAGCCTTCTTTCACCTGCGCAACATTAGCCAAAATTAGGAATATTCTGTCTAAAACGACTGCAGAAAAATTAATTCATGCATTTGTTACATCACGATTAGATTATTGTAACTCCTTACTTGTAGCGTGTCCTAAATATTCCCTTAAAAGCTTCAACTGGTTCAAAATGCAGCAGCAAGATTATTAACAGGATCAAATAGAAGAGAACACATCACCCCTGTGCTCCAAACCCTGACCCCTGACCCCTAACCCTATCACCCCTGTGCTCCAAACCCTGACCCCTGACCCCTAACCCTATCACCCTTGTGCTCCAAACCCTTCATTGGCTACCAGTGGAGTCTAGAATTAAATTTAAAATCCTCCTCCTTACATATAAAACCATTAATGGTATGGGCCCCTCTTATCTTAAAGATGATCTGGTTCCGTACCAACCCAATAGAACCCTTCGTTCTCAGAATGCAGGTTTATTGAAAGTTCCTAAGGTTTCTAAAAGTACAGTAGGAACTAGAGCCTTTAGTTACCATGGTTACTGTCTTATGGAATCATCTTCCCTTTAATATTAAAGATGCCGACACAGTCTCTACATTTAAAATTAGGCTTAAAACATTCCTGTTTGAGAAAGACTATGATCAGGTTAGTTAAAAAATTATGTGATGTATGAGTCACAGTTCAGTCTAGGCTGCCCTAGGAGTTAGAATGTTGGGGGAAGTACAGACACTGAGTTCTTTCTTCTCTTTCTCTCTCTCACACCTGTTTCATTTTTATAACATATCTTTCATACCAAGTCTGTTCATGACTAGTCACCTGGTGTCCCCTTTCCCCCCTCCCCCCCTGGGGGGAGTGGTGGCTCTCCTGACAGTGTCTGCACGGGAGCCATGGACGACAGGATCTGCAGTATCTCACCTGTGCCGACCTGTGACCCCGGACCACCGCCCCTGCCTGTCTGGACCAGCCCCCCCTCCTGCATTTATACATGGACGTTCATCTATAGTCTGTCCGTCCATGGGAGTGGATCTGTCCTTCAATGTGGTTCTCCTCGAGATTTCTTCTTTTTCCCACTGGGTTTGGAAGTTTTTTCTTGTCGAGAAGGAGGGTCTAAGGACAGGGGGAGGTTCTAAGGACAGGGGGAGGGTCTAAGGACAGGGGGAGGGTCTAAGGACAGGGGGAGGGTCTAAGGACAGGGGGAGGGTCTAAGGACAGGGGGAGGGTCTAAGGACAGGGGATGCCTGGGACTTTTTCATGTATTTCTGTAGTTGATTGTGTTTTTGTAAAGCCCTCTGAGACGACTTTGTTGTGATTTAGGGCTTTATAAATAAAATTGAATTATTATTATTATTATTATTATTATTATTATTATTATTATTATTATTATTATTATTATTATTATTATTATTATTATTATTATTATTATTATTATTATTATTATCAAGTTCAGATCTATTCTGTAAATGAGGTTTATATAATCAGTGGCTGAATGTTACATTTGTATTTTCTCTGTTTATTCATGTTATTATTATTAATATTATCTTCTTTGGTCTTAGATCTTCTTCCATCCACAGATCTGAGTCAGTTTCAGACTGTTCTGCTCACAGTAGTGACAGAACCATAAAGCCTCTGTTCTTCTGTCCTCTCGTGTCCTCTCGTGTCCTGTCGTGTCCTCTAGTGTCCTCCAGTGTTCTACTCATGAACTACAGCTTTTTTTTTTCAGTTTCAGGTTTGAAGGTTCAGCTCAGATATTTCCTTCGTCCATCACACATGATTCAGTTTAACCCTTTAACTTCTGAAGCTTTAGCAGTCCCACAGTAAAAGAAAAAAAAACTATAAAATAAGCAACAAAATCAGCCAAAGTCATCAATAAAATTGACGATTATGAATAATAAACTAATAAAACTAACTAATGAAAAAAGTAAGACACAAATGGAACAAAATTAAAGTCAAAATAATACCATATAAAAAACTAATATGTAGAAAAATAAACAAATTAAGCAAAAAAATTAACAAAAACTAATAAATATTTACAAAATTATAAATAACATGGAAAATTTGCCAAAAGAATTTGTTTTAACTTTGCTTTTTCCTAAATGAGTTGATTTTTCACACCTTTTCCATGAACAAAACACAGTAAAAAAAAAAAAAAAAAGTGTTGAATTTTTCTGAATATTTCAGCTGAACACATTCAGAACACATCTGCACTTAAAGGGATTATCTGGAATAAAAATAAGTTTAGTTAATATTTTAGATGATTGGGAGTACACACATATAATGAACAAATGTTAACGTTTTGAGCCATGTTTTCACAGAACTCTATTTTCAGACTCACTCTTCTAAAGTTTAAACAACATCACACTTCAGTGGTAGTAAGTAGAGGGTCCCTAAAGACAAACCCAAGTGTCCTGAGGTCTTCATGTCCCCAGATAATGTGTCCACAGACGTCTTGTGGATGAAGCCTGTAATAGTCGACTGACGTGTGCAGCGTTAGACGCTCTGGAAATTCACCATTTCATTGGATTCTTTTTTGAAAACAACAACCTGTTCGTAGGCGACGCTTTACTGCTGCAGACAGCTTCATTTACATTTAGAACGAAATACTGGAAGAGGTTTTTAAAACACAATGCAATGAAGTTGTGAATTTCCAGAGCGTGTAACTCTGCAGTCGACTAACAACTCTATGTATGTATGTGTGTGGAGCAAATAGGAATTTTACTTTGGATAATCCCTTTAAGAGTTAATAATCAGCTCCTTTGTCTCAGCAGAAAACTAATAATGATGTAATGTCTTCCAGGTGTGATGGAAGAAACATCTAAAACATGCAGGACCTCCAGGACTGGACTTTGACCCCCCTGGTCTACAGGATATCCCTGACTACCCAGAATACATCTCAATAAATATTGTTTTATTTTCAAACAATGAATATTTTAGAACATAAATGTCAATTCTTCAGTTCAATACATCAACATGTGGCTTTGGAAGTATTTGAATGACAATTATTCCATGTTTTTTTAGTATTTTATTTTACCTTTATTTAACCAGGAAGTCCCATTGAATATCTGTTTTTGCAAAGGAGACCTGTCCAAGGTAACAGACAAAGTCCAAACAATGTAAAACACACACACACACACACACACACACACACACACACACACACACACACACACACACACACACACACACACACACACACACACAATGGAACAATAAAACACACTAACACTTATTCAACCATAATAACATCAATAAAACATTAACATTCCTCCATTTAAAATCAACAAATGGACGTCTGTAGCTGAAACAACATTAAACCACTGTACAACTGTATCCATGGCAACAAGTGTCATGATTCACCATAGCAACAAGCCCTGCTGACCTTGACCTTTGACCTACATACAGCAAAAATGAATGGGACCTGGACTGTAAGCTGTAAAAAAAATAGTTAAAAAATGTTGAGGCAAGTGTTTGAACTGAAATTATTTGAGTAATAATCAACTAATTCATTGGTTTAAGTAGGTTCAACTTTAATGTTAAATATATTGGACTGAAATTATTAAGTAGAAAATACTAAAAGAAAAGTTATTTATACTAGAAAAAACAAGTTTTTGTACTTGAAATTCTCAGTTGAATGTCTGCTTTGATTTTACAACACATTTTGAGGTAAAATACATTTTTAATTTTAATTAACCAAGTTTTAAAAGTTGATTAATAAAAAATTAACCAACTTTTTTTGAGTTAATAAAAGTCAAAATGAAAATACTCATTTGTGTTAATAAAAACAGTTAATAAAGAAAAAATGCAAGGATTTAACTGAACAATTTTAACATTGCCAAATAAAAAAAGTAGCTGTGTAACAATAGGTCATAAAGACATGAAAAAGTTTTTAACTAAACATTTTCAGTAAACGGTTAAAACTTATATGTTTTTATTCCTCACACTTTATCATCACATTTTATAAGTAAACTTCACTTAAATAGTGTGTATAATCCAGGAAAATATAATTTTTAAATTAAACTTTACTTAGAAAACTTACTTATTAATAACTTGTGGGTTAACAGTTTATTCTGGACCGTTACTAAAAATGTCAGACAGACTCAAACACAATACCCCCTTCAGGGGGTGCGGTAATGAGTCCACTGAGGCCAGAGGAGTGGATCCACCAGTAGTGGATCCACCAGTAGTGGATCCACCAGTAGTGGATCCGCCAGTAGTGGATCCTTGCACCAGGGTTGGATGATGATGAACTATTTTTAGTCAAATCTCCTGCTTCACACAGGTGGTCAAAGTACTACCATTCTGTACTTAAGTAAAAGTACATCTACTTATGTGAAAGAATACTCTGGTAAAAGTAGAAGTACTGATTCAACTGCTTTACTGAAGTAAAAGGACAAAAGTACAACTTCTCAACTGTAATAAAGTAAAAAGCAAAACTGCATTTTTAAATTTTAATTAAACATTTTTTTGCCATGGATGAAATAATACTTATTTATCCAGGAAAAATCATACACATTTAAAAAAATATATAAAAAAATAAAGCAAGTGACTTAGTGTGTAGATGATGTGTTTTATTGGGTCATGGTACTGAGTTTATGGGTATGGACAGAACATTTAAGAACAATGGGGGAAAGAAAGTCAGAATTAAGATTAAAAAAAAGAAGTCATTATTATGAGAAGAAAAGTCAAATATGAGATAAATATGCATAATTTTTAAAGTCAAAATTACATGATATGAAATGTATAGTTATGAGAAAAAGACTCAAAATGAGATAAAATGGCACAAATAAATTAGATAAAAAGTTATGAGATAAAAGTCATAAATATGAATATATAGAAATTCAGTTTCTCTCCTCCACTGGTTTTTCCTCTGAAGTGACTAAATGTAAATGTATAAAGATATTTATATAAATGTAAATGTATAAAGATATTTATATAAATGTAAATGTATAAAGATATTTATATAAATGTAAATGTATAAAGATATTTATATAAATGTAAATGTATAAAGATATTTATATAAATGTAAATGTATAAAGATATTTATATAAATGTAAATGTATAAAGATATTTATATAAATGTAAAGAGTATAAAGTACATATATTTATATAAATGTAAAGAGTATAAAGTACATATATTTATATAAATGTAAAGAGTATAAAGTACATATATTTATATAAATGTAAAGAGTATAAAGTACATATATTTATATAAATGTAAAGAGTATAAAGTACATATATTTATATAAATGTAAAGAGTATAAAGTACATATATTTATATAAATGTAAAGAGTATAAAGTACATATATTTATATAAATGTAAAGAGTATAAAGTACATATATTTATATAAATGTAAAGAGTATAAAGTACATATATTTATATAAATGTAAAGAGTATAAAGTACATATATTTATATAAATGTAAAGAGTATAAAGTACATATATTTATATAAATATAAAGAGTATAAAGTACATATATTTATATAAATGTAAAGAGTATAAAGTACATATATTTATATAAATGTAAAGAGTATAAAGTACATATATTTATATAAATATAAAGAGTATAAAGTACATATATTTATATAAATGTAAAGAGTATAAAGTACATATATTTATATAAATGTAAAGAGTATAAAGTACATATATTTATATAAATGTAAAGAGTATAAAGTACATATATTTATATAAATGTAAAGAGTATAAAGTACATATATTTATATAAATGTAAAGAGTATAAAGTACATATATTTATATAAATGTAAAGAGTATAAAGTACATATATTTATATAAATATAAAGAGTATAAAGTACATATATTTATATAAATGTAGAGTATAAAGTATATATATTTATATAAATGTAAAGAGTATAAAGTACATATATTTATATAAATATAAAGAGTATAAAGTACATATATTTATATAAATGTAAAGAGTATAAAGTACATATATTTATATAAATATAAAGAGTATAAAGTACATATATTTATATAAATGTAAAGAGTATAAAGTACATATATTTATATAAATGTAAAGAGTATAAAGTACATATATTTATATAAATATAAAGAGTATAAAGTACATATATTTATATAAATATAAAGAGTATAAAGTACATATATTTATATAAATGTAAAGAGTATAAAGTACATATATTTATATAAATGTAAAGAGTATAAAGTACATATATTTATATAAATGTAAAGAGTATAAAGTGCATATATTTATATAAATGTAAAGAGTATAAAGTACATATATTTATATAAATGTAAAGAGTATAAAGTACATATATTTATATAAATATAAAGAGTATAAAGTACATATATTTATATAAATATAAAGAGTATAAAGTACATATATTTATATAAATGTAAAGAGTATAAAGTACATATATTTATATAAATGTAAAGAGTATAAAGTACATATATTTATATAAATATAAAGAGTATAAAGTACAAATATTTATGGAAAAAAGTCTAAAGAGTATAAAGTACATATATTTATATAAATATAAAGAGTATAAAGTACAAATATTTATGGAAAAAAGTCAGGAGTAAAAGTGAAGTACAGATACATAAAAAATCTACAGGATATAATGTTTGTCTGGGACTAAAACTCAAACAGTGACACCAGTGGGTCTAAGTGGGGTCTTTTTGCAGCCCTTCAGGGGGTTTATGGGGTGAGTATGCAGCACCTACATATGTTAAGGCTGAAACAGAACAAACATATTGATCTTTTTGGACAATGTTCAACAAATGTTTAAAGACAAACCTTTGTTCATTCGACAAGAGGAAAAAAATGACACACGTCGTAGGCCAAAAAATATTTTATTCTCTTCTACGGTTACAAAAGAGAACATCCGGTGGAGTTTCTGTACTAGGGTCGTCTTACGAGGAGGGAGTTGTTCTCTAGGTGTTACCTTCCCCAAACAAAACAATGAACAAGTGTCGAAATATTGACTCTGGCTGTGGAAGAGAGACACATTTATTTCACTGTCACCCACTGTGTGTGTGTGTGTGTGTGTGTGTGTGTGTGTCTGTGTGTGTGTGTGTGTGTGTGTGTGTCTGTGTGTGTGTCTGTGTGTGTGTCTGTGTGTGTGTGTGTGTGTGTGTGTGTCTGTGTGTGTGTCTGTGTGTGTGTGTGTGTGTGTGTGTGTGTGTCTGTGTGTGTGTGTGTGTCTGTGTGTGTGTCTGTGTGTGTGTGTGTGTGTGTGTGTCTGTGTGTGTGTGTGTGTGTGTGTGTGTGTGTGTCTGTGTGTGTGTCTGTGTGTGTGTCTGTGTGTGTGTGTGTCTGTGTGTGTGTGTGTGTGTGTGTGTGTCTGTGTGTGTGTGTGTGTGTGTCTGTGTGTGTCTGTGTGTGTGTGTGTGTGTGTGTGTGTGTGTGTCTGTGTGTGTGTGTGTGTGTGTCTGTGTGTGTGTGTGTCTGTGTGTGTGTGTGTCTGTGTGTGTGTGTGTGTGTGTGTGTGTGTGTGTGTGTCTGTGTGTGTGTGTGTGTCTGTGTGTGTGTGTGTGTGTGTGTGTCTGTGTGTGTGTGTGTGTCTGTGTGTGTGTGTGTGTCTGTGTGTGTGTGTGTGTGTGTCTGTGTGTGTGTGTGTGTGTGTGTGTGTGTGTCTGTGTGTGTGTGTGTGTGTGTGTCTGTGTGTGTGTGTGTGTGTGTGTCTGTGTGTGTGTGTGTGTGTGTGTGTGTGTCTGTGTGTGTGTGTGTGTGTGTGTCTGTGTGTGTGCTCTGCCACTGTTTTCCTCTATCTTTGTTCGGAGGTCAGACGTTATTCTTTTTTTTCCTGTCAGATCGTACAATGGGAAAAAACGTATGTTGGTTTTTGTGCTGAGGTGGGTACTAAAATGCCAACTTTGTGTGTTTTGTTACTGCAGCTGTGATAACTGAAGTTATTATACACATTTGGATTATTCTGATCATGTAGAACATCTACATTCATTCTCTAAAGCAGAGGTTCAGAGCAGTAAAATGAAAAGATAAATAATGACAACAACTCATTTATGTCACTGTTTTAGTGCAAAACATCCCATTAAATTATGAAAATACTTTTATAAACTATCCAAATGCCAAAAAAAGTCAAATTTCATAAGGAAAATCTGGTCAATTTTAAGAATATTCTGCCTCAGTTTATCATTCGTCCATGTGTTTTATTATGGATCAGTTCGACAAAGACACTAAATTCTTAGTAACAGAAGCAGAAAATGGTTCAAATTGTGTCTAATTTTCTTTAAACATTTCAGGTTGTTCACATTTGTTCAGGTTTTTTATATTTTATTCTTACAGGATAGTTTGTAAATGTCAATATTTTCAGAATTTAATATTATTTTTTGCAGTAAAACAATGACAAGTATACAGAGAATGTCTAATCTCACCCTATTGTGTACCAATCTCAACTTTCTATGACAACCCGTTCTTGAATTAGGGCCAATAATGTGGTTTTGACCTTTCTGCTAAATGTGACCTTGACCTTTGGCAATATTGATTATTTCATTATATGTATATATGCGCCAGTGTGTGTAATATTATGATAATATTCCAGTATTGATTAAGTCATAGCGTGATGTCTATGTTTGACACAAACAATGTTACACAAGTTAATTTTGCCACGTGACCTTTGACCTCCAGAGATCTGAAAAACTATTGGTCGTAGGTGATAACAATTATGAGAATTGTAGAAATCTTCATTCCACATTGTTTGGTACCGATCTGAAAGTTCTTGAGTTATAAATTTAGTTAATTGTGACCTTGACCTTTGACCTTTACTCAAATAGATCATTCCATCTGATGTGCATTAGCTATATGTATATGTCCATGTGACTTCATAGTGATATCTCAAGTATTCATTGAGTTATAGCATGATATGTTTCTGCAGACACACACACACACACACACACACACACACACACAAAAGGCGATTACAATGATTGGGTGAGATTAAAAATTTGAAGTTGTCATCATTTATAGACAAAGAAAAACCTAAGAAGAAAATCTGGAGTCATTTAATGGATTATTTAGATCTTCATCCCATGGGCCGCAATGGAACCTTTGGCCGGCTGCATTTGACCCCCAGGCCACATGTTTGAGACCCCTGCCCTGGACACAGTGTTAAGACTGTTATGACCTTTTATGCATGTTGTCCCCAAAATGGTAACTACTTATTTTATATATATATATATATATATATATATATATATATATATATATATATATATATATATATATATGTATGTGTGTGTGTGTGTGTGTGTGTGTGTGTGTGTGTGTGTGTGTGTGTGTGTGTGTGTGTGTGTGTAAAAGCAATAAACCTATTACATTGTTCATGATAAAAGAATATGTAACTCAGTGTCAGTCACTTTCATGTAATGTTCTATACTCTGTTATTCAAACAAAATACATTTGAAATGTGTTTAGTGACAAATAATTCAACAAAATCTGAGCCTATGTTTAGAATCTGAGCATTGAACAAAGGCAGAGAAACAAAGAGAAAAGACAGAAAGACAAGGCAAACCCAAAAAACTTAAAAAAACTTAACACTTAAAGACATATCGGCACCAAACCACATGTCCCACTCCTGTCCTGTCCCACACTTGTGTACATATGTCAAACAAAGAGGACACAGTTAGAAGACAAAGGTTGGAGGGGCAGTCACTTGTTTCCAGTATAAAGGATACTGGCACACAAGAGGTTACAGACAGTTCAAAGGTTACAGGGTCAAGTGTGTGTGTGTGTGTGTGTGTGTGTGTGTGTGTGTGTGTGTGTGGGGGGGGGGGGTCAAGAGGGTCAGGCTGCAGGGTGTCAGTGCATTGGACTCTGGTCAGTGGTGGAGTCCTCTTCCTGGTTTGGCAAAGCCTCGTCTGCTGGGGCACCACTGCTGCCATCCTGGTTACCTAGGTTACCAGTCGATGTTGATGGAGTCATCTTGGTCTGATATGATAAAAAAAATATATATATATATTATTCAGTGGAGCTTGTGTTTCAAGCACTGCCACAAGTCAAATACTCACAACATACATATATATATATATATATATATATATATATATATATATATATATATATATGTCACAGTACAGATGTCAATTCGGTAGAATTGACAGTTGTAGTACAGTTGTCCTAGTCCTCGTCCTAGTCCAGTTGTCAAATGCATTCTCCTGTGGGTCAGACTCTACTTGTACTTTCTAAGGTCACTGAGGAGGGTCACTGTGTCCCAGGACCTGCTGTCGTCCTTCTACAGATGTTCTTGGTGTGGTTTAACAGCAGTTCTCAGGCTGGACAGGGTCAGTTGTCCTCTCTGTTGGACATCTATAACAGCAGATGTCTAACATCCTCCAGGACAGTTGGGACTGCTGCCCTCAGAGCAGAGGAACAGGTCCAGTAAGTCCTGCACTTCTATATACACAGCTGTTTATACGACTGATGACCTGTGCAATATATTTAGAAATATATTCAATATATATTTATTCTACTGCCATCATAACCTCTCTGTGTTTTTCTCAATGTTACTACCTTTTATACATTTTAAACTCTGCAAAGCCCTTTGAGGATACCTTGTTTTGATTTGGGGTTGTAAAAACTGAAAACTACAAAAGCAAGGTAGACCCCCTCCCCATACACACACACACACACACACACACACACACACACACACACACACACACACACACACACACTCACACACTCACACACTCACACACTCACACACACACACACACACACACACACACACACTCACACACTCACACACACACACACACACACACACACACTCACACACACACACACACACACACACACACACTCACACACACACACACCCTTTCACCCCCCACCTTCACTGCTGCGACCAACCCAATGAACCACCCTTGTCCCTTGGAATACAGACATTTAATGTGTAGTGAAGTATTTTTAGAGATGTATTCATAAAGGATACTAATCCTTCTTCCACCATTGGTTTTAAAATTTCATAATTAATGTATTATTATGATTATTATTAGTATTAAACAACTTGAATGTCTCTGAACTTTGGGAGTATTTGATAAAGTTTCAA
Source organism: Siphamia tubifer (assembly GCA_020466265.1). Taxonomy (NCBI): domain Eukaryota; kingdom Metazoa; phylum Chordata; class Actinopteri; order Kurtiformes; family Apogonidae; genus Siphamia; species Siphamia tubifer. The sequence continues at coordinate 4,411,156 of CM035793.1, forward strand.
CCACAGACTAATATTTAGAACTATGTCAATACACTTAATGTTAAAACTAGACAAAATCAAATGGAACTAACAGGTTAAATTTCCTGTACACATTCCTGCTGGATCCTTCTTGTTATTGGTTTTGGGGTCACGTGAACTTCCAGAACATATGACGCACTCTAACTTTAAGTGTCACAGACCTAGAACACCACAGAGCGAACAGACTTTTTCTAACTTTTAGTTCCAGTCAGCACCAGGAGTCCTGTGGTTCATTTGAAATCACAACATTTGTTTAGTCTGAAAATGAATGACACAGTAAAAAAAATAAACAAAGAGTGAAAAAAAACTTAGAATGTTTGTTATTTTTTCTTATTTAGAAAGTTGAACGTAGATGTTTTTCATTTTCCAAATAATTTTTTTCTTTTTCTAACCTTTTGTGAGCATGTTAAAGGCAAGAAACTCCAATAGACCTTTTTCACAATAACCGGAAATGTGTAACGGTCGCATATCTGAACTTCCTGTAAAACGTCAAAACAGTAGAAAAGCCGGTAAGATGGAGAGAGTCTTCCCAACTTCTTCAAGGGTTTTGACACTTATTACATTTGCAGATATTGGAAGAATTGTGGTGGAAAACTCAATTAGATTTTTTTTAAAAAAGACTTAATGAAGGTTACAAAATTTTTCCATGACAAATTTGTCTATAAATATCAAAGTAAAAAAAAAAAAAGCACTGGGGCTAACTGCTACTGAACTGATAACTAGGACCACAAGTCATTACTATATACCACTTATACCTAGGACTAGGGTTATAGGGTTAAGTATGGATAGTATAGACCCACGGTTCTCAAACTGGGGTCCGCGGACCCCTAGGGGGACGTGGTGCATGTCCAGGGGGTACGTGAAATTATTCACGTTTTTTTTTTTTTTTTTTGCCGTTTTATTTTGAAATGCGGAAGTTTTATTTTGTAGCGAGCAGGCGGAAGTAACAGCGCTGTTTGACGCCAGCTTGACTAAATTGAGACGGAGCGAGTCACAGGCTATTTTTAGCCACCCTGCAGCGAACATGGATCGATTTTTGTGTCCGCCAAGTTCCTCAAGAAGGTTTTGTGTGTCTTTTGTTCCGTTTATTATTTTAAAATTATTTAAAATTGTTGTTTCTGAAGTGTTCATTTATATTATAATACCTGAAAATGTGGCTGGTTTGCACAAAAGCACTATTAAAAAAGGTTATCATTGTTTCATAATAATCATTGTTGAAGTGGTTTTTTATCATTTTCAGTATCGCGAGGATGAGGGGGGACATGGAAAAATTTCACCCCTCCAAGGGGGACCTGGGCCAAAAAAGTTTGACAACCCCTGGTATAGACGACATGGACTATTTCACTATTTTCAATTTATTCTGTCTATGGTTCAAGTCAATGTATTGTTAGCATAATGTTAATGTTAGCTGAATGCTATCATCATCATTTTCTTTGGCAATGTCTGTTTATGTTGGTGTTTGTTTGTCATAATATCAAATGTAGTAGACGGGCAGGTTTTTGTGAGGGCTAGATGTTACCCATCACAAAGGAAAAACCAGGAGCCTCACAAACTCCAGGTTTGATCAGTGTGGACGTGTCCTGTGACTTACTGCTGTTGCAGTAACTACTGTTCACTGGCTACAGTTGCAGCTTCTGTCACTATTTCAACTCTTTCCTTTCAATGTTACTGTTGTTTACTGCTGACACTGATGTACTGGAGTGTAAAGGCAAAAGATCCTAACTACAGTTTAAGATGAAAATGAGTTATTTGTGTTCACCATAACTTTCAATACTATGAAACCATGACAGAAAGACACGACTACAGTTACCATTCTTTGGCTTTGTTCGGCCATGTCCAGTTTCCACACTCTGACACTCATAACAGAGATGTTACTGTGCCGCCTCACAGTTATCACACTCTGTCTTTGTTTTACTGTCCAGAAAAACTTACTGGTGTGGAAGTACGGTTACACTAGAATTGCGTATTTCTGGTACGAAATATGGAAATTGTGAGAAAGGTCTATAAAGCAGTGCTAATGCTTACACACATTTACTACTTAAACTCTGTAGTCACACATAACATACATGTGGCACCAATGATACTCAACCATTTGCTTTATAGTGTATAAGACAACCACCTTAAAATAGGGTCATTGGTACCACTTGTGGGGGCAAATTGCCACTAATTCTGAAAGGTATGTATCGCTGGGTTATATTTCAGTATGATAGCATGTTAGATCGAGTAGCTTCTTGATTTTACAGCCTGATGAATAAATAGTAATAATTTCAAACTTTTTTTCTGCCCACAATTTTGGAATTTCATAAAAGTGAGTTTCTTTTAATTATTTTACGGCCCTCTAGACCATAGTGACAGCTCCCATTCACTTTGAATTGACATTCCCAGCCTTCAGCGGCCGGATTTTTTTCGATAACCGCCCGCTGCACCATTAACGCCTGCTGCCCATGGCAATAAGTTTTGTCACTTCAGATTCATGTTACCATATCACTCCGCAAGTAGTTCGGCCACTTTGAAAATAAATATTCACTACATTGTAACAGCTTTTTTATCCGGTCTGTTAGAGTGATAGCACTAATAAGCTGTAATAACCCGTAGAATAAGCGGGATAATGTATTGCCCACGTGTTACTATCGAAAAATATTTCCCTCCCGCCCTGTCGGGGAATATTTTTCTGATAGTAACACGTGGGCAATACATTATCCCTTGCTAATACCACTGACATTTTGTCTATATATGATAAAATGATCATGCAAAAGAAGTAAAATGTAATGTTACTATCAAATAATGTTGGTTGATAAAATCTGATGACATGATTGATAACTATAAATAAATGATATATGTCAGTTCATTTATCTGACTTATTGTTTGGTATTTGTTGGTTTCAGACTCACTATATTTAAAACAAACTAAGGGTAAGAAAATGTTTCAGTATATTTTGTTACTATATTTTTCTTTCTTGACATATTACATTTCACATCTTTCACATAATACTCAATGTATTTTAAAAATAAGCAAATAATTAAATGCATATTAAATACAGGTTTACTGTCTTCATATTGTTGTGGTTGTTGTGGTTTAACTGTTGGAATTAATGTCATATGCACAGATATATGTGCAGCACGTACAGTAAGTACAAGTGTAGGTCCTGTCAAAACATATATGGTATTAACATATTATCATTGGAACATTAATATATACGACTTGAAATTGTTCATTCTTATGCATTAGTGGATGTTAGATTGGATCAGCCAGACAGACGGGGGGCAGGACTAAGGTCTGTGCAGCTGACGATTGTGTTGCTATGACACTCAGATGCAGCGCAGTCAAAGAAAAGTTGAATCAAATGCATTTCATTGAACATATTTCTTTGTGGCGTGCTATTCAGGGAAGGAGAAATCAACCGAATAAATCTGTCATTTGATTCATTTCTCAGTTTTTTGCTGTCTAAATTTCTACTTGAAAACAAACAGCAGGCATTTTGTAGCTGATTATATATCTGAACCTCAGCGAGAGCAGCAACGTGCAACCGTGTGTACTTTTTATTCATTTTTTTTCCTTTCATGTGAAGTGTTTTGGCAAATCTAAGCACCATGAGGATGGAATATGGAACGGTTCACAAAAATGACAAAAAAATGTCAAGAATGTCATTGATGGGTGATTTTTGAAACAACAGCTGAAGTTGGTCTATACACCACATATGTGACCCACCACCAGTAAACCAGGCATAAGTGTGTGTAAATCCAAACAGAGTTATGTGTGTATCTTGGTAGAGTGGAAACTAAGGTTTAAGATGGTGAAAAAATTATGTTTCTATCACAAGTAGAACCAAAGTTATGGTCATTTTAATATCCACATTTGGACATATTTTACAATTTGCATATTTTTAGATATTGTCCGTTAAAGTTTTGGACTGTTTTGGGGTAGGAAGTCCTTAGCAACGCATAATAATTTGTATCCGATTGACACAAATTGTTGACAGATGTTAAAGGACACTCTGATGGACATGTCACAGAAGTTTTATATATTATAATAATAGGACAGAAGTGTGACGTATTATAATCATTTGGCTTACACCATTGGACAGAACATTCAATATAAGCTTTTACCTCGTACCAAACACTTGGGTGTTTACCCACGGAACGGAGATCGTTTTGTTCGGTGAAAAGAGGTGGAAGTCGTCTTTGTCTTTGCTCAGCAATACCTGAACTTTTGTCACCGCTTAAATAATTGACTCAATAAACACCTTTATTGATTGGATTTCAATATAATGACCACAGGAAGTGAACATAGAGGTGTTAAGGTACCGTTTTTTGATAAGGTGTAAACACTAATAACAAATCACCTTCCAGCCTAAATTTGGCTGTAGCTCTGAACGGCTCAGCGCGACTTATACCTGGTTTTGTGCTGAGCAGTCACATATAAAAATATATTCTCCAAACACACAGGATACAATAACCACACCTACAGTACAGTGGAATATCTACAGTTGTACATTACATTCATCTTTACCTTTGTCATTGAAGTGACGGTTTAGTGAAAAAATAATAAACTTAGACCTACAGTAGATATTTTGCGAGATCTTCTTTCAACAGTGTGAAATTATCATACTGAAATATAACCCAGAGATACATATCTTTTGGAAAAACTTAGTGGCAATTTACCCCCCCAAGTGGTACCGATGACCCCCTTTGGAATATGAGAAGGATTAATGAATGAAAACGTAGCCACAGGAGATAGTCACTGTCTCTGAGGGTCAACATGTGAAAGTGACTTCAACTGTTTTTAATTACCTTCAAAGACTCGACTTTCTCTTCAAATGACTTAAAAGTTGGCGCATTTCTGAGAAAAGAAAAGACATGAAGGAAGATGAGACAAAAGGACATAGTTACAGTGTTTTCATTCATTCAACCTGGTGGAAAAACTCAATGTGTGATAAAAGGAAGATAGATGGAGCAGGACGTCTACTGTAATTATGCCTTTGGAGGTCACGTCACCCGATACAGACGCAGACAATGTGGGTTTTTCAGAAGTCTATTCTGTTCCTCTGAAAAGGTGCAAAGAGGTGTGGTTACTAAGCAGAGCATCACCAGGGTCACGTACAGTGACAATGTGAGAGGAGAGACTTCATACAAATCAGATGATTCAGTTTACAACACTGGGTTAAATTCAGTTCATATGAAAGATGAACTAAATGTTTTAGAATATTAATAATTATGCCAAATGGCCTCGTCAGATGTGTATTCATATATTTAATGCACTATTTTAATATTTGCTATTCCACTTAAACAGACCAAAAGCTAAATATCATGACAATGTCATTATTAACTGACTTTTATTTAGCTATTAATTAATTATTATTATTGTTTAATCTTTTTAACACTTAGCCGAAATGTTGCAGACACATATAATACAAGTAATAAACACAAAACGCAGTTTGTAAATGAAGGTGTTTATTATTAAAGGGAACATATTTTAAACTTACATGGCCCTCTGTGAAAAAGTGATTCTTATTAAACCATAAATGAGCTTTGATTTATCACATCTTTGGAAAGCTGAGCTTAGCCCCACCCACGCCTGGTTACTGCTACACCTGTTCTCAATCAACAGCCAATTAAAGGGACAGTTCACTATTTTCACATGAATCTTTATGGAATCAGCATCTTTACTCTGGTGCACTCACAGTGACTTACCCCCGACAGTGTCCTATGAGTTGAGTTCTGGTCCGGTTTTGGTCAAACCAAAAGTAGTCCCAGCAGGGTATCTGGGGTCACGAAAATAAAATGTTTTTCTTCTCAAAACAGTATGTGTTTGAATGACTGATTTATTTGCATAACTATAAAATCAGAGAGTGCAGGCCTCCATCAAGGTAGACCCCCCCCCCCCCCGGATCACCACCAAAATCTAATAACTTCCAGACCCAGATCACCCCATTATCAACCTACCCTGAAAGTTTCATCATAATCCAAAGGTTTTTGGGTTATCTTCTACGCAAACAAACAAACCAACAACAAATGCGGGCAAAAACATAACCTCCTTGGCGGAGGTAACAAAACCATCACTCACACCTTGTAATTGGTTGGAGTTACTTTCTCTCAATAGCCATCAATACGCGTTGTCACTGCTGTGACACTGATGAAAGTAGTTTGTTAAGGTGCACAGCTGTTAGCAGTGACAACAAGCATTGATTGCTATTGAGAGAAAGTAGCTCCAAGCAATTACGAGGTGTGAATTTTTGTTCCATGACAGTTTTGTTATGCAAATAAATCAATCATTCAAACACTTACTGTTTTGAGAAAAAAACACGTTTTACTACCAATCAACACCCAGCAACATATATTATTATGGCTGTGAAGTGAGCCGCCAGTCGCTCATCCCACACTCAAATGTCACTATCTACTTTTAGAGTTGAATGCACGAAAAGCAGGAAACTGGGCAATGTGGCTCCGCCTACTAAACTACAGCTAACAACAAACAAACCAAAAATGAAAGGCGTCTAAAAGTGAAGTGATAAAGCTGAACGGTGGATGAGTCAGATAGTAATGTAGCCTACAGTCATTAAGATTGGTGTAATGTTGTCATGCAGTATAGTACAGACAGAGTTCTCTCTCTCTCTCTCTCTCTCTCTCTCTCTCATCTGTTTTTGTCATTTTATAACCTATCTTACATACCAAGTCTGTTCAAGGCTAGTCACCTGGTTGCTCTCTTAACAGTGTCTGCATGGGAGCCATGGACGACAGGATCTGTGGAGACTCGCTTGTGCTGACCTGTGACCCCAAACCTCCTCCCTCGCCTGTCTGTTGTCTGGACCAGCCCCCCCCCCTTCATTTATACAGTAAATGGACGTTCATCTATAGCCTGTCCGTCCATGGGAGTGGATCTGTCCTTCTCTTCCTCCCACTGGGTTTTGAAGTTTTTTCTTGCTGATAAGGAGGGTCTAAGGACAGGTGGTGCTTGGGACTTTTCATATATCTCTGTAGTTGATTGTGTTTCCGTAAAGCCCCGTGAGACGACTTTGTTGTGATTTGGGGCTTTATACATAAAATTTTATTGAAATTGAATAGAGACCTTGTGAAAGTCCAAAACAGCAGTTAATTGTCATTACTAATGCACTATGGCACATCTGTAGCCAAATCAGGGGGCGGGACTTAGTCAATGTGCACGGCACAGTTAGACAGAACAATGAAATTAGTTTAATAACCAATTTCAGACAGACAGAGAGATAGCAATCACTTTTTCATTTAGGGTCAAGTAAGTTTGAATGTTTTCCCCTTAATTATCAACACACATAACAACAATAAAGAAAATAAAATAAACAAACTGAATTAAAATGTGTCATCTGTCTAAAGTTAAATTGTATTTGATCTGAAACATTTAAGTGTGACAAACGTGCAAAAGACCACACCACTCTACATGTTAGCTAAAAATATTGAATAAACTTCTGTGACAGCTGTAACTTTGAAGCACGCATAAAAAAACTGTAACCATAGGAATCATTGAGTGAAACTTTTGTTTGGGTCACATAAACACAAACTAATTTTTGTGGCCTTACCTTATTACAGGCATGCTAGTTGAGTGTTGTAATGAGCGCATGCTATCCGATAGCATTATGAAGAAGAAAGGGAATATTAGTGAAAATCCTAGCATAGATTGCTTTTGCACAGAGAAACAAGCTGGAAATGGATAGGCACATATACATACATGCATACACACACATCTCATATATATATATATATATATATATATATATATATATATATATATATATATATATATATATATATATATATATATATATATATATATATTCAATGAATGATTAGAGATCCTAAAAATCCTCCTTCATCCCATTAAGATTGATTGTGTATTAACACAGTGGGTGTGTGCTAATCCTGTGTATTATAGGGGAATATCTTCTCATCAAACACACGCATGCAGAAACAAAGAAAGCATGTATAAAGTAAGCACACACACACACACAACACACCAAACCCTTTGACCTCTGTCAGGTCTTTCTCCATTAACCCCCCCACCCCCCCAAGCCGGCTCCATGTGGGTGCACTTCTCAGCACACTGCAGCTTTGAGGGGCCTAATAATCTTGTTTGCAGCTCAGTAATCCAGAGAGAAGAAGGATGACAAGGGAGAAGACTGATTAGCATGTGAGGGTGGGGGTGGGTGGGTGTCAACAGGGGTGAGATTTTAATAGGAACAATCTGTTGTTGTCTTTATAAAGCCTTGTTTAACCAGGAAACAGTAATGGTATCATTTTATATTTTTGCTACTTTGGAAGCAGTGCCATACAGGTCCATATAGATGCTAAATATAACCTGTGCGACTGTCTAATCATTTCAAGGAAATTCAATCCTGAAACATCCGAGTCCATTTCTTTTGGATGTATTTTTTTAATCTGGCTAATTTTCTAATACAGGGTTCGACAACATTGATAGTTTTCAATAAAATAAATTTAAGACACTTTTTAAACACAGGGACTCCTTTTTTTTAGAGTTGGGGGGTCAGATTTAGTGGCTTTGGTGATGTTCCTAATATAAATAAATAAATACATAAGTACAAATTTTTGTTTTTAAACCCAATGCTCCTCAGGTCAAGAGTATCTTGCAGAATATGTTCCAGGTTTTAGAACTACTATATTCACCAAAAGGATGAAATGAAATACACTACTCAGTGCTGGATCTTGTTGATCTTATACATATCTATATGCCATTATGATAAGATTAAAAGCTGATTACTTATTACAGCCTGACCCACCCTAGGAGTCTTAAAAGTGGACTGACTGTGGAAGTAAAGAACTCTTCACAGATAATCACTTCAGTCGCAAAACAGACAAATTAGAATGAAAACAGAACTTTTAGGTCACCAAGGGGAAGGTCTCTGGAAAATAAAGAGATGAATATACACACAACAGTCCAACATCATACTGTATAGTATATAGCTACAGTTTAGTTCAGCCTAACCTCCCAGGAGGGCAGTCTACCTAAAACACATCCACCAAAACATCAGATGCATCACACAGGACAAACAGAACTGCATGTAAAGCAAAAACAGGAACTGTTCTACTGTGTTTTGTTGTTTACATACAATGCCATTTTGACCAAAACCTCCCACATTTACTATGATTCAGTCATCATCTCCAGTTGATGAATATATTTTACAGTGGCTGACCACTGTCCCTGTTGAACCATTTCCTTGTTATTGGTTTCTTGCCTGCTATTAGTAATATATTAAGCAGGTATTTATCCTGGGAATAGGTAGGATTCAGTCACATGACTATGACGACATTGTGATTTCAGCTGGAGGGCAGGAAGTAACCATGAAGAATGTCGCTATAGAGGAAGCCATTGAAGAAAGTGTTTATGATACAGATTTATATCCAGTGTCAAAACATGGATACATATAGTTAGTTAAACACTTATTGGACGTGACCCGTATCTTATGAAAATGAAAACGTTTTCAACAGAACCCGAAGATTTGCCAACAATCAAGGCTGTGGATATTACTAACTCCCTCGTCCCGCAGCCATCCTACTACACCAGCAGCAGATGAAAGTGTCGAAAGGTTTGGAGGCATAGAACTTTTTTGTCAGTGGGTGGGTCCACAACCTCGGTACCAAAACACTCAGCGATAATTATCATTTGGTCTTCACCGGAGTGAGCGTTTTATTTGGTAAGATGCAACATCAAGATGTATTGGATATTTGTTTCATTAGTTGGTGCTAGCCGCTAGCAGTAGCGACTAATGTAAATAAACATGTAGCTCATCTTGATGTGTCGAGCTAAACCATATTATAACAGTGTAAATGAACATTTAACCACAACCTAATGATATATAGCACATCCACAAAAAAGGACACAGGCATTAGCATTAGCATTAGCAGACTCTGCTCCTCCTGACCGCAAACGCAGATTTAAAATACATTTTTACAGAGATTTTCTTGGGAGCTTTTTCCATTTCTCACCTTTGTGAATGACAATCTTTGGTTCTCTTGGTTAGAATGACTGGCGCAGCCGTAAACTACACTAAACAGGCATTTTCGTCAAACTACTTCACTTCCTGCCTTCCATCGGAAAATCACGTACTGACAGGGCGGCTGTGGCTCAGTTGGTAGAGTGGGTCGCCCAATGACCGAGAGGTTGGCGGTTTGCTCTGGCTGTCCACATGTCGAAGTGTCCTTGGGCAAGACACTGAACCCTGACTTAGGCCCCCAGTAGGACTGACCTTAGAAACCTACTGGTATATGAGTGTGTGTGTGTGAATGGGTGAATGTGAGGCTAATGTAAAGAAAGCGCTTTGAGCTCCATGAAGGTGGAAAAGAACTATATAAGTGCAGAACATTTACCATTTACTAAATAGCAATGTGTTGTCATGTTAAATCAACCTATTAATATTGGAGGGGGGGGCAATTTCACAGATATACTGTTAATCTTTTCAATCTTATATCTTCATAGACAGCAGGATTAGAAAATAATGGAACATTATATGTTAGATGGTTTTTATGAAAAATCCCACAACCTCACTTATATTATTATTATTATTATTATTTTGGGACATATGTGTAAAGAAATGCTTGCAATGCTCAAAATTTTTTGACCTAGCGTTCACAATATATATACTGTCTGAAAATTTTGACATTAAAGCAACTCACTAGTCAGGAGGAAAAAAACAAGTGGGGATATAAAATAATGCCAATGTTAAGTAGGATAAAATAATGCACTAAAAATCTGATATTGCTGCACTCATTTATTACCTTGCCCCCCGAAAAGGAAGAGGGGTATTGGTTTCAGTAACTTTTTTTGTCTGTTTTTCTGCTTATCAGCAACTTTATGCAAAAACTACTGGACCAATTTCCATGACATTTTGGTGAAGGTCACCTATGTTTTTGCATTGATAAAAGATGCTAGCTTAGCCACATTATCCCCATTCATTCCATGTAGTGTAGTGGTGCTTCATAGGCAGGGGAGGTGGGGCTAAAAGGTTGTCTTTCAAATCCCTCTGTATACAATAGGACGGTACTACAACCAATCAGTGAATTCTTTAGGATGAGCCATTTATATTTTTAGCTATTTGCACCAGAAATTCCAGAGAAAGTTACAACTGACTAAACAAAATGGAGGATTATGGAGCTTAACGACTGTTGTCACTTCTGTAAAAAGAATTTAAAGATTGCTGACGATTTCTCACATTCTTCACTCATCTTTGATCAAAGGAAATTGCCACCCACTCGGCAGCCATTTATCATCGTTCTTCTTCTACGGTTGTTTCTCTCCGATTCATTGCAGCTCCGTTGTCACTTTTTACGCCTGCGCTCTGACTTTATACTTCACTGCGATTCGTCGGCCAGTTTCAGGGAAATCTAGCCAAAATTTACATTGAGCATAACTAGACCAATCCCTGGTAACAAAGTAGATTTGCTGCCACTAGCGGCGTCTAGTAGTCGAGCCGCACTGGACAAATCTTACGTGCTACCGTTCTAGTCTAGTTACGCTTAATGTAACTTATTGCTAGATTTCCCTGAAACTGGCCAACTCCGCCAATTTGGTTGTTCCACTAACTACCTTTGCCATAGCCCACCCATCATGTAATTTTAAGTAGCCCTGCAAAATGGATAACGCAAATCATCCACCGCACTTTTGGGTTGTCATGGTGACAACTTACTGTCCCAGTCTCTAGCTGCTAGCTCTAGAAGTTCTATTACCTCACATAAGCTTTGTGTTTTGTTTATGTTTTGAGCAAATGTTCTAACCTGGTGTGAAATGGTCGTACCACATAGATTAACTGAGCTCTGCGTTTGCTATTAATACATTCCGTCTTGTAGTCTATTGCTAATTGTCAAATTCATCATTTTTAAAGATATACTACGGAGAGATCACAAAGCTTCCTCTTTATAGCCTACACTCCAATGCTGTGTTTGTGCAGTGGAATGACTGATGCAGGCTGTTCTTTTTTCTTTCTTTTTTTTTTTTTTTAACCGATGGCAGAAAATTATGACTGGACAACGTTGATGTGGTCAACCTTTCGGTTAACATCCCTAGTTTTGATATTCTAATATACCGCATAAGCACAATGGAAACACTTTTTTCGCAATTATACGTCACAGGACGTGACGTGCATGGTCACATGATCACTCCTCTCGGATTGAAAATTGCACAGAGGAGGAGACGGAGACTTTTCTGGAAATAATTCACAGGAAAAACATAAGTTCTATTTTAGAGACAGCAAACAGCAGAGAAATGCAGAGTGATATCAGGACATCGAAAGGTTCATCTTCCAGCAGTGAAACCTCGTGGGATGATATTTCATGAGAGTTCTGACACTCCTGCCTAGACCAACTGTCAATGGAAACACGTTCAAAATGCAAATATACTTTGTCGAAATTTGAGGGATATCACTATTGTTTTGCAAAAAACACTGTAATGGAAATACTAGCTTTCATAAAAGCTACTTTTTAAAGATGTGGTATTTCCCAAAATATCCCAAGAGCAAACACTTTCTGGATGTGCATTCAGGCTGATGTGTCCTCTCCTGTCTCACCTGACGTCGTCAAGCTTCCGGCCGATAGCTGAGCCCATAGTGGAGAGTGCTGCTGTGGCCTTCAGACTCGCCTGAGATATCGTTTCAGATGTCCTTTTGTAGCTGGAAAACACAAGGGTATCTTGAGACAGACGGGGAGGAATGATGTGCAGGCAAAAAAACGATATGAGGGTGATGAAAAAAAGACTGAGAGATCAAAGACTGAAATGAGACTTCAAGTTGGGGACAACATTTCAATATTTTGTGGGGGGGTTTCATATTAAGATGCCTGAAAGCATCAGAATGTTGCTCATTTCCTGCAAAGTAAAGCTCCACACAGGCCATAGACAACTTGTCAAGTACACAGACATCTTTTCCATTGTTGTTTGGAATGAAAAAAGCTCAACCGGAGACAGAGAATATTTTAAGAATCTCAACGCTAGAATCCTTGCAAAAGCCACGGCCAGTGTTTGGAAGTTACATCTAAGAGCATTGGGTCATTAAATTGCAAATGAATGCAATTTACTGAGTTTAAAATATATAATTAATTCCATTAATGTTGGTTATTACAAAGCATAACATCTGAATGTAGTGTTCTAAATGAAGTCTATATACAGAATATCACCAAGTAGAGGTATCGTCTGTTGAGGGGACAATAAAGCTTTTAGGACAAATTCTATGCAGGTAGCACGAAGGCCATTCACACCAAGACAGACAGGTAAAACACATTTTTAAAATTATTGCTATTTTTTGGAGTTGTCGACTGTATTAGCCTCTGTGGACATTTTAAAATATAGACATTTAAAGCTGAAATATTTTCTGTTAAGTTTTGTAGACAGGAAATTTGATTCATAACAAGCGGATAACCAGCAGTGTTTTATATGTTTAGTTTAGCTTATTACACGGTATAAAAGATAAGAAATACATAAGTAAGTAAAAACTACACAAAAAAATCAGTGCAAGAGAAGCCAAATGCTTAGTTACTCTGGATAACTTAAGTGTAACACCCAGTGCCACAGTTAAAAATTTAGGAGTTTTATTTGATCCAGATCTTTCATTCAAAATGCACATTAACCAAACTTGCAGAACAGCCTTCTTTCACCTGCGCAACATTAGCCAAAATTAGGAATATTCTGTCTAAAACGACTGCAGAAAAATTAATTCATGCATTTGTTACATCACGATTAGATTATTGTAACTCCTTACTTGTAGCGTGTCCAGCAGCAGCAGCTGCTGTTAATAATCTTGCAGCAGCAAGATTATTAACAGGATCAAATAGAAGAGAACACATCACCCCTGTGCTCCAAACCCTGACCCCTGACCCCTAACCCTATCACCCCTGTGCTCCAAACCCTGACCCCTGACCCCTGACCCTATCACCCCTGTGCTCCAAACCCTTCATTGGCTACCAGTTGAGTCTAGAATTAAATTTAAAATCCTCCTCCTTACATATAAAACCATTAATGGTATGGGCCCCTCTTATCTTAAAGATGATCTGGTTCCGTACCAACCCAATAGAACCCTTCGTTTTCAGAATGCAGGTTTACTGAAAGTTCCTAGGGTTTCGAAAAGTACAGTAGGAGCTAGAGCTTTAAGTTATCAGGCCCCTGTCTTATGAAATCATCTTCCCTTTAATATTAAAGACGCCGACACAGTCTCTACATTTAAAATTAGGCTTAAAACATTCCTGTTTGAGAAAGCCTATGGTCAGGTTAGTTAAAAATTATGTGATGTATGAGTCACAGTTCAGTCTAGGCTGCCCTAGGAGTTAGAATGCTGGGGGAAGTACAGACACTGAGTTCTTTCTTCTCTTTCTCTCTCTCACACCTGTTTCTGTCATTTTTATAACATATCTTTCATACCAAGTCTGTTCATGACTAGTCACCTGGTGTGTCTCTCCCCCCCCCCCCCCGGGGGGAGTGGTGGCTCTCCTGACAGTGTCTACACGGGAGCCATGGACGACAGGATCTGCAGTATCTCGCCTGTGCCGACCTGTGACCCCGGACCACCGCCCCTGCCTGTCTGGACCAGCCCCCCTTCCTGCATTTATAAATAGACGTTCATCTATAGTCTGTCCATCCATGGGAGTGGATCTGTCCTTCAGTGTGGTTCTCCTCAAGATTTCTTCTTTTTCCCACTGGGTTTGGAAGTTTTTTCTTGTCGAGAAGGAGGGTCTAAGGACAGGGGGAGGGTCTAAGGACAGGGGATGCCTGGGACTTTTCATGTATCTCTGTAGTTGATTGTGTTTTTGTAAAGCCCTCTGAGACGACTTTGTTGTGATTTAGGGCTTTATAAATAAAATTGAATTGAATTGAATTAATATCCTTATATAGAGTTATCCCTTCATCAACTTGATTAACACTTAAAATTAATCAAATAAACAGAGTAAATAAAACAAGTCAGTGTTGACATGATAATCATTTCTCAAAGGCAAAAGCAAATACCTGAATAAACAGTCACTAACGATCCAACACCATTGTATATTTACTATTTTTGACCTTGTAAGAAATCAGACAACCATTCAACTGAACATCTAGGGCAATATAATACCTGCCTAAACTTAAAGAAAAGTAATGGATACACCAACGTATCTGCTAACATTGACTCATAACATATGTATTGCTGCTATGTAAAAACTGTTTGTCATGAATTTATGATTATATTATCACTGGATTTGTTCACTGTCAGATAGTCTAATGGACGGCTGACAGAACTTAAAATAATAAGGTTAACCTACTTTTAAATACACAATGAAGAGTCTTCTGGCATAAAAGCAGGTATAAATAATAGACACAATAAATCAAAAGTAATATCAGAATCTGTTCATTTGTTTTTCAAAATAAAACAAAAAATAAGACAATGAAAAAACAACTTGTTTCTTCATTATTTGTTTCCAAAACCAAAATGAAAAAATGGACAGTGATGTGTTTTTTTCAGTTTTCCTTTTTGTGTTTAAATGAATAATGGAAAAAACAGACAAAGGTAATTTCCCATTTTATCCAATTTTGACCTGAAGCAAAGTGAATAAACCGGAAATGAATCTTAAGAACCAAAAGAAACATGGCCACAGGACTTTAAGATCATAATGGTATGATATGACACCAATTTTCTCCACCGTCATATCGTCAGGTCTTAGGCCAATCGTGTCCAAACTATTCCACAAAGGGCCAGGGGGGCTACAGGTTTTTGTTCCAACCAACCAAGGGTTCAAATTTTGACCAATAGACTCTCTGAAGACTGAGATCAGTTGATTAAGTCCAGTCTGATGTGCTGCTGCTTGGTTGGAACAAAAACCTGCAGCCATGCCGGCCCTTTGTGGAATAGTTTGGACATGCCTGTCTTAGGGTGACCCTCTTAGTTTCCCCAAATAGGATGTAGGTTTCCATCTTTGTCAGTGTGGTCATGTTTGCTTTATTCAACTTGCTTTGGGTCAAAATTGGACTTCAAAAATTGGATCCCCCCATTTCTTCTAGGTCTATCAGTGGTGTCAAGTAGAAAGAGCACTTACGCATTGGAGGTGGTGACCCCCTGCCAGGTTTTGCTGATGTTTTGTTTCAGTTCATTGAGAGGTGTGATGCCCAGCTTCCTCTTAATGTCCACCACCTGCTTCTCCTTGGCTGACAAAACCTGGGTCAGTGTCTGGATCTCTTCCTCCACCTGGACGTAGTATACAATTACAATGCTCATGTTTGTCGTTTAAAGCATTCATGTGTAATGAATAAAAAAGGGGAAAATGGGTGCCACATGGATGTCTAGTTAATCTTATTATTTATGGTGCATAGACTAGACTAAGGGTGAATCTCATTTCACCCCTTCCCCTCCGTTTTGCGTGTCCATGTGTAGGGGTAGGGGTGTCTCAATTTACATGAAGGCAGAGGGGTAGGGGGAAGGGGAAGGGCTTTATACCCCTTCAAATGGAGATTTTCCAGAGGCAGACTCCAAATGGAGGGGTACGAGAAATTTCCCAGAATACAATGTGACTTTTAAAAATGGCGGCATCTACAAAAGAAGTACACAAATGTAGTATTTTCACCATAATTAACTGTTTTTAAGTTGTAATAACTGTTGTATTGTATAAAGTGTAACATTGTTGCAATGTTTAATGGTAATTCTTGCCATAAAACACACATGAAAACCCCCCCCGCTATTTACGTAAATGTGGAGTAATCGGTCGATGCATAGCAGTTCTCTGATTCAACGCAGATATTAGTAAAAATATGGTCACATCTAGGAGAAAAACACAACTACAGCAGCAGACATGTTAGTTTACTTCTGGTTAAAGCTGTGGTTTTTGGTTACGTAACAACTGGCAGAGACAACTGATGACATAGGTGAGTGTTGAAGGGGTGTCCCAATTCATAGGGGTTGATTTTCAAGCCCTACCCCTTATAGCTCAGTTTGAAGGGGCACGGGGTAGGGGTAGGGGTAGGGGGTGAAATGGGATTCAATCTTAGACTAACGTTTCAACAATCGTCTTCATTGGAGTCCTCAAATGACGCCCACATATGAATATTAAGGATTCTCACCAGGTGTGCGTAAAGGGGCATGGGTTCACAAACCAGATCAGTGATGCTTGTCAAAACGTTAATCTAAGCACCATAAATAAATACGATTAACTAGACATCTGTGTAGCACCAAATTTTTTATTTTTTTTTATTCACATCATGTCCTGCAGAAGTGTGGAGAACGTGTTCCCTTTGTTATTCATGTGTAATGCTTTGCATGTTCTAACTATTGATGATGCAGGGTACGTGGAGTCTGATTGGCTGCCCTCTTATTCATGTTGTTCATTCATGTGCTGCGCTTTTAATATACTGTGTGTTACTATAGGATTACCTACTATAAATAACATAGCAGTCAATACATGTACATTTATCAAAATCAGTTAGTATCCATTCAAATTGTGATTGCTCTTCATACATGGCAGCATTCATTGTTTTTCCCATCTACTATCCCATCTACGATGTAGATGTGCTTAGCTATTCATTTAATATTTCCAGTTATTTCTATTTCCCTTTCATTAATTTATCAATGTTGACACATCTAACAAGCATAACAATGTTTTTGCATTTTTTTCAATTTAGCATTCACCACCAGAGTGAGAATGTGAAAAGGAAGGAACATATATCTATCTATAATTCAACAAATCTCTGTCTGTAGGGTGACTTCCCAGTACTATTTTGGATCGCAGTGTAAAGTTTCACACCATTACGACAAACAACAATAAAGATATTAAACTTATTTCATTGCTCTTTCAAACTTGGCCGCTCTAAGCATTGGCGTGCACATTACCTAAGCCCCGCCCCCGATTTGGCTACAGCTGCAAACAAACTGTTATCTGCATCCCATTCCCATGGAGCCGTAAGTTCCCTCTTATCATTCATATCCTCACAGTTCTGTTCTGCCTTCTCGTCAAAGGCCTACTTTTGCGCCGTAGTGCATTACTACTGACAACTAAGAGTTGTTATGGATTTTCACAAGGTCTCTATGACAACAACACAACTGTGCTACACGCTGCTAACAACTTCAGTCTCCCCACTAAAATTTGCGGTGGTTTTTATGCTTTTCTTGCAATTTGTAAGTGACAACTGTGATAAATAGTTTCAATATTCCATTTCTGTAGGCTACTACAAATTCAGTAATTGGGCTATTGACATACGGACCTATTCACACATGATACGTGTTGTGGTAATTGGTAGTAATGACAAAGTAATTGTCCTCATACTTGATGGTATATGCTACTGCATTTGTTTTTGGAAGTCTTTCTGTCCACATTGGTTGCAACGCATTTATCCCCACCTTTCTCAAAGCATATCACGTCGTGGCGGTCAGCAAGTTTGGTTGCAACCGAGGCTATCATTATGGTGCATTTGCACAAGTTAAACAAGGTCTGTTTACTGAATTAACAGATGGAACATCTGATTCACCTTCAACTTAACATTGCACCAGTCTTAATGACTGTAGGCTACATTATTATCTGGCTCATCCGCTGTTCAGCTTTATCATTTCACTTTTAGTCCCTTTTCATTTTTGATTTGTTTGTTGTTAGCTGTGGTTTAGTAGGTGGACGCACATTGTCCAGTTTCCTGCTTTTTGTGCATTCAAGTCTGAAAGTAGACAGTGACATTTGAGTGTATGATCAACGACTATATATATATATAAAATCAGCCTTTAAAAATCAGTGTCCCATTACTAAGAATTACTAGTAAAAAGAATTTATAAAATAATTTTTTTCATAGTCTTTGTATATACATTCAGATATCGGTATCTTCCAGTCAATCAGATGAGTAAGACTTCAGAAACTTTATCCCTGAACCACAGCCTGTCTAAGTCGTAATCTTTCCAGACCTTGGCCAATTCTTGTTGCAGTTCTAATTGCTCCTCCTCAGTCATGGCAGGAGGGGAGGGGGCGGCGGGAGTAACGATTGTCACTGCATCTTCTCCCACCTCCGGAACAGAGTCTGAAACTAGCTGGGAACCTGGGAGACAACAAAAAGAACCAAAAACACATCAGTAAGAGCTCTCAGGTGGCAAGCTGCATCTGTTTTGGAAGCATCTTTTCTTAAGACACTTTTACATGTAAACTGTGAGCAGGTGGCCTAAGGCGGGAAATAAAGTTGACTGTCACACTCAAACTGTCATGCTGACAAAGAAAGAAAATGCTTGTATGGTAGATGAGAATGGGTGGATATCAGAGCATTGATGAGGAACAACCTTTAATTGGTGTTTGATTGTGTTAGTCATGAAGGGGAAGCTTTTTATGATCCAATATGCAAGCTTCCTTACACAACACAACACTCCAAAACATGCGGCGTGGGGACCAAATGCGGTCTGCCAAAGGTTCCAATGTGGCTCGCGGGGTGAATTTGCAAAGTGTAATAATTCCACAGTCAAGACTGTGGAACCCATTGTAGTTCAGGTTCCACAGACAGACCAATATTATCTACAGTCAATTAATAATAACAGCATAACAACCTACAAAAAATAATGACCACATTTTCTTCTCAGTTTGATGTGAAAGAAATAATATTACATTATACTGTTAAAAAATGACAACTTCAAATTTTGCTGGTTTTAGTGCAAGAAATAACATTAAATTAAAAAAATATTTACATTTATGAACTATTCTGTAACAATAAAATTGTATTACATTTTATTAACCTAAATTGTCTAAAGAAAATTAAGCACAATTTTAACAATTTTGTTATTGTTTGTTATTAAGTTAGAAATGATAAATTGAGGCATATTATTATTAACATTACATTTGTTTTTCTTGAGAACTTTTAGTTTTTACAAGGTATTTTTGGGATAAGTTTATAAATGTCAGTATTTTCATAATTGAAAAATGTAGAGTTTTCATTATATATATGTTATTATGCTATTATTTCACTGGTACGGGCCACTTGAGATCAAATCGGGTTAAATGTGGCCCCTGAAGAAAATTAGTTTCAGACCCCTGTGCTAGATGGAGATACCCTGAGCACAGACAGTATGAGAATAAAGGGGTTATTAAGATCTGTCAGTCAAAGGAAAAGAGTAGTGAAGGATGCTAAAATGAAACAGGGAGACACAATCCTTTCTGTAAGGTGAGGTAAGTATTATCTATGGATCACTGATAATTGGGAATAATTGCGGTAGGTAATAGTGTCTGAGTTCTTAGTCCCGTGTGAATGCACCATGTCGGTGATCTGTTCAGTAATAATTATGCTGCAAATTACCGACGGTGTTTGGGCGACATACAGACGTCCAGTGATAATTCAAGTCCCGTGTGAAGGAGCATGTGTGTGTTTGTGATCTAAGTTGCGCGCCTCTTGTCTTTTTCATGAGTGAATAATGGAGGAAGCTGCCGAAATTGTGTGGCAGCATGTGGTAAAAGGAAGATATGGTCAGGCCAATCCACATGTTATGGAGGTACGGGAGGAACTGCGACATTTCCCCCAATTACCACCAGCTTCACCTGGCCCGCACCATGCAGATGTGAGTCTTTGCCAATCAGCAGCTATTTAAGTTGTGAAGCTAGCAGTTGCTGGTGCGCGACCATTCAGAAGTGTCTACTGTCTGGTCTCCCTTCAACACCATGTATCTGAGTCATTTCTCCACCTGACCCCCTCATAATACTTAGACACAAATAGGGCATTTGTCTTCTTATCTGGACTGTTCAAACATATCATTAATTCAAAGGCAGGAGAAAAATATAAACGATTACATAACCAGGACACCACAATTAGGAATAAAACACAATGAGGGGAAGAAGACCAAAGAGGAACAAGTGGAAAGTTAATTTCAAACACATGCTGTGCTGTCATGTCTGCAGGAGTAGTTTAAAGTGAATTGAAAGTGAATTGGCGTTTGTGTAGATCATTGGAATTAGAAACTCACCGCAATCCTACTGTCAGTTTTTTAGGCTCACACTGTACACTGCTGCTTGTAAATAATGTTCAAGACCAAAATAATGCTGGAATAAAAACCAATGGAATTCATCATTCATTTCAACTAGTGTGTTGGTGTGTATTTGCACATTTTATTAATCTACTGGCCAGGTACCGGCATTATCATATCACCATGCAAGATTAAAAAATGCATTGATCTCAAACAATGTTGACTCCCCCTCTGTGGTGTTAAACAATGAGAACAAATGCAGACAAAAAATAAAAAAATTAAAATTAAAATTGAAAAAAAAAAAAAAAAAAGAATAGATTAGATTTCTATAGTACTTTTTAAGGCACCCAAGGGACTTTAGGCTGAATCCCATTTCAGCCCAAAGTTTATCAAATACATAATTAGATATGAAAGTACTCAATTATAAATCAGAGGTGGGAAGTAAGTACTTCATTGCTGTAGTTAAGTAGATTTTTTAGGTATCTGTACTTTAAATGAGTATTTATTTTTCTGGCAACTTTTTACTTTTACTCCCTACATTTTTGCATAAATATCTCTACTTTATACTGCTTACATTTTTAGAAATGTGTACTTTATACTCTTTACATTCTCAGAAGAGATTCATTACTTTTTCAAACTAAACAGATGTAGCAGTATGAAAAATAAGTAACTTCAGAGAAAAATCAGTGTTTGTGTTTGTATATCATAATTATGACTTTTTATCTTGTATTTATTTTGCATTTCTTATCGCATATTTATGACTTTTTATTACATAATTTTGACTTTTTATTTCATTATTTGAGTTTTTATCTCACAACTTTGACTTTATCTCATAATTATGCACTTCTTATCTCATATTTATGACTTTTTATCTCAATGTCAACTTATTATCTTATTATGCTATGGCCCTCCAGAACGTTGCGACAGCTCCCATTCACTTTGAATGGACGTTCCCAGGGTTCTGCATGTGGATTTTTTTTTTATAACCGCCCACTGCGCCATTAACGCCTGATGGCGAGTTTTGTCACTTCAGATTCACAGTACCATATCACTCCGTAGGTAGTTTGGCTACTTTGAAAATAAATATTCGCTCTGTTGTAACAACTATTTTATCCGGTCTGTTAGAGTAGTAGCAGTAATAAGGCCTAATAACCTGTAGAATAAGAGGGATAATGTATTGCCCATATGTGACTATCGAAAAATATTTCCCTTCGGGGTGTTGTCCGGCCCCGTCGGGGAATATTTTTCTGATAGTAACGCATGGGCAATACATTATCCCTTGCTAATTTTTCATTTTTTATTTCCCCAATAAAACACACCATCTACACACTAACTGACTTTTAAAGGCTTCATTTTTGGATATTTTTGAAACTCTTAGGATTTTTCCTTGGACTTGAGTAAGTATTTCTTCTTTTACCAGAGTATTTTTTTTCATACCAGTAGCATGACAGTAGCTCTGTTATAAATGCACGAGTCCATTTGAACTTGAAAAAGTAGGTAAAGGTCATCTGTTTTCTTCTACTCCATGCCACAATGCATCCACATTATAAATTTGGTGCATGCATTCTTCAGATAATATGATTATGTCATTGAAGGCACAGATGAGCGATTATGATAGCCCTTCAACCATTTCAGGCCAATGGTTTAAAAACTGTACAGAATTCAAAGTGAGATCCTAATCCCTCTGTTTTACAAACAGTATGAGAGTCAAGAAAATAAGAAACAGTAGCTGAAACAGAAGTCCTCCTGTGTACCACAGTGCAGAGGGTAGACCTCCTGCTTATATCCACCAACATTACTACCCTTCACCCTCTGTTTTAGCTTATTTCCTCTCAGGCTAATGTGTTCTACCCCATGACTCCCTGAGGCAGTCATATTATCCAGAGTGGATAATTAAAGAAAATAAATGCAATAAGGGTTAGGGTTAGTAAACACCATATATCTGGCTCATAATTATCTCCTCTTTGTGTGAAAGGAGGGTGTGAGAACAGATTCATGTTAGCTTTTGTTATGTGTGTGATTATCAAATTAATGATTTCTGACTTAACTAAAAAAACAATGAAGAGCATAGAACACATCGAATGTGTCTTGCACTACCTCATTTCCTGATGTCTCTTTACGTTGTTTATTGAGGCTTTGTCAATTTAAGAACACATTTGCACTAGTGTCCCACCTTATGGATTTATGTTGAGAGCAATGGAGTTAACAGAATTTCCTTTGGGATCAATAAAGTACATGTCTGTCTGTCTGTCTGTCTGTCTGTCTGTCTGTCTGTCTGTAAAACGCTCATCTTTGACCAGATGCACTATGTTCCTGCTAAGTAAATTGTCACTATTCTACGGGGTTTCAAGGAGTCATTCTGTCGTTATTTCATTAATATTACTGTGTTCTCCATTGTTATTGAATGCATTGTGCTTTGGTTCTATTTAAACAAACGTCTGGATTGTTTTGTTTCCAGCTGTTTTTGGAGGGTAGAAAAATGTACTGTACTGTACTTCCGCATACATGTCTATGATGCAGTGATGAGGCGTCTCTTATTGGCTCAGAGAATGAATGTGCGAAGGAACACTCACCCCTCCCCTCTCGCTCTGTGTGTCTTTACCATCCCAGAGTAGCATCCATCGTGCCTTCGCTTGTTTTGAAAACATTCAGGGAAAAATGCTTTATTTTCACAGAGAGCACATTAAACAGTTTGCTCCGACATTTTTTTTTTTCAAGTTTGTGCAGCAGCTATTGTGGCGCTGTCTTCTCTTGTAAAATGCTAATGCTACTTCAGATGTTTTTGCAAGAGGGCATGGGCTTAACCCCACATGGGTGACGTCAATGTCCTCATGACATGTAGTAGACAGGGTTTTTTCTCTGTTTTCTCTGTGTTGTTCATTCATACACCAGTGTCACTCACATTGGTGTATGAATCTTCGGTGGTGGTCAGCCCTCTGATGTCATAAGCGCAAAATGGCTACCACGCTTCGATCAGCAGCTGTGGCTACATAAGTAGTTTACCACCACCAGAGTGAGAACGTGAGAGCGAGTGAATAATGGGTCACTAATGTGAAGCACTTTGAGTGACCAAAAAACCAATATATAAATTAAATCCATTATTATTATTACGTTTGTGTACTTCTTTTGTAGATGCCGCCATTTTTAAAAGAATTCACATTGTATTCTGGGAGATTTCTCATACCCCTCCATTTGGAGTCAGTCTCTGGAAAATCTCCATTTGAAGGGGTATAAAGCCCCTCCCCTACCCCCTACCTCTCTGCCTTAATGTGAATTAAGACACCTCTACCCCTACACGTGGACACGCAAAACAGAGGGAAGGAGTAAAGGGTAAAATGGGATTCAGCCTTGAAGTCGTGTAGATTTTCTGGCACAATGGGATAATCTCCTTATTTTGACTCATGTTGTTATAAAGAAGTTCCCATTTTCCATTTGTTTACAGAGTTGTATTTCTTTGTCATTATCAATGAGTAAGTTTTAACATTTAGTGATTAAGATTTTTGTCCTGAAATGTATCTGTAACCCTTTCTAATACCACCACACAATTCACTATTAACCATTTATTAATTTTGTCCGTTATATATTAACCATTTACCTATTTGTTAATGGTTTATTCATACACAATTCATCATAAACAAAGCATTTGTTCTTCTTTCCTATTTTCATTTGTAATCATGTGAACAAATGCTTAATGATAAATTATGTATAAGGAATACATTACTAAAAAAACTAATAGGTAACAAATGGTTAATGCATCATTAATAAAACCATTTACACATGGTTAACAAATGTTTAATACATAGTGGATTGTATGTAGGTATTAGAAAGTGTTACCAATGTATCAGATGATTATTGACATTGTTCCATCCACCAGCTGATATCAACATGTGTTCAGGATTGTACTGGAAAGCCTAACTTTCTACAAACAAAAACATTTCATTCATGTAATTTTATTAAACTATGTTGTCTATATAGAATAGAATAGAATAGAATAGAATAAAATAGAATAGAATAGAATAAAAGTACTTTATTGATACCACAACTGGAACATTGTGGGAAAATGTAGGCTACTCCTTTAAAATAATGGCAGTTAGACAGACAATGGTACATTTACTAAATTACATTTAATTAAGTCCACAGCAAAATAAAGTCAAATGTTTGTAGAGTATGGATTCCTGAAACCTTGAAATGAAGAATATGAAGTTTTTCAGAGATTCAATTAGGCAAAAGTCACTGCCACACCCTAGAGCCAAGAGTGTGTGCACCCAAATACTCCCCCTCTAATGAACCAAACTCATGTTTTGTTTTTCTGACCCGTGCATGTGCGCGTGCTTACACACACATGCACATGCACATGCACACACACACACACACACACATACATATGCACACACACACACACACACACAGGCAGCCTCTACTTTGTGCTCCTTATGATTACCTCTGGTTTTAGCAGCTGGGGAGCTGGGTGGCGTGTCGCTGTAGGCTGGGGAGAGGTACAAGTAGCTGGTGTTGACTCCTTGTTCAAAGTCAAATGGAGAGTGGTATTCCTCCAGAGGCTCCATATTTACAGCTGTTAGCGTGTTGCTAACCTGAGCAACTTCAACTTCCCTAACAGCCACCACCACTAGCACTACCTAAGTAAAGCTAGCCAAGTGCTGATTGACCGCATGTGATCCGAGCGCGTGCCGGCAGTCTCTGTGTCTCCTTGTTGACAGCCTGGTGGACTGTTGTGAGGTGAGACGCACTAAGTGTCCAAGTATGTGTGTATATGGGAGGAAGCTTTGTATCAGCTTTCAGTCAGAAGGTCACTATGAGAATACAGTCAAGCTGGTTGACTCTGTTCCAACAGCAGGCCAGGGTTTTTGCACCCTCTGCTCCTGTTCTTGCTGTCAATATTTTACCTGTGCCTTCAAGCAGCTGTTGCAGTGGGAAACACACACACACACCCATTCACACTCCCCATCCTCTTCCTTGTAATCCCAAAGGTCAGCGCTCACTCCATCTTTGTTTGTGCAATCAGTTTTCAGATGCTAGCCAATGTTAGCAGAGCAAGTTCTGCAGAGATACTGCATGCTGCTCTGCATGTCAGAGCTTCTATATTCTCACATCTTCTTTGTCATTGCCCGATCAACCTCTCTTACTCTCCACCATGGACCTGTTTGCATGGGACAGTCACGTGAGGGTTTTTTTTGTGTGTTGGTGGGGGGTAGGAGATGAAAACCGTAATCTGCAGTGTCCCAGATTACAGCAAAGCGTTAATCCAGAGTGGCCAGCCCAACTCGGAGCAGCAGTAATACGAGTCAGCTTCAATGGAGAGGATGCCTGAGGCTGCACTAACAATTGTGCACTGCTGAGGGAAAGTGCTCTGTGTACTGGTAAAGTGTTCATACATGCAAGTATAATTTGTCAACAAGGCCAAAGATGTGTGCAAAACATTCTGTCATAATGTGAAGTATTCCACATCGTCCTGAAGTGGTAAATGAAGAACCCTAACCCTTACCCAGGAATCTTAAATGTAAAAAGGCAGGTTACATGCATGAATAGGACTTTAAATGAGATCCATAAGATGTTAGTAACATCTGCCAGTGTTTTCAAAGCTGCAGTGAAGTGGAAAGGCAGTCTGGTGACAGAGGACGTGTGTTCAGAAAGACGTGGTAGTGCTGTAAACTGCAAATGGTGCAGTGAGAGGTAGAAACTGTCATGTGCACAAAGATTGCAGGAAAAGAAGAAAAGAGAGCAAGACTACAGTAAATCCAAATTAAAATCACTTCAGCAGTAGGCCTGGGATAATTATTACATAATTGCTGCATTGCACATAAGGTTTAACCTAGCCGCACTAGAGCCCCCTAGCAGCAGCAAATCTAATGTGCTACGGTAGTAGTCTAGTTTGGCTCAATGTAACTTTTGGCTAGATTTCCTTGAAAATGGCCGACGAATCACTGTGAAGTATAGAGTCAGAGGGCGGGCGTAACAAAGTGACGGAGAAACAACCAGAAACAACCATAGAAGAAGAACAATAGGTCGTGATTTTGAAAATGAGTGAAAAATGTGAGAAAACGTCAACAATCTTTACATTTTTTTTTTTACAGAAGCAACAGTAGTCGTTAAGCTCCATAATCTACCTTTTTGTTTAGTCATTCCTAACTTTCTCCAGACTTCTCCATTACCTTTTTGCCGTCTAACTAAGTCATTCTAAAGATTACAGGGCGGCTGTGGCTCAGTTGGTAGAGCAGGACTGAAGGGTCCGTGGTTTGTGTCCCGGCTCTGGCTGTCCACATGTCAAAGTGTCCTTGGGCAAGACACTGAACCCTGACTTAGTCTCCCAGTAGGCCTGACCTTAGACACCTACTGGTGTATGAGTGTGTGTGAATGGGTGAATGTGAGGCTAATGTAAAGTGCTTTGAGCAGCATGAAGGTAGAAAAGAACTATATAAGTGCAGATCATTCATTTTATTTATTACACTGGTTGGTTGTAATACCATTCTATTGCATACAGAGGATCTGAAAGACAACCTTTTAGCCCGGCCCCCCTGCCTATGAAGCATTCCTAGATCCACACATGAAATGAATAGGGATAGCGTGGTGAGGCTACATCAGGTTCTCATAATAATTAAACTCACTTGGTTGATTAATTTAGTAAACAAACAACTGTTGCAAACAACTATATGCCACACATGTATAATAACACTTTAAATACACACACATTTTCTCAATAAGGGGAACCATTTAGTGATCTAGAATGTTAAAACTGATTATACTTATAGCCATTTGTCAATCAAATAAAAACAAAACATGGCAGCTTTGAACAGTTTAAATATCTAAAGGCCACAGCTAAAAGGTTGGACAAAGGTACAACATCAAAATAAACCCTTGTGCTGCTGGTTTTCCTTTGAACTCACAACAGAAGGAGAATGTGGTGCCCTTAGATGATGCCATAACTGCTTTCATAAAATAATCAAGATTATCACACTTATGAAAACAACCATGATTATTTAAAATAACTGCAACTTGGATATCATGTAATGATTATAAAAGAACTGACTCCAGTTTGAGCAATTACTTTGCGCAATGTAATAATTATCTCCATGCACCTGTATTAAAATAGATGGATAAAACCATGGTTATGTCAAAGGTCCACATTTACATACTAATTATACTATGGAAGTATGGAAGTTTTTCAGTATGTTTAAGCGGTCCTCTGTACAAGGCACACAGGCTGTGTCCTACGATCGGGTCTTAAAGACCTAGATTCCAAAGTTCAGTTTCAAATACTCCCCCCCAAGGATATTTTACTGTTTTCAGTAGTAAGCAATGGCACCATACAGTATGTATGAAAAGGCACATTTGTGGACCACTGGGTCACTTTGATCCGGAGGACCGCACAAGGGTTTTAACCCTTGTGCGTTTTTAACCCAGACAATCCACCGGCATAAATATCCTACAATGCAGTGCAGTTGTAGCAACAGTAGACATTAGCAGACAACAAACACAGCATTGTAGCTAATAGTTATTAGAGTCAGAAATGCCAGGTGAGGAGATAGTGATTAGTAACCAAGTTACATTCCTCCTGCTGGAAAAGAACCTTTGAAGAAACACCATGTATTCATATCCATAACAGCATGTCGTGAAGTTAATGCAAATCAGTATTTTCGGAAAAGTGCTATATGTTTAATGTTAATATAGATATTGTGTATATAATTGTGTATTAAAGTTTGGATAGACCACATGTGAATGCAATTGGATTCAGAACCCCCAAATAGTGACTGTTTATTTCACTGTAAAGTTGCATGTGCATAAGTCACATACTATAGGTTGTTGGTTCCCTATATTTTCTGCATTATGCAGCCCATTGTTAATGGGGACTAGGTTACTGTGTCACAGAAAAGCATTTCACATACTTCCCTTGCCTGCACTTCCCTCCCTTTTGGACCAATGGGTGCTCAAACTGAACACTGGAATATGACAACTCAGGAAGCTGGAGACAATAGGTAGGTTTTAGTCACATGACTATGATGATGTCCCAATTTCAGCTGGAGGACAGGAAGTACCCATGGAGAATGACGTTATGGAGGAAGCCACTGAAGAAGAGGGTTTATTGTAC
This sequence comes from Siphamia tubifer, assembly GCA_020466265.1. Lineage (NCBI taxonomy): Eukaryota > Metazoa > Chordata > Actinopteri > Kurtiformes > Apogonidae > Siphamia > Siphamia tubifer. The sequence goes on from CM035793.1 coordinate 4,440,180, forward strand.
AGATTTAGATCCAGTGTCAAAACAGAGATACATACATTTAGTTAAAAAATGTATTGGACATGACCCGTATCTTATGAAAATTAATGAGTTTTCAACAGAACCCAAAGATTTGGCAAGGATCTCTGCTGTGGATATTAGAAACTCCCTGGTCCTGCAGACATTCAGAACATCTGTACCAAAAGGCACAGCCATAATTATCATTTGGTCTTCACCAGGGTGAGTGTTTTATTTGCAAAGATGCAATGTCAAGATGTATTGCATATTTGTTCACATTAGTTGCTGCTAGCCACTAGCAGTAGCAACTAATGTAAATAAACATGCAACTCATCTTGATGTGTCAACATAAACCAACAGTGTAAATGAGTATTTAACCACAACCTAATGATATATAGCACATCCACAAAAAACTCAGCTTTGGAGCATACCTCTGATGAAGTGGTCGCTGCAGACATAGGCATTAGCATTAGCATTAGCAGACTCTGCCCCTCCTGACCGCAAACTCAGATTTAAAATCCACTTTTTATCTTTTGATGTCTTTTTTTTTGTTTTTTTTAGCTTTTTCCATTTCTCACCTTTGTAAATGGCAATTTTTGGTACTCTAAAAAACACTTTTCCTTCTCTCTGTTAGAATGATTGGCTCAGCTGTAAACTACACAAAACAGACATTTTCCTAATGGTAAACTCAGTCGGCTTCATCAAGCTACTTCACTTCCTGCCCTATACAGCAATGTGATGTCACGTTAAATTAATCTAGTGTTGGTGCCTCAACAACAGCCAGTTCTCTAACACCAACAGAAATTTCAACACAAATTTCCCTATTACTTTCCACCATTCAACAACAGGTTGTGGCTTGTAAAATGAGAGGATTATTCTCATGTCTCCAACTCAGCGTTTTCACTGCGAACACCTGTGCACCTTAGCAAACTACTTTCATCAGTGTTTGCAGCTGCTACGTGCAGGCGCACAGCAGTTAGCAGCGACAATGTGCATTGATCACTATTGAGACAAAGTAGCTCCAAGCAATTACAAGATGTGAGTTTTTGTTCCGTGACGGTTTTGTTATGCAAATAAATCACTCATTTGAACACATACTGTTTTGAGAAGAAATTACTTTTGCTTTGACCAAAACCGGACCAGAACTCGACCCACAGAATACTGTCGGGGGTAAGTCACTGTGAGTGCACCAGAGTAAAGATGCTGATCCCATACAAATTAATATGAAAAATAGTGAACTATCCCTTTAAGCACTGAATCTTGAAATCTGATGCATTTTCTTATCGTTTCATCCTCTATGTCATTTTTTTGTCATGTTGCATTAGCTATGGGTAGAGATGTAACCATATGAAAATGTGGTAACACTTTATATTACAGATCACTAATAACGTGGTAATTATATGGTAATTTTGATGTAATTTCATGGTAATAATGCCTTTGTTACTGCTTATTACAAGCAATTTCTATACAGTTTCCAGTACAATTACTCGGCAGTTTCTAGTTAATAACGATGTAAGCAGTTTTCATTAATGCAGAAATTTCTATGTCATTTCAATGAATTTCATAGTATAAATCCTTTATATCACACAATTTCAATGCACTTTCCAGTACAATTACTCTGCAGTTTGTAGGTAATAGCAATATAAACAGATTCCACTTCAATTACAGTAAAAATGCAGAGTAATTTACCTCAAATTTGGTACAAACCATAAATGTCGGACAATAGAGTGCACATGAATATAAGACACAGACACAAATTTTAGAAAGAAAATAAATTTTGTACATGTGTAAGCCACACCGGTTTATAAAACTGCAGGTTTCCACATTGTGAAATTGTTACCTAAAAAGTAAATTAAAATGATTTTTCATCAAAGTAGGATATGGAAAGGTAATAATAGAAAACATAAGGTTTTCATTGAAATCAAATGAAATGATCCCCTGTATGTAAATTTATGTGAGCCGCTGTCACATCTACAGGTTGATTGTTTTTTAATATGATGACTAAAAAACAAAAGACAAAAAAATGAGGTCATAAAAAATATATTAATAAAAGCACATTTTCACTTATCTTTTTTTTTGTCAGTGGATTTATCAGAGATTTCCTTTGGATTTGTGCTGATACTTGATTGGTTGCGTTTGTGCCGGCTGCAGATTCAGACTTAAAATGACTTGAAAGACACATGAAAGTGAATACTTTTTATCTTTCATTATAAAAATTAAAAAATATAAAGATTAAAAACAAGTCATTAATTCTGTTTTGAGATCATTTTCCTTTAACATTACACACAATGTGTACATTCATTCTGAGACACTTTAAAAATATGACAGTTTCTGGAATGCTTTATTGGATGTTTTGTTCAGAGAATTGTTTATTTGTTTATTATTTACCTGGAAAATCCTCAATTGTGATTTGGGTGGCGATTGCTTTGGCTTTCAGTCTGATCTGCAGTGGAAACACCTGGACCGCCTGTTTTGTGTGTGTGTCTGTGTGTTTGTGTGTGTGTTGACCCAGTCTTCATAAAGTTTTCCAGTTGGACCCATCTGCAATAATGACCTCTGACCTCTGAAAGCTTTTGTCATCTTTTTGTAGGTCAGTTTTTCGTGCAATACTGAGGATAATCTACCACAGAAAGCTTCATACAGAACTTACTGGCAGGATCACTGCTCTGTCTGTCTGTAAACAGACATCAAACATACCATAATAGTCATCTACCAGTGTAGAACCTACACCACCACTGTTCACAACCACACTGAATACAAGTAGAGTTGGGTATCGATAAAAATTTCAAGAATCGTTCTGATTCAGATTCTGAAGGTTAACAATAAATTTTTCCTGGATTCTATCGGATCTGATCCAATCCAGGTCAGTGTACTTTAAAGTAAAATTTAAAAAAATCTTTAATTTCATGACTGTGTCACAGTGGCGTGCAGCCCATTTTTTTTTGTTTTTTTTAATCAGGGAAGCCAGAAATAAAAAAACTCTCCATTTATTTATTTTCCATTTTTGTTAACTACTTTTTAACTTTTAAAACATTTAGGGGATGAACGAATGCATTGTGATTTCAAACAATGTTGTTTGAAGTCACAACCCGCCTGTAGCCCTCGTTTTCAACGATGGAGTACGGCCAAATGTCTTTACAGACAAATTCCTCAATCTCCATGGTTATGCTATGAGATGGTGGTGAACTGTCTCACAGTTTTAATGTTTCTTTCAGCTTCATTTACTGTCCTGTTTGTCCTGTGGACAACTTGAACCCCGGGTGATGTCGTTGCAAGTGCTTGTTCAAATTAGTCCTATCTCCAAAATACTTCACTTCCATTTGAGGCCGTTTTCACACCTGTTAGTTCAGTAGACTGGTTCGTTTGGGCCCAAAAGTTGTTACAATGTTGCAGCCCTAACCCTAACCCTAACCCTGGTTCAGTTCACATTCTGTTTTTTGCAAACAGACCAACCACTGTGGGTGTTATATTTCTCCTCACCCATGTGGAGGCGCTGTTTGGAAAATACTGCACTTTGGGTGACGTAGACGAAAGCTGATTGGTGCAGCATGTGCAGAGGGAAAATCCCGGAAGAAAACATCATGCGGATTTGTTTTTTTCTAGACAATGAACTGTGGTCTTCTGCTTGTTTTTGTTTCAATATATTTTTATCACTGCTTTGTGCAGCAAGTACAATTACTGCTGTTGTTCCAGCATGAAGCTCGCATCCGGCACGACAACACTATGCGTTTGTTTTTGGCACAGAGAAGACACATTGCGAGACATTATCGCACAAAGCAGACTACGCTCCTAAACCTGAACAAACTTTTTCTTCGAACACATTACGGAAGCTTCCGTAGGTCAAAAAGACTGCTCCATAAAAGAGATGGGCCGAATCGAGGCCAGTCAGCGTTTTCACCAGCAGCGAACCGCTCCAGAGTCCGCTTGGAACCGGACCGAGACCACCTCAAAAAGGAGGTCTTGGTACGGTCCTTTAGTACGGCCCAAAATAAACTGGCCCACTTTCACACCAGCCCAAAACGAACCGGACCTGCAGGTGTTCCGAACTCTAGTCCGCTTAAAGCGAACCAAATGGTGTAGGTGTGAAAGCACCCTGACACATCTTGCAAACAGCATTGGTTTTGTCAAACACATCTGAATCAATCTGAACTAATTAATATGCAAATCAAATCAGAATTGGAAAATATATTTTTTTTAACACAGGTCTAAATAAAACACTACCCAGTCCTGGACCAGGTCAGCTATCCAACTGGATAAACCACAAAAACATGTGAGAATTGTTAAAAAAAAATTTAAATTCAGGGGTACATGCACAGGTAAAGTTAAATCAAGTGCAGACGATTCATGGGACAGGAAGTGAAAAAAGATTCATGGATGAAATCGTGGATGATCCACAACCTGTTGATGGTATATATTTTGGCCAAAAAAAAAGGCCCTTAAAAGTGAATTAATAAATAGATAATGTGTTTAATCACAGGTACCATGAGGTAGGCAGAGGGAAAATTGTAGTATAAGCTGCATCAGAATATAAACTGCAGTGTTAAAAGCGTGGTTAAAAAATAGGTCGCTTATAGCCTAGAATTTACAGTATATCGAGTAGGGATGTTGAAATTCATAAAACATCTTGGCCAAACACTGAGCCTCATTAACTGGTTGAAGTCGTCACAGAGAAAAAACACTTGCTTTGTTGGCTCACACACACACAGCCACAGTTACTTCGCTTTTTAAACACGAGTCAGACTGTGAGGTCGAGCGGTGTTATGTTAAAAGCGTCACACATAGAGAAAACATTAGATGTTCCAGTAAATTCTACTGCTAAATACGGTGTAAAAAACCTCAGTGATGTCCACCAGCCTGCATTCTGCACAAACTTCTTTTGTCGTCGTCCACCCTCATGTCATTTTCAGTAGACCTGTCAGATGGACAACACAACTCATACATGGGTTGTCATGGTGACAACTTGCTGTCCCAGTCTCTAGCTGCTAGCTCTAGAAGTTCTACTACCTCACGTCAGTTTTTCTAAACTGGTGTGAAATGGTCATACTACATAGATTAATCGAGGTCTGCGTTTGCTATTAATAAATTCCTTCTTGTATTCCTAATGCTCAAATTCATAATTTTTAAAGTTACACTATAGAGGGATCACAAAGCTTCCTTTTTATAGTATACACTACAATGCAAAAGAGTTTGTGCAGTGGAATGACTGATGCAGGACGTGTTTGTTTGTTTGTTTTGGGGGGTTTTAACCGATGATAGAAAATGACAATGTTGTTGTGGTCAACCATCGGTCATCGGTTAACATCCCTAATAGAGAGGCAATTGATATGCTGAGATCAGTACAGACATACTGTAGACATGACGGCATCACCTGGATTGAGAGAGGGGTGCAGAGAGTTTTTGGGAGCGGAGAAAAAGAGTTAAATGGACAGAGTATGACCGGCGACTGGATCAGGTGTTGTCCCGTTCTTGGAAATAAACATTGAAAACGAAACTCACTGAAACTGCTCCTTGTGTTCTAAGAAGAGGGAAGTTAACCCCGGAAGGAGGACGGCATTTTCCCCTGATTTCCTGACTACGGTCAGGATACCGTTAGGAACGGTTAATAATAAGGTTACAATAATAACACAAAAAAGAATGTAAAAAAGAACGAAAAAGTTCATTTTGGGATCCATGAACTTCTAGTTCATAATTTGGAAGAATGAATGATGAACTGAACTAATTCATATTGAGTAACTTGAACTGAACTGTAAACTAGTTCCTAATCAAGGTGAACTTTCCCAACACTGGCTAACACACATATATAAATTAACAAACCAAGTACATTGCCTCTGTATTAATGACGCAACACTTGCATATCCAGCAGACAATCCACAAACCAAACTGCGCAACACATACCATCGACCATAGCATAAGCACACTGGGAGCTAAGCATGGCGTACAGACTTTAAATCTTCTTGTATTTAGTGTAGACCTTGCATGCCATGAACCAATTGCATGTAAAATTATATTCACAAGGAAAACACTCAAATGCCGGTGCCTATATGCCAACCAACACATCTGTGTGTGCATCAGCTGGTTACTGTCTATTGCTAATAAAGTCAAGATAGCTAGGCTAAATGGAATATTAGCAAGCAAAAATGCATGGGGCAATATAGACAGAACAGAGCTGTGTTATGACAGGGTTTTTAAATTTTTACCCACCTGCTAATTGGTTCTTTCATTCTCACCAGTACCATATATGAGAAAAATGCGTGAGAAACTTCAGCAGAGAACGTGTGAATTTCTCTTGGGTAGGGTGAAACCATTTCGGAATTCCAAAGGGGGTTGATGGCGTTTTTGTCCCAATAATGAATTATAAATTACATTTATTTGCTCTTAGTACACATAGAGGAATAGTAGATAAGGACACAATTTTCAAGGATGTAAATTTAAGAAAAAAAAAATCAATTATTTTTTAAACCCCCCCCCACCAAAGTATCATTTTCGTCCTATTTGGAAGGTACCAAGTCACATTCGGGGGGGTTCCGTAAACCCCCGGTACCCCTCATAATTCAAACCCTGTATACATACCCATGCCTCTTCATCAGCCCACCCATCGAAACCACGCCTTCAGGAAATACATCAATGCGGATGTTTTCTGGAGTGATCCCAGAGGTTCACGAGCATTCACCAGAACTCAACAACAATTATCATCCTAAATAATAAAACAATAAGCAAAATTTATCAGTTTATGTCACATGAAGCTTAGCTAACAAAAGGTTTAGAAGCTTGAAATGAACACCATGGGAAAACTAAAGAATAAGGACAGTAGCTTATGGTGTTACACCAGCAGTTTACACACAGTGTTAGGAACTTAGCAAAACCTGCTGGAACATTTCGTTTGGTTGATATCTGCAATTTTGTCACTGATGGGGTGAATGCGATTCCCATAAAGGATTAGTATGTCGAAGTATTATATAATCATAACATCTAGGGCTGCATGATTCTGGAGAAAATGTGTATCACAATTTTCTTGATAAAAATTGATATGATTCTGTGCATGATTTTTTACAAATTAACTCACATTTTTAGCACGACAGCAGCACTCGGAATGAATGTGAAGCACAATAACCACATTCTGTTTTTTTCTAAGCCACTTAATAACTTAACCAGAAAAAGCACTCTGAGAGCGCAGACCTCTGACAGATTTTCATCCATTGTCCTCATACAGACTTCATCTATCTCCTCACTCACTCATGTTGTGCTTCGTCTTTCTGCCTTGCCTGCCACTGAATCACGTGACATGTAGGTCCATTCATGATTGGTTTAGGGAGAAAGCCTGCTGCTACGCACAATCATGTGACGTGCCGGTGCATTTATGATTGGTTGAATGAGGAAGCAACAACAGTGGACTTTACAGAAGCAGAAGTGAAGCAAACTGAAGTATTACGCGGCTCATGGTGGAAAAAAACAAACAGAAAAACTGTTTCTCATCAAAAAGCGAATCGTGTGGAGGTGTGAACCAAGATCACGGTTTTTAAACGATATATAGCACGGCTCTAGAATCATCTTACCTATCGACATGGCCACCTTGGAGCCCCTTTTCCTTTTTCAGTTGACGCCAGCGCTGGAAAGACATAGCGATTACCACCTTTGTCCTGTTCCATTCTTTGCTCAGCTTCCTCTTGGCCGTAACTTTTTCAAACAGTTTTTACTTTGGTTTTGCTGCCGGTTGTTGTCTTTTCCACCATAGTTGTTTATGTGATTGCACAAAAAGGGGGAGGGAGGGTTGGGGGGAGTGTGTTGGGTACAATGATTGGTTCCACCCTCTAGATTGGACTATATATAAATAGAAGATGAAAAACAATAACTGTATATTAGTAAATGAATATTAGATACCTAAAAACTCCACTTTAGTACAGTAATACTGTTCCTTAAGTATTTCTGATAAATGATTCACAATATTAAAAATGAAATAGGCATAGTGTATGCACAAAGTATGAAGGTGTGGGTTAATGCAAGGCTAACCAACCACCTATAGGACAGTTCATTTTCATTTCGCAAGATCAGACTGGAATGCAACGTGCACAAAGTGATTAATCACAAGCAACTGGGATTTGAAATACATGTTCAATTAAAAAATAAATAAATAAATAAAGCTCACTAATGACATGATCTCTAAAAAAAATATATTTTCCCTTCTGGCACTTGAGCCCCTGTTTTAAGACAGACTCATGTGACATTTGTTAAAAGATGAGTGGTATGCTCTAGTTGGATAACTTCTCAAATAATATAAATAAACATTCAAAGAAATCGGAAGTCTCTTTTGAAAATAGCAAGTTTAAGCATGCTCCTGATGAGACTGTTGAATATGTTTAAATTAAAACAGCAACACAAGGATAGCAAAGAAAACCCAACTAGCTGAGCCAGACTATAGCAGGAACAAACAGACATTTTTTAAAACGTTAATGAAGCAGAGCATGAGATCAATTACCTTACTATCCACGGCATACTCTGTCACATGATTAGTCTAAAACAAGAATCATAAGACATGGATGACTGTCAATGGAAAGCATGCCCATAGAGTTCACATTCTGGGAAAACTGAAAGACAAACAACAGATACTCGGTGTCCCTAAAATGCAGCACTCACTGCAGCGTGTACAGTAAAGATAGAGTTAACAATGCAGTACTTCACCAGTCAGTGCTTTGTGGAAAAATGTAAATGATTATCAAGTATATGTATTATTTCTATGCTTTTCATGCTCAAGTTTGGAGGGAGATTAACAGCTTTTAAGTGATACTCCGGAATTTTGGACATCAGACCTAATTTCCGAGTGAGCCAGAGTGTAAGAAATGTGTAGAGAACTTTTTTTTAACTTCATGTAGTCATTGTAAAATCAGAGGTGGCTGTTGCTAGGCTAGTGAAAGTGTATGTCCTTTATGTTAGCTGGTCACTAAAACAGCCATACCCAATCCTCAAAGCACCCAAAGCAAATCCGTTATTATGCCAGGCTGTGGATGTAAATGTTGTGGTGATAGAAAAATGTTTGAAATGTAACTGACCTTGCATCACACGAGTTGTCGTATGTTCAGGGACTAATTTCTTAGCAGCAACGGAATTTTACTTCACTCTTGTCAGTGAGTGACGAGTCAGATGCATCGAAAGACGTACGTAGCTAACCGAGCTACCTTTGGAATAGTGGACTAAAAAGGAACAACGTGGCGACATGGTAAATCAGTGTGCATATACCAACTCCAACAATAAAAACCATAGATGGGTGCAGAAAAGTTTTCACTATTTTTCACTGACAAATCCAGAAAGAACAAACCTCTGGCTCCGGCGCTGCAGGATTGGACATGGACGCCCCGATTGAGACGCTATGCAACTGGGTGATCTGTAGTGATCATTTCAGTCCAGATTACTTCATAAAGTCAGAGAAAAAACTACCCTTAAAACATTTGCAACATTTTGTGATATGGGCCTTCCCAGGTGTACCAACGTTCTTCTGTCCTGGGCCTTCCAAGGGGTACCAATGACAACCACTCAGATACCAACAGTCTCCGATGAGGAGCAGGTTTGTACTCAGGCTTCCTGCTTTCATGAAGGTCGCCCATGTGGTTGACTGATCATGACAAGCTTACATTAGCTATTATCTTACTTTGGCTAAACTTTTATTTACCTGGGTATAGCACTTTACTATTACCCTAGCCACACTAAACCCCCTAGTGGCAGCGAATCTAATGTGCTACTGTAGTAGTCTAGCTTTGCTCAATGTAAGTTTTGGCTAGATTTCCCTGAAACTGGCCAACCAATCATGGTGAAGTATAGAGTGGGTGGGTGTAACGAAGGGACGCTGCGACAATTAGACAATTAGAGAGAACCAACCAGAAACAACTATAGAAGAAGAACAACGGGTGGAGATTTCCTTTTATCAAAGATGAGTAAAGAATGGGAGAAAATATCAGCAATCTTTAAATTCTTTTATCAGAAGCAACAACAGTTGTTAAGCTCCATAATCCAACATTTCCTTTAGTCATTCCTAACTTTCTCCGGACTCCTCCATGAACTTTCTGGTGTCTAAATACGTCAACCTAAAGATTACACTGATTGGTTGTAGTACCATCCTACTGCATACAGAGGGATTTGAAAGACAAGCTTTTAGCCCCGTCTATGAAGCACCACTAGACCCATAGATGTAATGAAAAGGCGTAGCGCAGCTAGGCTACTTTACTATTGTTTTGATCAGGTTCTGGGTGGTCACCAGTGATGCACAGGCTGACCCAAAGTGAGTGGGTGCCCGCGGTTGCCCACGGTCATCCGCAATTACAGGTCATTAAACAGTATTTTTAATGATATTACGTTTGAGTCGTTTGTGATAAACATTAAAATAACCTGGTAGATACGCTTCATTAACTGAATGTCCGTGAAGGTGATGTACAACATCAGAAGTATACTACGGTATGGAGGGAGCAAGAGAGAAAATCAAGTTAGGAGAGTGGAAGCTCCGTAAACATAGAAACAAAAAAGTAAGGTTTGGGATACATTGGCTGAGATGTTTAAAGATGATGAGCGGCTCCCAGTGTTTTCTTTTCCATGGAAACCAGGTTCAAACAGCTCTTTGGATGTTAAAGGTTGTAACAATTACATCAGATTTTAAAACAAAAATAAAGGCAGGTATGTAAGTAAGGTCATTTGGTGTTCATAAAGACCATTGATTACATTTTTTAAATGTAGGCCGAGAAGCGGGTCAGGTCCGTTCTTTTCAAATACATTTATTTCAGTCCGAGCTGCGGGCGGGTTAATTAAAAAAGCGGTCAGTTGCAGGTCGTTTATACATCAACCCATGCATCACTGGTGGTCAAGTAGCTATGACAGTTACATGTAAATAAACAATTAGAGTAAGTAGAGCCAGTAAGATTCGTGCGAGGCAATATCAATCCACAGCAGCCAAGCTTTCAAACAGGAAGAATTGCTGTTAGTGGTCAAACAAATACAAGGTTGGTTTAACTTCTAAATCAATACAGATATTTACATCCACAGCCTGACATGGTAACGGATTTGCTTTGGGTGCTCTGAGGATTGGGTATGGCCAGCTAACATAAAGGACATTCACTTTCACTAGCCTCGCAACAGCCACCTCTGATTTTAAAGAGACAAGCAACAGAGACGCCTACACATGCCTTGTTTATTTCCAGTTGCATTTAGCGTCAGTATAAGCCAGTATGTGCTTTACTTCTTCTATTGTTCTGGTATATCCGCTGGGACGGTCTTACAGCACACCTAGAGGTGTGGCATGTGTATTGCATTGTTTTCATCACATGTTCTGTTGGCATGTTTATGTGATATTTTACTGATCCGCCATACTTTTTCTACCCAGTACAAAAAGAAAACTTGTTGCATTGCTGTGTGGACATAATTACTGTTCCTCTGACTTCACACTCAGTGTAGATCCAATACGTCATTAGGGCTGGGATGATATGCTTTTATGTCAATTTGATTCTTTTATGATTTTTTGGGTGCCGATTCGAAATAAATTGCAAAAGCTGAATGATGAGGCTTACAGATCATATCAGGAGCCATATTTCCCCCAAAAATGCACATCATATGTGAGTCACTTAAGATTTATTCAGCAGCAACATATTTGAACCAGACTTTGGGAAGTAAACTGCTACATTTATCTGCACACAACACAAATAGGAGCCTTTAAGTCAACATACTTCATAATAAAGTGAACTTTAGCTCTCATTTCAAAGCCTGGACTGCATGTACAAGAGGCAAACAAATGTATAATATAAAATATATTTTCTCCAGTATTTATTTTGCTTATTTAGCCATTCCTGCTCTGCATTTACCTCAGGATGGTGTCTTGCCAAGTGTGCAGTAACGTTTGTGGTGTTTCCACAGTATGCCATTTGTATATATATATATATATATATATATATATATATAGTATATATAGTAAAACAAAAGATACCCATACATATGTGACTCCCAGTACTGGCTTGACTCGACTTTGCTCGCTTGTGTGCATTGGGGTTATACTTTGGCCTGTTACTCTTGTAAAAACAATATGTTAAAAAAAGTGTTCATAAAATAAGCAGCAGACGGACTATGTATATAAAAAAATATTTTCAGAGGAAGTCACCAGAGTTGCACAGCTTGTTTGGGCAACGATCTTATTCCAATTACATACATGATAACATGGTAACTAGAGCTGGGCAAAAAATCGATTTAGATTTAAAATAGAGTTTTATGGCAAAATCGATTCATATTTTAGGAAAATCGTGCAATCTGATTCCCCTCCACACGCACTTTTTTTCCTCGCAAAAAGAAAACCATGAACCAGGCTGCTTTCCGTAGTGTTTCACCCCAGGCCCCGCCTACGATCCCCTTCTTCTGAGGCACGGGGAGCAATATGGAGCCTCCAGTGAGGGAGACACGCTGACTCCTAAAAAGGTTCTAAAGGTTCAGTTGTGTGGAATCGTTTTGGGTTTTTAGGGTCTGACGAAGCCCAGCTACTGCCTGGTTGTCAGCTGAGTCTTCAGACTGTTGTTGTTGACGGTAGCGGTGCGACCAAACTGCTCGCACATCTGAAGCGAAACCATCCAGTGGGGGGGCGGGGGGGAACTAGCGCTGCCAGCACTTCTTCAAAATGTTCAACAAACACTGACTGAAAGCTTTTCTCGCGGCACACCTTATGATAAACATGGAGCACGATGTGGAGCGATAACAGACACAATAACATCATATATCCAAAATATTGGTAACATGTTCAGGTTTATTGAAGTAGTTTGATTGATAATTAGGTTTTGTTTTATTTTGTCCTTACAAAGTAAAAATGTTACTAGTTTTATTTTTATCTTACTTTGACACTACTACGTTTTTTGCAATGTTTTTCATATAATATGAGTATTAATGTATATTGTTTTAGTTGTTAAAATATTTTAAGTTTTCTTTTTTCCAACAAAATGTATCTTTTACACTATTTTTTTTGCACAGTTTTTCCTGTAACAGTGGTGGATATGTCTGGACTTACTACAGTTCATGTAGGTAAAGTCTCAGGTTGCAGTTGCACCTTTTGCACAAATTATTTATTATTTACACTTATTTGTAGAAGTATTTTTGTTTTACATGTTATTTAATAAAAAAAAAGAAGACAAAAGAAACCATGTTTCTAGTGTTTTCATTTTCATTTAGCCCACGTGGGAAAAAAATCGTATCGTGAATCGAGTTTTTTGGGAAAAAATCGGAGATTTTTTTAAAAGAGAAAATCACCCAGCCCTAATGGTAACTGAGCCCTCGTTGAATGTCAGGTGGTGAACTGATAGTGGGGTTTTAAGCAGCCAATACAGCAGCTGTTGGAATGTGTCTGAAATAGTTTTTAACTTTATATGAAACTAGGAATGATATGGTATGTGTTGATGCTGTGCATTATATACACCCATGTGAGCATGTTGAAGTTAAAACTTTGCACAAGCACATGCTCAAATATGAAAAATATGAAAAGTTCACATTGTACAGATTTTTCAGCTGTACAAACTTCATTAAATGTCACAAGGTCATTATTACAGCCTCCCCAGGGGAAAAAGATGACAAAGATATACCAACTAATATTTAGGTTAGGATTCTATTACATATGTGATTCAGCTACTAATATTCAGTGGTTCATTTAGCTCATGACTTTTTTAAGATATGTAGTTAATCTTATCCAGCCTCAGAAAAACAACAGTATCATTGATGTTTCAGTCAAAATATTTGTAGTTTCTTTACCTTTAGAAACGTTTTGTTGAATTTGATGAATTTTTCCTTTGTTGATGAGTTGAACAGATTAATATAAATGAACAATAACATTGAACAAATGTTAGGTTCATATATTTAGTTCTTTATAATATGAGAATGTGGCCTAATATGAGCGACTGATGCAACTTATGACAGATATGCTGTGTAGCAAAACTGGATTAATGCTTCCTTTTCTCATTTCATTCACTTTTGTTCCAAGTACATTCAGTTTAGTGACAATACAAAATAAAACACACACAGAGAAAAACAGCAATAAGAAGTAGTATCATGTTTAGAGTTGTTCTAAATATACAACTATGATGCATTAGAGACCTGGTGGACCATCAGGCCATCCTAACCCCCCCCCCCCCCCCCCCCCAAAAAAAAAACACACACACACACAGCTAAGCATCACCATTTGTTCATTTATTTTAAAGAAATGTAAACACATTACAACTAGTTATACTAACCATAATGTTAGCTTGAATGTTAATAATGGAATGTCAGTGTCTGGCTCTGGATATAGATTTAAATATTTGTATAGTAAAGTGTAAACATACCCTTTACACAAATCCAATGATAACTTAATCATGAATTCATGACGAACAGTTTTTACATATCAGCAATACTTATGTTGATATTAGACAATGTTAGCAGATATGTTGTTGTATCCACTTTTTAGGCATGCATTATACTGTCGATAATTTTAGTTTAACAGTTGTCTGCTTTCTTACAAGGTCAAAAATATCAAATATGCAATGGTGTTGGATGGTTAGTGACTCTTTATTCAGGTATTTGCTTTCGCCTTTGAGAAATAATTATTATCTTGTCAACATTGACTTGTTTTATTGACTTTATTGAAGTTACTCTGTTTATTTGATTATTTTAAGTATTAATTCTATTATTCATTTAAACACAAAATGGAAAATAATTTTTTCATTGTCTTATTTTTGGTTTTATTTTAAAAAAATGTATGAATGATGGATACACGGATTCAGGTAGGATTCTTCTCTGAATTGTCATGATTACATATGCATTGAAAAATCAACACTACATTGTGCTCTGCTTGAGAGGATGTTGTCAGAGAGACTTTCTCTGACTCCCCATACAGCTCAAAGCAGCCACTTGTGCCACATTGAAATCTAATAAGGCAAAAATTGTTTGTCACTGCTTATGATCAGTTTTATTACATAACTGAGTGGCACAACAATGGCGGCTGATGCCTGAGTAAGACTCCATTTTTGAACATCTCATCTGAAAGAGTATCAGCCACAGAAACAGAAAAATATACAGGCATCATTCAAAGAGTAAAGGCCCAATCCACCTTTCCCTACACCAAGGGGTCAGGGTTAAAATATCCCCCTAAAGAAATGGGACAACATTTCATGACCTGTTACATCATTAGCAGTCTCTTTGAGCTGTGTCTTTTTTACAAAATACACATATGGAAGTTGACAGTAAATACATTGGTATATTAATCCACATAATGACAGCCCAAAACTACACCTTGGTCGGTACAGGAGATTCGATCCTTGGTACTAGTGTTGTCACGAATACCGGTACTAGTACCGTACCGCGGCACTGAGGCATTTAAAAAGGTACTATACTGCGTTTCAAAAGTACCAGTACTTGCAACAGCGTGGCAAACTCAGCACGTAACGTGACACTGTAACTAGGATGGAGCTGAGTGGAACCAGAGAGGAGAATGGCTGCTGCACACAATCCTACCCTCATTGACTACCCAGGAGTAAGAAGTGGAATATGGAAGTATTTCACTTTTAGCACAAACGGGGAAGGAGAAACCGTAAATGCAGAGGCACCACTTTGCAAACAGTGTTTTAAAACATGCCTGGTGAAGGGCGGAAACACTTCCAACCTGCTAAACAAGACAAACACCCAAACCTTCATGTTCAGAGAACGACAGGTAGGCTAACATATGAACTGGAAGATTTTTTTCTTACAATTCCAGGACCATTAAGTTTAACATAAGTTTGGGAAGTGAGCAACTCACATCAGGCCACAAAAACCCCCGCCTTCAATATCGGAGAATGCGATGTGTAGACTATTCAAATATCCTCAGCTCAGTAGTCCAGTTGTAATAGTTCATAGCGCACACACCTTTGTTTCCATTGGTAACACTCAAAGACAAACAATAGTCTTGTTCGTTGCCAGCGTTCATGCACAGAGAAGCTGCTTCAGCTGTCACTCTCACTTGTCGTGCGCTTTTTAAAAAAAAAATTCCATGCCCACATCATTTTCATAAAGTTAAAGTAAGAGTTAAATAAATCAAAATACTCAGAGTAATAACAGAAAACAACACACTATAAGGGATACACACAAAAAAACAAAATTAAAATACAAATATACAAAAAGCATAATTATATGTATTATATGAGTCCAAAGGCTTGACTTATCTGCAGAGTTCTGATTGTCTTTTTGTTTTTAAGTCCTTTTAATGGATTCAAATAATGCAAGCAGTCCACTCATGTCAGTGACCCTGAGTGGCCGTGGCCCATAGACTCCCATTCATTCTGAGCAGAAGCAAATATGCGGTGGGTGTGTGTGACGTGCACATGCTCGGACACAGCTCGCTACTGTTAATGTGTGAGTGTGTGTGAGTGTGTGTGAATGTGTGAGTGTGTGAATGTGTGTGAATGTGTGAGTGTGTGAATGTGTGAGTGTGTGTGAGTGTGTGTGAATGTGTGAGTGTGTGTGTGAATGTGTGAGTGAGTGTGTGTGAATGTGTGAGTGTGTGTGAATGTGTGAATGTGTGAGTGTGTGAGTGTGTGTGTGTGTGTGTGAATGTGTGAGTGTGTGAATGTGTGAGTGTGTGTGAATGTGTGAGTGTGTGTGTGTGAATGTGTGAATGTGTGTGTGTGTGTGTGAATGTGTGAGTGTGTGTGAATGTGTGTGTGTGTGTGAATGTGTGTGTGTGTGTGTGAATGTGTGAGTGTGTGTGTGAATGTGTGAGTGTGTGTGTGTGAATGTGTGAGTGTGTGTGAATGTGTGAGTGTGTGAGTGTGTGAATGTGTGAGTGTGTGTGAATGTGTGAGTGTGTGAATGTGTGAGTGTGTGTGAATGTGTGAGTGTGTGTGTGAATGTGTGAGTGTGTGTGAATGTGTGTGAATGTGTGAGTGTGTGAATGTGTGAGTGTGTGTGAATGTGTGAGTGTGTGTGTGTGAATGTGTGAATGTGTGTGTGTGTGTGAATGTGTGAATGTGTGTGTGTGTGTGTGTGTGTGAATGTGTGAGTGTGTGTGAATGTGTGTGTGTGTGTGTGTGAGTGAATGTGTGTGTGTGTGTGTGAATGTGTGAGTGTGTGAATGTGTGAGTGTGTGTGAATGTGTGAGTGTGTGTGTGTGAATGTGTGAATGTGTGTGTGTGTGAATGTGTGTGAATGTGTGTGTGTGTGTGTGTGTGAATGTGTGAGTGTGTGTGTGTGAATGTGTGAGTGTGTGTGTGTGAATGTGTGTGTGTGAATGTGTGAGTGTGTGTGTGTGAATGTGTGAGTGTGTGTGTGTGAATGTGTGAGTGTGTGTGAATGTGTGAGTGTGTGTGTGTGTGTGTGTGTGGTGTGAGTCGTCCCTGGCATATTTCGTCACCTGGCCTTCACAACAGACCCAATAGGCCTTTGCGCCGACGTGGCCTAATTAATGTTGTTCTTCCAGTCCATTTTGATTTATGTATTTGATATTTTCCAAATAATAACTGATTCAATACAAAAATATCTTTACTTTCCAATTCTTTTTCTATATAAAGCATGATGTCTTTGATATTTAAGCATGAACTGATTCTCATTGGATCAAAAGTTTCCGTCCTCTCACTGCTCTGGTTTAATTCCTTTTATTTGACTCTTGTTACAATTACTGTTGTTGTTGATAAGACTTTGATTAATAAAATCAGGAATGTCATGTTCTGCATTCTCTTTTCATTTGAAAAAGTATCGAAATACATGGTGGTTCTGGTACCAAAATATTGGCATCGTGACAACAGTACTTGGTAGCGGACGTAAAAATTCAGACAAGACAACAGGAAATGAGTGAGTTTATCAGCAACTCTGAGCAGGAAATGGAAGAGCACCGCAGCACTAGGCCGACCAGGTACTGTACTCCAACAAGTTGAACCAGCGGTTCCACAAAATGGAAACAATACAATAGATGATCCTATTAACAGCAGTGAAAACTTTGTTTCCCAAAGTATGCAGCATACACACAACAGTCAGCATTTCATCTGTTTGTAATGATCAACCCTAATGTGATTGATTCCACATTAAAACGACACTGACAATCAAATGATTAAGTTATTTTACAAAGACATTTGTGTGTTTTCTTTTGTTACTGCTGCACTTTTCGGCTGTTTTCCTCCATCTGGCTGATGATTCCAACAGAATTATGGGACATTTCTTGTACTCCTCCATTTGTAGTGTGATCCTGGTTTGTCTCGGTTTCATGGTCTATCCAGCCTTTCGTCTTAGCCCTTCCCCTCTGTCTATTTAAGAATAGGGACAACACTACCTCTTCATGTGAATGAGTAAAATGGAGAGCTAGGGGTAAGGGGTAGGGCCAAGGAGTGAATTGGGATTCAGCATAGTTATAGAGCTGCCAAGATGGCGTCCAGAGCGGCCGCCATGGAGTTTCACTGTGTATTGTTTTGTCTGTTTATTGTGTGTCTGCCTGCTCTTACATATATAATTTTTTTTTTTTCTCTTTTTCTTTTTATTGATATACTATATGTTGAATGTTGCAGCGTTACACTGAGACAAATTCCTAGTTGTATACTACATGTGTACTATACGAACAATGGCAATAAAATGATTCTGATTCTGATTCAGCTTTCACCTTCACCCAAAAATCATATTCGAATTTCATTTGAAAATTAATGTAGATATTCAAATAATATTGAAATATTTATTAATTACATTACTTTGAAAATGCCTCACTAACCTTGGCATCAAAATTAAATATTATCTCCAGCCCTCCAAGGGGCAGTATTCAGTCAAATATGTCAAATATTCTGGTGTGTTTACAACTATTACTAATGAAACATGCAGTGTGACAGTAATGAACATTATTATCAACTGACACATTTAACATTCCATAATCCACAAATATCATCTTTTGTCTGTTGCCTTGTGTGTGAAACACTGTTCCTTGCTTTTCCTGGCTGCCTGTACTGATGAAAACCTCTACACTGGTAGCTAAACTGTTAGCTAAACTGGTAACCTCAGATTAGTTTTACCTGCTCACTTTGTTAACTTATGACATTTATACATTTTCAGAAGTGTGAATCTCCAATGTGCCATCGACCTAAGCTATTGTTCATGAATGCGTGGGACTGACCACTCCACTGTTGGATACGTGCCACCTGGATTCTAACATCCACAGGTGCCAAAAAATAATTACCTTTGCAATTCACATAAATTCCCCAGACATAAAAAAACCCTGCAACCTGAACTGAAAACGTTTACAACCACGTTCACAAAAATAAGAGAAATAGTCCCAATGACACCATATACAGGTTCCAATATGAAGAGCTGCCTCATATTCATTCAAACGTCTCTTTTTTTAATCACATTCAAATTATATTCACAAAATTGGAAATCAAAGCCTCCTGCTGACATGACAGGACAGCATGTGTGAGAAATTAAGTTTCCAATTGTTCCTTTATGGTTTTCTTCCCCTCATTCAAATTATATTCAAATGTCAAAATTCGAAGTTAAGGCCCTAAGTCAACACAGATCAACAATGACCTGCAGCTCAAGCTATAGCATGTCATCATGTCATGTCAGTTTGTAGAAGCCACAAGTCAGTCTGTACAATTATTCTACAATTATTTTTGATGTAGTAATATGCATTTGCTTAGCTGTCACAGTTTTTATGTTGTAATTGTATCAGCACTGGAATGATTCATTACATACATTAGTTCTTTCTTCTCTTTCTCTCTCTCACACCTGTTTCTGTCATTTTTATAACATATCTTTCATACCAAGTCTGTTCATGACTAGTCACCTGGTGTCCCCTTTCCCCCCTCCCCCCCTGGGGGGAGTGGTGGCTCTCCTGACAGTGTCTGCACGGGAGCCATGGACGACAGGATCTGCAGTGTCTCGCCTGTGCTGACCTGTGACCCCGGACCACCGCCCCTGCCTGTCTGGACCAGCCCCCCCTCCTTCATTCATAAATGGACGTTCATCTATAGTCTGTCCGTCCATGGCAGTGGATCTGTCCTTCAATGTGGTTCTCCTCAAGATTTCTTCTTTTTCCCACTGGGTTTGGAAGTTTTTTCTTGCCGAGAAGGAGGGTCTAAGGACAGGGGGAGGGTCTAAGGACAGGGGGAGGGTCTAAGGACAGGGGGAGGGTCTAAGGACAGGGGGAGGGTCTAAGGACAGGGGGAGGGTCTAAGGACAGGGGATGCCTGGGACTTTTTCATGTATCTCTGTAGTTGATTGTGTTTTTGTAAAGCCCTCTGAGACGACTTTGTTGTGATTTAGGGCTTTATAAATAAAATTGAATTGAATTGAATTCAAGTAAAACTAAATCCATAATTCAAATAACAAAGTGTGTAGGAAGAGTAAGTTGTATTATGTATTTTCACACAATATTCAAAGCTTTTATTGAACATGAATACAAATTAAGTTTTAATAGTTGTACATGTTTTGACTCCGCCCATGCACCTTGTGGCAGTTTGTGTGTAGTTTAGTGTCACTGAGTCATGTGAGGGTGCACTAGCTTACAAGTTGTAAATACTTGTTAAAAGGAAGTTGCTATTCTGTGTTCTGAAGTCTTACAAGTCATGTTGTGCCTGCAGGGGGAGGAGCTGAGTGAAGTGGGTAGAAGGAATCTTTCAATTTGACACCATGACTGAACAGTCCATGCTGTTTCACACAATTGTTAAATAAGGAAGTTATTGCCACTCAACTCTTACAAGCATGGTGTCCTGAGACTTGAGAAGTGCAACCAATCTTCAGTCTACCAAAACATTATACTATTTAAAAATGTCCTTCAAAAAAAACATTCGCTTTAGGTGAGCTTCTTCAGTTTGAAGCAGTTAGAGTGTAAGTAGAATTTGCAAAGGAGGAGTAAAATTCAGTGACTAAATGTATAATAATCAATAAATGACTTGAAATTTGTAGGTAAAATTAATCTATATCCACAGGTAAAATGTACTTGATGACAAAAACAAAATAATAAAAACATAACATAAGACAGAGATAGTATTGTAGTAAATTATTCAATAAATCTTCTGTGTACTCATTACTGATCCACAATCTGCACTGGATTGAAGTGACGCCAGAAAATGATGCCAAATATCGTCACGTCCATTCACTACAGAAAAGCATCAAAAGCACAAAAGCATAGATGTTTGTTACCAACAAAGGTCATCTACATGCATTTCACCTGATGCAAACAGGAAGTGGTTTGTGGGAACCTCATAATCTCACAATAGAGGAATGCTGAAAAGAATAGATATATTATCTATGGTAGCCAAATATCTCAGCATTAAAGCCTGAAAACTTTAACAGACACAACAATTTGTCATAGGTGGTAAAAGTACTCACATTCTGTACTTAAGTACAAGTACAGCTACTTGTATGAAAAAAATATTCTGGTAAAAGTAGAAGTACTGATTCAATTCCTTTACTGAAGTAAAAGTAAAAAAGTACAACTTCACAATTGTAATAAAGCAAAAAGTAAAACTGCATGTTTTGCCATGGATGAAATAATACTAATTTAACCAGAAAAAATCTGAAAAGGTTCAGAAGTATCCAAAAATAAATCCAATAAAAATGAGTTACTGTGGCGAGAATGTGTTTGATCAGGTGTGTTAGTGGGTATGGGTGGAACATGTTGGAAAAATTGAGGAAAAAAGTCATAATTTTTTTTTTATTATAAATGTGAAATGAAAAATGCATAATTGTGAGATAAAAAGCCAAAAGTATTATATTAAAAGTCAGAAATATGCGATGAGAATTAAAGAAGTATAAGGAAAAAGTCAAAATTCTTAGAAGAAAAGTTAAAACAATCATGAGATAAAAGTCATAATTATAATATAGAAAGTCCACTGACTTTACCTCTGAAGCTTTTAGTTTTAGGATTTTGGCATACTGTTTAGTTTGACAAAGTAAGTCTATTCTGAGAATGTAAAGAGTATAAAGTACAGATATTTATGCAAAAATGTAGGGAGTGAAAGTAAAAAAGTTGCCAGAAAAATAAGTACTCAAATAAAGTACAAATATGTAAAGAATCTACTTAAGTACAGTAACTAAGTCCTTTTACTTTGTTACTTCCCACCTCTGCAATTTGTAGATTCAAGACCACAAAAATTAACTGAAGGAGATACATATCAAACCTTAGCATGTTAAAAAAAATGGTCATGAAAACCAAGGACAATGTAGTACAAATAAAAATAGTCCAAAAAAGGAACTGCAGTCACAAGATTGGGGGAGATTATTTTTGGGATAATTTTGTCATAATAATAATCATCACCTATTACATACATACACCTCCACATGTTATAACGTTTAAAAAAACTGACCATTAACATGTTTCACTCTTAAGCAAAACCTTAAAACACAGAATCCAGGAAAATATATTTCTGTAAACATGAGGGTAAAGACTGAAGGGAAATTAAATCTGTGCTGCTATGTTCAGTTAGCATCACCTGGAGGGGAACAAATAAACATCGGTCATTGTTTCCCAGTCATCTCTGTCTTAGAGACAATATCTATTATGCTGGATTCATATAAAATCTAACAAAATCTATACATTTTCTGATACAATAAAGAAAAACACAAATACATACCTAACAATAGACAAAAGTAAAAACGTGGATATGGGAGGAAGAGGAAGTGAAGGGGCATGTCAGAGCAGATGGCTGCCTGGTAGGACAGGAAATGTCCAGGTGAATGAGCAAAGGAATGAATACACAACCTACCTGTGGTTCATATGTTCTCCTACATTTCCATTCCAAATATTAGACAGTCTTAGTTGTGTGGGATTAAGGTTGTTGGACTTCACTAACAAACAACCAGGGGTGGTCAAAGTACTTACATTCTGTACTTAAGTAGAAGTACAGCTACTGGTGAGAAAAATACTCTGGTAAAAGTAGAAGTATTCAAAAAAAAAAAAGTACAACTTCTCAATTGCAATGAAGTAAAAACTAAAACAGAATTGTTTTGGCATGGATGAAATAATACTTATTTAACCAGGATAAATCGGAAACGTTTCAAAAATATCCCAAAATAAAGCCTTTAAATGTGAGTTAGATGATGTGTTTTATTAGATCATGGTACTCAGTTTAGTGGGTATGGACAGGAAATTTAGGAAAAATTCAAAAGCCATAAATAGGATTAAAAAATGCAGAATTATGAGATTTAAAAAAAATCTAAATCGTGAGATAAAAAGTCAAAATTATGAGGAGAAAAAAGTAAGAATCAAGAGATAAAAACGTCAAAATTGTGAGATTAAAAAGTCAAAATTATGACATACTAAATGGATAATTATGAGATTAAAAAGTCCCATATAGTAAGTCATAATTTCATTTTTATGACTCATCTGTGGTACTGTCACATTTGTCTAGTTTGAAAAAGTAATAAGAGTAAAAAGAGTATAAAGTACAAATATGTATATGAAAATGTAAAGAGTTAAAGTAAAAAGTTGCCAGAAAAAAATTATCAAGTAAAGTACTGTACCTAAAAACTATACTTAAGTACAGTAAAGGAGGTACTTCTACTTTGTTACTTCCACATGACATCGGTCTAGCCTAATGTAAAAGGGGTCAGGAAGGGTTAGGGTTAGTGTGTGTGACTTGAAGAACAGGTACAACAGGGACATTTGGGAACATGTCAAATACATGTGTAGAGTAAACCTAAAAACTAGACTAAACAAGTTATCACTTCTAGTGGAAAAATATTGGCAAGAAGGCTACAGGTGTGATACAAAAGTCATAAATATTATGATTTTTGATTTGATTTGATTTGATTTATTTGGCTGAAAATGCAAACATGAACAATTTAAAACCAGAGATAGCACAAAAAATCATAAATCGCTTGTTTCCATTGTGGTCTCTTAAAAAAATAAAATACATGATTAAAACAAGTTAAAACAACAGTAAAAGAAATAAAATATGTAAAAACACTACACTAAATCTACACAATAAATAAAATCCCGTCCTTCGTGGTACCTAGGACAGGATTGCATGTCTTATGTCTATATGTCTTGCTTAATTAATGTAAATTAACTGTGAACAACATACCATGTGCTTCAGTTCCTTGTTTACTGTCATGACTCAAACATCAGGACAACTTCCTCATTGGCTTTTTCTGACACTAACTCTTAAGTGGGATAAACTAAAATGACACGTAAATATTTATTTTAGCAAACATCAGAAAAGTTTAGTTTTAAGTAGAAAATACATTTGAGTACTTATTTTAACATTTTTGGCACTGTCGCAAATATGTAAGTTTACAAAGTGCCATATGTTCTAAATGCTGTCATTTATTGCGCAAAGTTAGCAAGTTTGCTAACTTTTATGACTGGCAAAAACATCTTTGGAATAAAAAAAATCGCCGTTCACTTACTGATTTGATAAAAACGTGTGAGTAAATCGGTTACCTTTCTGTGCATCTTCCATTGTGCGGCTGGATGTAGTTTTTTTTGCGGCAGTTTGATATCCACAGACTGCAGGTTGTCCACTTGGCTACAGAACTTCTTCCTGTTCTCGTCTCATGTTGCCAGGCAGCTCCAGCACGCGGGGTGGGGTCCGCCTGACGTCATCACGCAGCAGTGTAAACAGTTGAGCACGTGGATCAAGTTTTACGCCGTCAACATCGCAACTGCTGATCGTCGTTTACTTCTGTCTTACATGGAAAAGTGCAAGACGGTTATAAGGCCACACTTCACTGACATAAACACAACTGAAGTCATTCTTAAATTACAAATTATATGACAACTTTCATACACACTGAAAATAATAGGGAATAGACAGACAGACAGACAGACAGACAGACAGACAGACAGACAGATAGACAGATAGATAGATAGACAGATAGATAGATAGATAGATAGATAGATAGATAGATAGATAGATAGATAGATAGATAGATAGATAGATAGATAGATAGATAGATAGATAGATAGATAGATAGATAGATAGATAGATAGATAGAAAATTTATTTTATGGGGAAATTGTAGTCCAGCAGCAGTATGACAGAAAGAAAATTAGAAGACTAACATTAGAATATAAGACCAAAGACACTATATGTGGTATATTAAAAGAATTAAAAAAAACAGAATTGGTAAAAAATTAATTAATTAATTAATTTAAAAAAAACAGGAAAATGCAACATTAAATTGTAATGTGCAAAATAAAATGGAAATGTTCAGTCATAGAGTAAAGTACTTTATTTGCCATTATACACTGTACAAGGAAATGTGTCCTCTGCATATAACCCATCCATGATGTCATTAGGGTAACCTGTAAGGAGCAATGGGCATCTATGGATGGCACCCGAGGACCCACCTCCTGCTGTAGAGCCAGGCTAATGGTCAGAATCACCTGGCTGGAGGATTTTACCCCAACAAACATACTTTTGGGCAACAATATAACATTAATAGAATAATAGATTTCCATTAAAATTCAAAATGACCTAAATGACTTTGTCTGGTTTACATTTGTAATTTATGATTAAAAAAACAAAAGCTTCGGTATAGCACCAAATTCTACATAAAACTGTAAAGATGGGTCTTTTATTTCATTATGAACACATTCCAATAGGTTGCAACATCTTGAGGAGTATAACAACAGAAGACATCCTCATCTGTACTTTTATGAGATACACAGAGAAACTTCAAGACAAAATACCAGAAAATATCAGAAGACACATGGTGGATACATGGAGAAACATATTATTTATTATAGATTAAAGTGCAGTACAATGCTTGAGGAATGCAGACATTTGATCCTTTTCTTTACATTTAGTTAGAGTAGTAACATCATTCTGAACTAGTTCTAGTTAAAATAAATGTAAACTATTTGCATAACAAAGTTACATAATGAAATCGACTTTTCATTTGTGCTCTACTGATATCAGACAGCTCTGTGAATGAAAAACAAAGGAGATGGTCAGAGATTTCAGAAGGACCGGTAGGCTGGACCACTGCCCTTTGCCCATCGACGGTGCTACGGTGGAGAGGGTCAGCAACGTCAAATTCCTCATAGTCCATCTGGAAGAGGACCTATCCTTCACCATCCATACCGCCGCCATCGTTAAGAAAGCTCAGCAGCGACTCCACCCACTCAGGAACCTCAGGAAGGCAGGTCTCCCTCCTACCCACCTGAGCACCTTCTACAGGGGCACTGTGGAGAGTGTCCTGACCTTCAACCTCACCTCCTGGTTTGGCAGCTGCACAGAACAGGAGAGGTGTCAACTATATAAGGTGGTAAAAGAGGCCAGCAGGATTGTGGGGGGCCCCCCTCCCATTGTTAGGGGACACATACAGGGTGGCGGCCATTTTTAAAGATAATCACCACCCTTCTCACAGCCTTTTTTCTATGTTGCCATCAGGGAAGTGACTCAGAAGCATTCAATGCAAAACCACCAGATTTTTAAAGAGTTTTTTCCCCCAAACTGTGAGAATACTGAACACTGAGGCCACATGGGCTGTATGAGCTGCCCCCCCCCAAAGTGAACTAGCCATGTTCATATACTCTGACTGTTCATGGCACTTCACACTCTCATTGCTGTCTGCACACCCAACGTTGCTGCTGTTATTTATCTCATTTACTTAAACTATCTATTTTATCTTATTTTATCACTGTTGTTATAGCTGCTGCTGTTTTTAGTTTATGTATTCTATCTCTTTTAGGACACTGTATTGGTTTTGTTTCCTTCTTAATCTATGCAGCTATAATTGCACACTGTTTTTAAACTAGGGGTACAATATTTTATTTCTTCTGTACTTGCGACAAGAAATAACAAAATAAAGAACCTTGAACCTTGAAAGATACTTAAATCTCAACAGAAAAAATAGCACATCTTCAGTACATTTTTCTCTAATGTAAGCCTGCCTTCATCATAATTATTTATTTGTATTATTTATTAGTTGTGAAATGGTTTATTGTACCATTACATAGATGGTAGTGGTTTCTACTATTTGTGCTAAAAGCTGTAATAGTATATGTACTGTTAGTATTAATAATTATGGAGAATTTTTCTAGCTATTGGCTTTTTTTTGCTTTCACGATGTGATGATGAAGGTTAAGGTCATGTTTATTTTTGTCCTCCATAGCTCAGTTTTGTGTTTTAGTTTGTGACATTTGTAGTGTATTTATCTGTATTTTTCATGTGCTATTTCCCTCTTCTCCTCTCTCTCTCTCTCTCTCTTCCTTTAAGCCATCTCTCTTTAACCCCAACAGGTCAAGGCAGATGACCATCCTTCAAGAGTCAGAGTCTGCTGGAAGTTTCTGCCTCTTAAAATTAAGTTTTAGCCTTACCATTGTCATAAAGTGTTTGCTAACACACTGTATAAAATGATCTATTTTTTATTTACTCCTAATACAGTTTTAGAAAATGGTGGATGAAAGAAATAAACTATTGTGATTTTATGAATGATTCAGATGTCTATCCAGTGATCAGTTTGTTGCCAATCACATTTTAGTTTTGATTCTTTTCTAACATGTCATTATCTCATTATTCATGTCCAGACTCAGAAATGTGTCGTCTTTTGAGAATTGTGTAGCTTTTTTCATACATTCTAACATATGAAAAATGAAATATCTATAGAACATCTTCCTGTAAAGTTCCAACCAAATCTTTGTCATGTTCTTTGTAAATGACATATCTGAACTGAGGTTGAACTATGCAAGTTAACATGTGCAAGAAAAAAAAGCTTAACATGTAACACCAGAACTTGAAGACATTAAACTAAGGAGCTTGTTCATGATTTAAGGAGTTCATTCTGAAAGATAGTTTAATATTGTATCCATGCCATTACACTTGCTCCATTGCCTTTTGAAGGCTTAACTGTTGCCTTAGTACATGAGTCATATTCTGAGAATATATCCCAGTTCAACTCTGGTATTCCCTACAAATCAGTAAATCTCCATTTTGTAATTAGATCCTGAGTTAAATCCTTGTCATGTTCACACGCTGTGTGTAAAGCTTTTAATTGAACACCACTGAAACCATACACTCAACTTTGTCAACTTTCAGACAGAAGATCAGATGAAAGACCGCCCCCTACTGGACATAATGACAGGGATCACATACAGCCTATCAAACTGTGATGCGTACATGTTGATAAATGAAATTATTTGCTATAACTCAGCACATTACACTGACCTCTGAACCATGACCACTATTTCAGATACAAGTGATTGTATATAACATGTCTATGTGAGAGTCAGAGATAAATTAGTATTTTAAATTAAATATAATTAATCATCCTAGTACAGAAAAGAAAATAGTAGCATACAGCAGAGTACACATACTACATACACAAACACACTCATATATATATATATATATATATATATATATATATATATATATATATATATATATATATATATATATATATATATATATATATATATATATATATATATATGTGTGTGTGTGTGTGTGTGTGTGTGTGTGTAGTTCCTGTAGGCCACTAGGTATAATACAATAATATTATGTTTAGCCCTTCGGTAGTTGTACTGACTGATGTGGGGAACACAACATAATGAGCAAAAATAAAAGGTGGAGTGCATGCGGGAAAGGGGTGCAGCTTTCTAATACAAAAGACCCCTTGCTGATCAACAGCACCCCCATCTTCCTTTAAAAGTAACCCCCTCCCTCCCCAACCCCCCTTTCTCTGCTCGAGGTGCATTGTGGGGAGGAAAGTCGTTGCCATTCGACCTCTGCGGGGCCTGCGCGGACGCAGCGAGAACCCTGAAATTCATTATGCGTTTAAAAGCTTTATTTATTTCCGCATAACCTACATACACTCACCGGGAGGGCCAAAGCGGAGAAAACAAACGACGACGGTCTATCTCTTTCGGAAAATACATCGTTTACAATTATATTATTTTTGTCGGCGGAGAGTAGTTGAGAAAGTGAAGATTCTAATATATATATTCGAAAAATGTCCGGTGAGAGAAACCGCAGGTCGTTGGCTTTCCGAGGAGGTGGATTAGCTGGGTTGACGGGTTCCAGCGGTAGCGGTGGGGGGAACTGTAACAGCTGGGAGGCCCCGGCCTGTCAAGACCGACATTTTAACGGGAACAGGCCAGATCAAGAGGAGGACAGGGATCTTGGGGCAAAGGGACCATCTCCGAAGAGAGTGGAAGGCACTGGGTCTGTCAGCGACAGCACGGAACCCGAGGCGGAGGAAGAAGAGGACCCGGAAGGGGGCAGCTGGGCAGCCGTGGACGGAGACGATCAAGTCGGCTCGGTGGAAGGGGAGGACGGTCCCAGGGTAGTAAATAGCTGGACTGTGGGGAACGGTCCCAACAACGTCGACACCCCGGAGTCGGGAAGCGGTGCGACAGGAGCCGACTCAGGATCCAGGAAATCTGGAGTAGAGATGAGACCGCAGACGTTGCTTCAGAAACACTCACTCTTCCTTGCTAAGTGGTTGCAAGAATTTCCATGGCTCAAATTTTGTCAAGAAACCGGACTTATGTCCTGTTGTTGGTGTCACAACATTGCCACTAAAAACAGCGACGAGCTTGTCAAAGGCAGTCGCAACTACAAACGGGCCTTGCTGCTGAGACATCACCTGTCTTCTGAGCACGGGAGAAATGACCCCACCAAACAGGTAACGTTAGCTTCAACACCGTGACGCTTTCGTATATTTATACACTCGTTCAATTACTCAACCGTTTTACACTGGAATTGAATATATATTGTCGTATTTATTCTTCGTAATTCAGAGTAGTTATCTGTGGAACTTCCATACTAAAGCAGCATACGCTAAAATAGATTACCTAAATCTTCACAATCCCTTCCTCTGGCTAATTGGCTAGCGTCAGTTTGCTAACTTTAGCTAGCAGTTAGCTTAGCCAGCTAGCCGCTTGTAGCTTGCCGTCTAGGTACTTTAAAGGTAGCGAGGGGCTAATGCCAGCTAACAGTTAACTGAGGAGAAAGGGCTGCGAACCACTTTAGTGTGAGTGCCACGAACCTCCCAGATTATTTTATTCTCTTTGTGCATCTTCACTAAGCAGTTAATAAAACGACACCTGCTCGCTACCATTATTACACCCAAGGCTGTTTTCTCAGAATTAGGAATTGATTGCATGTCATGCTCAACTATTAATCATTCCGAGTCCTCGTTATCATATAATGGGCCAGCAAAGGGATTTGGGTTACTTATCGGTTTATACATTTTGTCGTACTAGTAGTTGTCTTGATTGCTATACTGTTAGAGGTCACACAATGGTAAGGTTTCGACCCTTACAGCCTTTGGGGAACCGCACCCCTACCCAACCCCCAGTCTCTTGGCCTGTGAGGCAGTTCTGTTAGCTCGCAGTCCTGGTTGACCTCTGGCGTATTCTTTACCCCTCCACCCCCTTCGTTCGTTCTCCCTTTGGGGAGCTAAATTAGAGGCATTGTGCTAGATGACCCCCCAAAATCCATAAATGGTGTCACTTGCAAGGCTGGACAAGAGGAGAGGAGTGAATTATGTAGCCTGGAGCCTGACAGCTTGCAAGCCCACATTCAGTCTTTTAGAGCAGGTTTGAATGAGTGAAGTAGATGTCAGTAATAAAATGTCACAGCATCACCTGACCCTGAACCCAGGGTATTTCTGGATTAATGAGCCTTATTGTTTTACATTTGGGTCATATCTCATGATTAAGACCCTGGCTTGTATGTAAAAGTCTACGTATCACTCAATCCATGCCAAGCACTGTTGGGTATAATTGACTTATGAGTACTATGACTTGCCTGAGCTTGGGGAGGGGGAGGATTGATTCCAGTTTAATGCCTGCTATTATGAAAATAATCAGTCTTTTTATACATTTAGTGACCTGTCACTGTGCCTGTTGAAATATTTTATCAGTTGATAACATTTTACTCTGGACACCATCTCAGTGGTTCTCTTACAATGCTACCATATAAACGAGGTGTGCATATTTGACACTAGATTTCCCTGGCAAAGGGCACATTTTCTATGTGTTCTGTGTTTATTAAAAGAAGAGAGTGTGAGGGGAAAAACCGTTACACACATGTTTAGTGTTGTATCCTGACCATAATCTAAAGCTGTCAAAGTAATTAAGAGCAGGTGTTGTTTGACTCTGGTTTGTGAGTGAAGAGGATTGGACAACTACATTTAGTTCCTTTCTCGGTACACGCAATCGCTAATCAGTATGACTTAGTGATCCACCAACTTGTACAGGTCTCTAATTGGTAAGGAGAGCAGTGGGAGTGGATTAGGGGCTTGGTGTGACTTTTCCTTAGCAACGTGGACCCCAGGCACTTTACTGAGAGGTTATTAGGTCGATTTTCTCATGCTGATTTTTTTTTTTTTTTTTTTTTTTGATTGGCTCCCATCATGCTTCTTGTAGAAATCATGTATATCCAATATTATTTAATTTTCATATATTTATATTATTTTATGTTCATTTTCTTTTATGGGCCCTCTTCTCAAACTTATTGGTCCTGATATGTGAAGTGCTATTAAAATAATAATCTATGCATGTTCAACTTGGTTACAATGTTAGACACTATATTAAAGGGGAACCAAGATGTTACGATGCAATGTCTTGTTCTATTCACCCATTCCTGACATTAGTCAGGCCTTTGCTGCATTCGTTAAAGCTAACTCGATTAGCTGTAGCACACCAGGGCAGCTGTGGTAAATGTGGGTCTCCTTGGAGAAGGGGGCTGTTGTCCTTAATTTCCAAGACACTGTCCTATGCTTAGTCTATTCCCACTGGCACTGGTAAAACATTGTAATAGGCTATAACGAGGTTAAAACAAGCCATTTCAGATCAGAGATGAGATCAGGGATCAGTATAAGTCAAGTCACTGTTCAGTAGCCCTTTCTATATGGTTCCAAATTAAAGTGTATTCTTAGAAATGGTTGTCTTATATGTGCACTGACCCAACATACATGTTATACTGACATGGTTCTCAAGACAAGAGCCACTTGTCATTGTTATCTATATAGACTCATCTGTAGTGTTACATTCAGAACATGGATACGTTACATACCTTTACCTTTGTTAGATAATTACTGCATAGTTACTTTCACTTTCTGTTCTATAAGATTAACCTTTAGTTACTTAAACCTAACTCTCATGCTACTTTGTTTAATGTTTGTCTGGATTAACATCCCAGGGGGAATTGCAGTGTTTGGGATCATTATCATTATAGTTGGTGATTAAAGACTAGTCTCCCCAAAAGGAGACGGGGACCCACCCTTTTCTGTTTGGTGTCTGCTAGATAGACAGGATGTTTATTGGGGGGCACAGGTCAGTGAGATGGTGTAGAGTAAAGCCAGAGGGAGAATTCTTCTTGCTGAATCCATCAGTTACACTGCTCATTTTCTCCCCCTCTCTCTGCTTCGTCTGTCACAGCATTGTTAGAAGGCCGGGAGAGAGTCAGTGCAGCCCTCCCACACCTTGGGCCAAATGCACACTGCGGTATTGTTCTAGTAACTGGGGACAGACTGGTTGGGTGAGGGTGGGTTTGAGGGAAAGATACAGTACATGTAAGGAGTAAGGCAGGGACGAGTTGAGATTGCCTTGGGGCTGGGCTGGTCATGGGACTGCATTGATGATGGGTGGGGAAGGGAGGGAAGGGGAGGGGGGCAGTGGACATGTGTGCTTAAAAGGTAAACAAAAACTGGCTCCAGTGTGTCATTATGTTAGTGAGGACAGCGCTGTATCACATGATCTGTTAGGAGTGTCTGTTTGTCATGGATATGCTGGCCTAGGGGCTTAGTGGTTTGTCATATATATATATATATATATATATATATATATATAATTTTTTTTGATGGACTGTTTTTCCTATCCTGACTGGTTGAAGCCTCAGTAGGTTGAATTTAAGACTACTTTAATTGTAAGTTCACCTGTAAAGCAGCCCTTTATGTATTCATGCTTGTCTTGGATCAACCCTTTCTTCTTTCTTAGTTCCTTTTGGAGTTTCTCGTCTCGTCATCCGAACCCGCTTTATCCTCACCTGGGTCATGGGGGTCACTGGGGAAATAATCCAGCTACAATGGGTGAAGGCGGGGTACACTCTGTATAAGTCTATTGGAGTTTCATGCACTTTTAGTTCTGCTTTGCTTTCTTCTACCCCTACTAAATTTTACTTAAAAAAAACCCAGCCAAGTTGGGCCTTGGAGAGGTTGATCTTGTCCCCACATTCCCTTTATTGGCCCCGCTTCTACAGCCTGGTCTTGGGTTGTTTTGGCCTACAGCATCTGCTGGTTCTCTACATTCCCAGCTCAACACATGGCACATCTGGCGAAATGATGATGCTGTTGATGAGCCCAGTATGGAGGAAGTTATTCAGTACCAGGCTGTCCTAGCCTGACTTCACTAAGTGTACACAGAATTCATAACTGAGTGGTCAGGAAAGCCTCATGTCTTTGGCCCTTTGCCTTACTTTTGGTAAATGATTAAGATTGTTGCCAATCGTAGGTGGCTGGCCTGTGAAACAATAAAAGCTTTCCTGAGAAATGAAAGAAGACTTATGTGTAACATTTAGAATGCAGTGTTTTGTCTGTGTACCCCCCCCCCCACACACACACACACACACACACACACTGTTTCCCATTGACTCTATAGACAAATGGTTCCAAAACTTTTGAGATTTGAGACCCAGTGAAATAGTTTTTGTTTGTCCTCGGGACCCCAAATTTGCCAGAATATTTATGTTTTACTTATTTTTCTTTGTCACTATTTTCTTTATGATCACATTTATTATAATCCACTTTTTTCTGCTTACGTGTCAATTAGCTGACGTCATGATTGGTCTCTTTGAAAACCACCCTGTGCCATCCTCTGTAAGACGCTATAGAAGGCTGTTGAGCCGAAATGTCTGTCTGTCATGCTAACCCATTAAGAAAGTACAAAAACTGCAATCCAGAGTGTGGCTTTCCATCTACAAATCCCAGTTGCTTGCACCAACAGACCTTTTAAAGAAACTTTTGGAGATGAGTGCACTTTCGAAAAAAACAAAAATATTTATTACCATCATGACTATTTTGGCAGAATATAAGCATAAAATGGGAAAAAATGCATTC
This sequence comes from Siphamia tubifer, assembly GCA_020466265.1. Classification (NCBI taxonomy): domain Eukaryota; kingdom Metazoa; phylum Chordata; class Actinopteri; order Kurtiformes; family Apogonidae; genus Siphamia; species Siphamia tubifer. Next base: position 4,474,172 of record CM035793.1, read on the forward strand.
ATTAGAACACCATTTTGCCAATCATAACTATCAGACAGACAGACAGACATGCATAAAATGAATAATTTACATTTGTACACAAACTGGGACTGAAGGTGTTGCTTTGAGTCTCTTCCTTGAATTAAAATTGTTTTGGGTCCTTTGCATTGCTTTCATCTGCTGTGTTTTGAACGCTGTTTTGTTAAACATTTGTTAGGTTTGTCTTCAGACATGCTCTTCTCCTGTTATATGTATAATGGATTTTTGTCACATTATCATGTTTACTAATTATATTTACTTATGACCCATCAGTCTCAGAATGAATCAACAATACTGTGAGCAGAGCCTCAGTCTTACTTATAGTTTTATGCAGCAAAGGAAATCTCTCTCTATATATATATATA
>CM035793.1:4477054-4597054 GCA_020466265.1 Siphamia tubifer
ACAGTTGAGGTGCTGAAACTGAAAATGCACGATCACCAAACTGTTTGTACCAGGACCTGAGGACATCCAAGAGAAACTGTTTGATGACTAGAGAGCTCTGCTGGGGAGGTGGACTGTTAAAATCTCAGAGAGACATGGAGGAGCCAGACCATTTAAAGCTTTGACGACGGACATTAACATTTTAAAATGAATATAAAATTGACCCGGAAGCCAGTGTAATGAAAAAAGGATTGGGGTGAGGTGGCCTAGTCTGGGGTAGTTGGTCAAAAATCGGGCAACTGCTTTCTGAACTAACTGAAGATGATGGAGTAATGACCGAGGGAGGCCGTAGTAAAGTGTAATCTAATGGTGAACTGATAAAAGCATGCATGGCTTTCTCCATGTCTGTACGAGATAAAAAGGGTTGCACCTTAGTTAGAATGCGGAGCTGGGAAAAAAAAAACACACCAATCTGCTTGTTTTACATTTTAAGTTAGAAAAAGCTTAAAATCAACCCTGGCATTAGTCTAACGGAATGATCCAGTTGCTGTTACTCAGTGAACCTTCAGTTGATTAATTATAACCTAGGTTTACAGAGTGTTACACATGCAAAGCCTACAATTTGGTATTTAAACTGAATGCACTTGCACTATCTGACGTCTATCACATGTTGTTCAAGAGCTTTCTAATGCTGTAATTGAAGATGCATTCATTTAAAGGATGCATATGTTGTTTTGCAGTGTAGTGTCTGTGTGTGTGTGTGTGTGTGTGTGTGTGTTTGTTAGGGCTGGGATGATATGCTTGTATGCCGATTCGATTCTTTTATGATTTTTTGGGTGTCTCTTCGTTTTTAAATTTCGATTCTTCGATATTCCTGATTTTTTTCCCGCCAGTTTTCACTTGCCTTTTTAACACCACGTGAAAAAGATGAATGATGATACCTACAGATCATATCAGGAGCCATATTTCCCCCCAAAAAATGCACATCATATGTGAGTCAGTTCAGATTTTTTCAGCAGTAATATATTTGAACCAGACTTTGGGAAGTAAACTGCTACATTTATCTGCACACAACACAAATAGGAGCCTTTAAATGAACATACTTCATGATGAAGTGAAATTTAAAGTGTACATGCTCTGCTCTTCAAAGACCACATACTTTAATTGTTGTTGATTAACTATATTTATTCAGGTACACTTTTCTGATATCCTGCGCTGTTGAACACAGTGGCTAGAATTAGCCACTGTGTTGTTGCTAAGCTATTTTCCAGAGATCGCCATCTCACCCTCTTTTCCTCTTTTTTTTATCTCCCACTCCTAGTGTGTGTGTGTGTGTGTTAGTGTTGTCACGATACTAAAATTTCCAACTCGATACCGATACTAAGGATAATACTCGATACTCGATACTATTTCGATACTGGAGATGTGAGGGATTCCTTTTAAAATGTCCTCCATGGACTGTTAAAAAAAGGTAGTGAGTGCGGGTGCAGAATAAATGCATGTCTATCTCTTGGTAAGTTAAGGTAGGTCTATCTTTTTGTTCAAGCCCTTCTGCAGTGCTAACTGCAAGACTCTTTATGGTCGAGTTATTATGTGCGCGGGCGGCAGCGTATTGCATCATGTGACCACCGCGGACCCCTTGCGGGACTAGCAGCGCGCACGTCAAAAATGATAGGCTGACATGCTCACGGTGGCCTCCGTGGTGATAACGTGATACTATGCGCTACCGCCTGGCTGCCGCCCGCGCGCATAAACGTTCGACTATATCGAGGCCTTTAAAAGCAAAGTTGCATCGGATGGTCCAATCACAGACCTATAGAAATAGTGTATAGGTCTGTGGTCGCACTGGCGTCATCCCGTGTGCTGTCAGAGGCAGCTGGAGAAAAAAAGAGACTTTAAGTTACACGCCGGCATTACGGCTGTGCCAGAGCTGACCACGTTGATGCCTGTTTACAATTCTTAACGTTACCTGCTACAAAAAAGCGGCGACGCACCATAAAAACAAAAATCGGTTTTCCAGCAACTTAGTATCTAATTAGATACCAAGGGTCAATATCGATTTAGTATCTAAAATCGATTTTTTTGACAACCCTAGTGTGTGTGTATTAGAGCTGGGCAAAAAAATCGATTTAGATTTAAAATTGAGTTTTATGGCAAAATCGATTCATATTTTAGGAAAATCGTGCAATCCGATTCCCCTCCACACCATGAAACCATGAACCAGGCTGCTTTCCGTAGTTGCACATCTGAAGCGAAAGCATCCATTGGGCGGGGGGGGGGGGGGGGGGCTAGCGCTGCAAGTACTTAAAAATGTTCAACAAACACTGACTGAAAGCTTTTCTCGCGGCACACCTTATGATAAACATGGAGCCAGAGTCCTGCACGGTTCTGATTGACATACCGCAACTGCCCGTACCCGTCATGTTTAAACCCGTTTCCGACGAAAAAAAAAATCCGCATCCGAACCGACCCGCTATAAATGAACCCGATATCCGACCCGAACCCGAAAGAAAATGTCAGATAGCCAAACTTAAATACAAACATTTATTGCCACGAATATACTGAACAGTGACATAGCCAAGGCAGAGCCAAATAAAAATGTTGTTAACCTTTTAGCCTATGAACCGCAAATTAGACCCGCGATCACCCACGTCCGACCCGAACCAAACCCGTATCCGACACAACACAACATTTTTCACCCGTTTCGTGAAAATTTGCGGTTCACCCACGGGTACCAGAACCCGTGCAGGACTCTGCATGGAGCACAATGGGGAGCGATAACAGACGCAATAACATCATATAAATATTGGTAACATGTTCAGGTTTATTGTAGTTTGATTGATAATAAGGTTTTGTTTTATTTTGTCCTTACAAAGTAAAAATGTTACTAGTTTTCTTTTTATCTTATTTTTGCACTACTACGTTTTTTACAATGTTTTTCATATAATATGAGTATTAATGTATATTGTTTTAGTTGTTAAAATATTTTAAGCTTTCTTTTTTCCAACAAAATGTATCTTTTACACTATTTTTTTTGCACAGTTTTTCCTGTAACAGTGGTGGATATGTCTGGACTTACTACAGTTCATGTAGACAAAGTCTCAGGTTGCAGTTGCACTGATTTATTATTTACACTTATTTGTAGAAGTATTTTTGTTTTACATGTTATTTAAGTTTTTTTTAAAAACACGTTTCTAGTGTTTTCATTTAGCCCATGTGGGAAAAAAATCGTATCGTGAATCGAGTTTTTTTGGGAAAAATCGGAGATTTTTTTAAAAGAGAAAATCGCCCAGCCCTAGTGTGTGTATATATATATATATATATATATATATATATATATATATATATATATATATATATATATATATATATAATATAAAATCTCATACCTCTGCCATATTTTGTTGTGATAAACTATGAATAATGAATTTCGTCATGTTTGTTTGTGACTCGTATGTGAAACACAAGTGAGGGAATTAGAGCAAATTATACTTAAGAAAAAACTAATTTCAGAAGTATTTTATTAGTGAATTTCCAAAAAACACCATGTTCAAAATAATTCATACCCAAGGTTTACTCAGTCCAATATCTTTTCTTAATTGTTAATAGAATAGCCTTTGTTCTGGATAATGGTTCCTCTGAGTGTCCACAGTCTGTCTTCTGTCTCCTGTGAGGTTCTGGTCCACTCTTCCTGGACCAAATCCTCCAGCTGGTTCTGTTTGGTTGCTCTCCTACCATCAACCTGGTCTTCAGTTCCTCCACACATTCTCTAGATGGTTTAACTCAGGACTTGGGACTAGCCCATGTCCTTAAAACCACTAATGCACTACCTTGGTGGTACACTTGGTGTTGGTGTTCTTCTGGGATGTCCAATCAGGACTGATCTGGAGTTTCTTTGCAAATTCTTACATTTGTCTCATTTCTGTTGTAGTCAGAGAGCCCAAAAAGCTTAGTTGTATCAGTTTGTAGCCTTTTCTGCCACTACTTGGGAGTCCTTTAGGTTCTGTTCATCAAAGTGCAGACGACAGATGAATGTGTGTTTCCAAAGAATTAATATTCTTTGGAAAATATATGGAGGGGTAATATTAATAATATATATATATGTTAGCAGTAATGGTGACAAGAGGAGGCGGCCATATTGTTTACCCAAACACTGAGGCAACCACCGGAAGTGGTCATACCCCGGTTCACTTCCTGGAAGCAGGGGGTGTGGCATCGGGCTATTACTCTAGAACAGCCATGTCCAAACTATTCCAGAAGGCCGGTGTGGCTGCAGGTTTTTGTTCCAACCAAGCAGCAGCACACCAGGCTGGAGCCAATTAATCAACTGATCTCAGTCTTCAGAGAGTCGATTGGTCAAACTGTGTACTCTTGGGTTGGTTCGAACAAAAACCTGCAGCCACAGCAGCCCTTTCTGGAATAGTTTGGACATGCCTGCTCTACAGCAAGTTCCTTTTGGACTCATTGGATGACATGATTTTCTTCCATTGCTGCAGAGTCCAGTCTATGCTTCCTAGTTCACTGAAGCCTTTTTTTTCCCCAATTAGCCACATGAGTAAGTGGTTTTCTTAAGGATACACAGCTGTTATGCCCCAATCCCTTGAGCCACACCATGTGTTGAAAGGCTTACTTTCACTATTAAACACAGCCATGACTTGTACAGTTTTTTTTTATGCTTTTCTGTCCCTAAACGTCAAAATGATCAGATCAAAACCATTCAAGACTTTTCCTAACCATGCTTATTCCTCAAATATCTGTTCCACAGTTCTTAACCAAGTGTTAGTAATTTCAACAATCTCCTTTGAAGTTTTCTTTGCTTAGTGCATGCAGAAATCTGACTTCTGAAACATTTTAGCAGGTTTTCAAATTACAGGATGTGTGTTAAACACCAGATGACTTTAGTCGCATTATCAGCCCCAAAAGTTATTCAAACAAGTATCTGTCCATAGCCTAAATTATTAGTTTAATTTATCTGACAGCTAGCAATGGGGATGAGGGATGCACAAACCACCTATCATTTAAGATACAATTATCACAGAAGAACTTGTATCTCCTGTCCAGCTTTGATGTTTTCACTGTTTAGTTGCACCACATCATTTGGTCCAATTTTTGGAGGATGATGGAGGGAAGTTGTCCAGCAGTGATTCAAAGTTACTGTGGGGTGGAGATAACAGCACACCACCTCAGCTTCTACTTGCAGTTTTTAAAATGAACATGATATAGGCCTATGCGTGCATTAGGGTAAAATGAGATGGATGGATTATATCTAATGCCTACAGTGCAAGCCTATTGGGATAGTGCTATGATTTGAGGTTGCTGCAATTGGTCAGATCTAGGTTCAACAACATCATGGGCTCAAAGAAAGAGTTCAGCTGAAACTGAATATATTAACTAGGGATGTTAACCGATGACCCTTTCACCAATTGTTGACTGGCATTGGCATTGTCCAGTCATTATTTTCCGTCACCGGTTTAAAAACAAAATCTCTCCATAACATATCTTGATGAATTTGAGCATTTGCAATACAAGACTGATTTTATTTCTCCCTGACCCAACAAGCGAGCAAGATCCAGATGGTCCGTCTCCCTCAGGGATCGATGACGAGGACCAGCATGGCCCGGCCCCGTGTTGAGGTGCTGCAATGTGTCCAACCCGGCTTCTGGTTACGCTCCATAGCCTGGACGAGTCTGTTCAAAGAACTGCATTTCTCTTTTCTTTTCAAACCTTGGGGTCCTCATTGTTTTCTCTAACTCCACGCACTTTTCCTTCTAACTCCGGACTCACCCCCTCTCGCACCAGCTGCTGCAAGAAGGGTCAGTTGGCTGGTACCCTGGTCCCCATGACCGGGTCTTGGCCCAGCTTAGACCCGACATTTGACGGGGGATGCTCTCGGCCCAGGGGACCGGAATCTGGTGGGTGGGTTTTGGATCATCTCCCCCCACCCACCCACGGTCCTGAAGTGTTGTATTCATGTAAATATAATAGTCACACCCACATCAGAAAGAACATTGAAAATCAATAATGCTTAACAAGTAAGGAGTATTTTTTTGTTTGTGTTTCCATGTATAAATAATACCAATGAAAACAAAGACTAAATTAGCATTTTTCCTATTGGCAATCGGTAAGGTTTTTAGTTCCCTATGATTTTTAGCAGCATAATTTACTTTGACATCGAATTTTTTCTCTGTGTGACTGTTTAAAATAAGCTTTTAACATATCATCACTCCACCTGCAGTGTGACTTGTGTTGAAGTGCACGTGTGTGTGTGTGTGTGTGTGTGTAAAAAAGCATGTCTTATTTTCTTGGTGACAGACTTAAACTGGTTAGTGAGGCTTGGTGGTCGGTCAAGATTTTTATGAATTTCGCCATCCCTAATACTAACATGCCATGTTATCCCCAGGGCAGTACAGTGGTGCAGTCAGTGGTTAGCACGCGTGCCTCACGGCAAGAAGTACCCTGGTTTGAATCCGACACCAGGCCTTTTCTGTGTGGAATTTGCATGTTCTCCCTGTGTCTGCGTGGGACTTCTCCGGTACTCCAGTTTCATCCCACCATCCAAACACATGCACTGATAGGTTAATTGGTTAATCTAAATTGCCCACAAGTGTGAATGTGAGAGTGATTGTTTGTCTATATATGTTCAGCCCTGACATGAACTAGCGACTCATACAGGGTGTACCACGCCTTCACCCATTGTAGCTGGATTAGGCCCCCATGATCCTAGTGAGGATAAAGCGGGTTCGGATGACGAGACCATGTTATTCCATCAATGGATTTTTGTTCTTCCCTGATGGTATGGACGTATTCACAATGCCATTCATCAGGCTCAAATGGGCTCTGTGCACAGCCCCGTTCCTTCCTGAAGTTCAGGTGGCTAATGCGTGGGATCTTGAATGAAAGTTTCTCAACTTCATGCTGGACCTAAACATGAATTGGTCATGTTTAACAAACCCACCAATGGCTGCCCTGCTTGCATATAATGTTATTTAGACCGATGTCTGTCTTGTCAAACCCAAACCATTTCCAGGATTGTAATATGTCACGTCGGCTATGAAATCTGCTGACACTGAGACTTCTGCATATTTCCCCCATGTGAGAGGATTTTAGGTTTTGGGTGCCACCGAGTAACCATGAGACTGTCTTGTCCACTGATTGGCTTCTAAGGCACACATTTAGCCACTGAGGACTTAAATGCATTTCTTCTTTTCCTGGGTATACACTGTGTGTTCCTCAGACAGTATGAATATTCAATACTGTGAGATTGCACATTATCAAATATTATTATTGGTAATGAATATCCCTCACCTCTAGTCACAACAATAATCCAATCATAAACAGGAAATAAAGGAGTCACTTGAAGTTCAGGAAGCTGTGGAGTTGTGCATACTCCATTGTGAAAGAATTGTCAAAACCTTAACCCCACTGAAATTTTGTGGAGTCGTCCAACTTTCCCTTTGGTTCACTATGTTGGTGAAAACTTAACGCGGCTCTGGACAGAAATAAATGTTGTGATATTACTGAAGCTTTGTGAAATGATGTCACAGCAAATGGAATGTCTAACTTCTTATTTTGTGTGGGCAGTGTATATAAACACATCTATTGCTCTGTAATATGAGTGCTTCCAATTTGGTTGAGTTTCTCCTGGAGTCAATTAAAGTGTAGTAATAGTTTGCCTGGCGTACAGTTTGATTAGATTTAAAGTATAAGCTAAACTAGAGATATTAATGATCATTTAATCCATTAATCATCATCAGTTGATTGACCATATTGTTTTAAAGATTAATTGATAAGTGGCAATTTTGTCAAACCTGAATTTCTTTTTTGGTCTACAAGAATAAAACTAAAATAATGTTTATATACTTCATGAAGAAAACATGTCATATTCCTAAATTATGAATTTATTGAACCATTGTAAACAGTTCACCTAATGACATTTATATAGTAGAACTAAATTAATTCTGCAAAGAAACTCATTAAAATAAATGAATAATAAAGAGGAGCACTTTAGAAAAAAATGGGCGTGACTCTAACTCATCAATGCCAGGATCTGGTTTCATGACTATACCGGTTGCAGAGGCGCACCTTGGACAAGCCTTCAGACAGGTGTAGAAAACTGTGTGCATTAAACGATAGTCGATTAACTGTTTACATCCTTAGGTATAACCTAACTAAAGTAGTGCCTCATCACTACTGCCCCGGAACACACAAAATTAAGATCTAGCTGCCATTAGTTATTAGAATATACCTTTTGTCTTTTTACTATTCTGTTGCCCTGCACCTGCTTTAACAGCATTACTGAATTAATCTGGATTGAAAACGTAACCATCTGTACTTTATATGCTTTCATACTTCATAGCAGTCTTGGGGGAGGGATTGGTCATAATGATAAACTGCATGAAAATATTTCCAAATGGGAGTTCTGAAAGAGACTGTGTTGTTTTTAAGTGATTTGAAATAGGAAAATGGGTACTGTATATGGCTCATGCCTTCCAAAACTTTGAGTTTGTTAAATTTAGAAGGTCTGAATTTTTGTGACTTTGAGCAGATGGAAAATTGACAGCTGTGTGCTACTGTTCTATGGAGTGTTAGTTGTTATTTTGGAATGGTGTTTTACCTCAGAGCTCTGTGCTTTGACTAAAAACTCTGACCAGGCTGATTAAACATGAATACTTTGTCATTGTGTTAAGTGCTAGGTGAATATAGTAGACCTTAAGACAGACTTGGTGTCTTCTGGTAAACCACTAACTTAAAACAACTTTGGTGTGTATGTCATCGGTATGGTCTGATAATAAGATTTTTAACCAAAATGTTCACAGCCATATGTGTTAAATACAAGATAGATTTTTCTGTATGCAAGAGGGAAATATTGTCAGTATTTAACATGACAAACTTGTATAATCAGACAATGAAGCTCAAATCAGGCTTCTCACTTATAGTTTGATTTATTCTAGGAATTGTGGAATTTACAGAAAATTTGCATAATTTAGAGAAAACACTTTGATTACTGGGCTGTGTAATACTACCCAGTCTCAAAGGAAGAAGCCTTTCACTGCCACTGTTCCTCATCCCCCATAACAGAAGCCTGTCAGACTTGTTTCAACTGTAGGCAGGTGCATTTGGTGTCACACCAAGAACCCACAGTGTGTGTGTGTTTGTGTTCAGGATTTGCAGAGATTGTGTTACAGGAAGTATATATGCACTCCTAGATCCTATGTAATAATTTGTCTCTTTCTTTTTTTTCCTAATAGGAGCCAGTGAGACCATCGGATAACACCAGCCCCTCCACTAACTCCTCAGAGGAGGACTATCGTAACAAACCCAATGAGAACTCCTATTGTTACCAACTTCTTCAGGAGCTAGACAAGCAGCGCAAAAGTGGCATCCTCTGCGATGTCAACATAATTGTCTCTGGCCAGGTGTTCCGCGCACACAAGAACATTCTGGTTGCAGGCAGCCGATACTTTAAAACCCTCTACTGTCTGACCAAGACCGAGGTCCAGGACCAGGCCACAGTCACACACCTGGACGTTGCTGCAGTCCAAGGCTTCTCGGTAATCCTCGACTTTCTCTACTCCGGGAATCTGCTGCTCACAAGCCAAAATGCCATTGAGGTGATGTCAGTTGCTAGTTACCTCCAGATGACAGAAGTTGTACATTCATGTAGAGCTTTTATTAAGGATGCATTGAATATCAGCATCAAGCAGGAGGCTCCCGACTCGGTAGTGGTGGACTACAACAAGAGGCAAATGGTGGCCAAAGAAGGACAAAGAGGAGTGGACCGGAAACCAAGCAACTTTTGGGCCACAAGCATCTTGTCCAAGCTGTCAATCAAGGCCAGCACCAACCAAGCAAAGGAAGCTATGGAAGATGATGATGAAGGTGGCAAGGTGAAGGAGGAGACCAGTGACATAGAGGTGACGGTGGTCGGAGGTGAGGGCTGTGCCCTGGTGACCCCGGGAGCCTCTGGGAGTTGGAGCCATCACAACGACAATTCGTCAGATTCAGCAGAGACCAATGAAAGTCGGGCAGCGAGCGGCCAGGCGCAGGTATTCGTCTGGAACGAGCCAGTGACGGGTGGAGCCGCTGCAGCACCGACAGTAATAAAGAGAGAAGTGTCAGATTCTGCAGCTGGAAGCGGGCGGAGGAAAAAGCAGACCACCACACGGCGATTTGTGTACAACTTCCCACCAGAACCTGAAGAGGGTTTTGATGAGGGAATGTTCATCCAGCCCTCTGCCTCCTACCCCAGAGAGGATTTCTCCTCCCTCTCTGAAAATGCTGGTATGACACAGATACTTGTTAACTACATCTCACACACTCCAATGGCAGAATTTGTATTTTATTTATTTATTTATTTTTTCAATATATTTTTTTTATTACAAGACGAGTATTGGGACAGAACAACATATAAAAATCCTGTTGCAGTTTTTGAAGCACACCTATTGAGTAAATTTGCATGTTTGCTTCCCTTTCAGATTGGGAAGATTAAAATACCCATTAGGTTTTTGTAGCAGACTAAACAAGAGGCTGAGAGAAACTTCTCGTATATTTCACAAAGTGAATAAGACACCTCATTGAATTTTGTCATTATTGTGTACTTAAGGTCCTAAAGCCTGAAGGCATGGTCCAGGTTCAACATGGAATATTATCATTACCTTTTTGTTAACAACCAGCCTTGCCAAGATTCCTTTATTGGCAGAGCTACGGTGAATGAATTACAAAAGTATTGTGTGAGGAATGCAGAGGTTGAAATGGTCCTTTAACCCATAGCTTCCTTTCCCCACTCCTCTTTTTTTTTTTTATCTCCATGTTTTTATTTTTGTCATTTCATTCATTACATACAGATATTATACCTATAGACACAAAGCAGAGCTACAGTTCTGTGATACTGTGTGCACATGAAGATATGTATAGGCCTGTAATATGTAAACAAAACCACCACTGCTGTACATCTCTTTCTAGCAAATCTATCCACCCAGGCATGAAAATCTCTCACCTTTCGGCAAAATTCGCCGTTTTGAAGTAAAAAAGGGTGACCCACGTGAATCGTGTAGATCAGAGGAGTTTTTTTTGGGGGGGGGGGGGGGGGGTCTGGTCGATCGAATTATTTCTTTATACATTTATTTATTTAATCATATGATATGATTGACTTTAATATGCAAAATGAAAATACTTTAAAATTTAACTTGGACAGCGATCCACAAATCCCCCTGACTGTTTTGCTGCCAAAAACATATCTGCGGAACGTAGGCAGGGGAGCTAGTTTGACTGACAGGCTGCATCTCCAATCCTAGCGCTTAAGGCGGAACTTTTCCCAGATTCCGCCTACAATTTGCACAGTCGCTTCCAGTAAGCCAATCATGAGCATAGGCCTATTCTTCAAAGCCGCTAGAAGCACTTTACGGTCTCTGTGCGAGCATTTGAAGAGTCACCCTAACTACTTAATGTTACTTGCTAACTTACGTCTCTGCTAGAAGAACTATCAGGAAAAGCGGTCAGCGACAAGTGAACAACATCTACATTTTGCTGCCGGATTGAATTAGGTCAGGTGAATAATGGTTTCGGTCTTTTTCATGTTTTCATTTTTCGTATTTATATCTGTGCTAGGCTGCTACACCAGAGTCCTGCACGGGTTCGGGTAACCGCGGGTGCCCCGTGGGTGAACCGCAGATTTTCACGAAACGGGTGAAAAATGTTGTGCTGTGTCGGATATGGGTTCGGTTCAGGTCGGACGTGTATGATCGCAGGTCTAATTTGCGCTTCATAGGCTAAAAACTGTTCTTTAGTTTGGACTTGAATAGCTGCCTCCTGTCGGCTTCCTTCTTGATGCGTTTTTCAAGCGTGTGTGTGTGTGTGTGTGTGTGTGTGTGTGTGTGTGTGTGTGTGTGTGTGTGCGTGTGTGTGTGTGTGTGTGTGCGCGCGAGCTCACGTATAAAAATAGTTTTTGAATTTATTATTTGTCTGCTACTGTTTAACAACATTTTTATTTGGCTCTGCCTTGGCTATGTCATTGTTCAGTATATTCGTGGTAATACATTTTGTATTTAAGATGACATTTTCTTCCGGGTTCGGGTCGGATATCGGATTCATTTATAGCGAGTTGGTTCGGGTGCGGATTTGTACATTTTTTTCGTCGGAAAACGGGTCGGATACGGGTTTGAACATGACGGGTACGGGCGGTTGCGGTTTGTCAAAATCAGAACCGTGCAGGACTCTGTGCTACACTGCTACAGCAATTTAGTTGAACACTACCAGAGCTGAGGTGAAAAATGAGCTCCCATTAACTAGGTATTAGCTCATTGACATGTATTTATTAGACGGTATGTGTAGTATTATCCCAAGGTAGCACCAAACTTGTGAAGTTAACAGTGACATAAAAAGAACCAAATGTTTCTTTATAATACCTCTGTAATTGGTTTTTGGGACGTGTGTATAGTAGTCGTGTGAGGGTCTACTGAGCAGGTTGTAAATGTACTAGAACTTGTTAAATTGGTATACATGATTGAAGCCTTTCGTGACTAAATAAAAACACGTAATAATTGGTATTTTGTTACACTCCTTTTCGCCTCTGATGTTGTGTATTGCAGAATGAGTGTGTTAGGTGAGGAGGATGCTGCATCAGTGAAGCAGGTAGATGCAGGAATGAAATGCTCCTGGAAATGGTCCTGACTGAAGATGGAGGGAAAAGTAGCAGTGAAGGGACACGAGCTTTCCTTTCATATTGGGGATATTTTCAAAAAAATTGAGGAAAGATGTCAAATTTGGGGAGGTGGACAGGAAGCTATGCAGCAGCAACCTACAGGCAGAAAGTGAAAACAAAAACAGTGGACAGAGAGGTGCAGCAGAGAAGATTTGGTTTAAAAAAAACTGGGGAGTGCTCAGCAGGTCAACAAAGAGGCTGCAGAAACTGAAAAGCAGGCGAGGCTGAGGCATGCAGCAACTCAACGCAAAAGGGCCTTGGTGACACTGGTGGCCCAGACAAAAAGGAAAAAGAAATGATTAATTGGACTTGGACGTTGGGGTTTTTATCTTTAAATTATAATGTTGTTGTCAACAGCATGTTTTACTAACACAGTGTTGACCTTGTGGTATGTTGTGTTGATTATGGTTCAGGCATAATGATGAGTGATGAGAGGATGATGACTTAGCCTTGTGTCATTCCACTACCTAATTGGTCAGACATTATTCATTTTAATTCATTCATTTTTTAATAAAATGGCCATTACAACATGCATATGAGGTCATTGTGTTTGTGTCTGAGAGAGCTGTGTGTTTTGTAGTGCCTCCTACAGAAGACTGAAACAGAGTGTTGGTGGACAAAGCGCTGAATATTTTTCTTCATAGTGTACACACACTACCCCCCCCAGCCCCCCCCGCTCGCCGCCGTGCCGAGCTGCGCTCATGCACTTCTGTCACCTTTTTGACCCCTGAGCCATTTTCATGCCTGCCATCTATATCTCTCTCTATATAATGACATGCTTCTGCTTCAATGTGGATTTATTATAGTTTGCAGTAGGGGTCATTGGAATTAAGACAGTAAAACTTTGAAAGGTCAGATTTTGCTAAACCCACTTTTGTTGGCCTTTGGTACATTTATTTGTATATTTCGGACAGTAATAGTTCAAAATGTTTGAATTTGAACTTTCCAGGTGCTGCCGAGCCATCTTTAAATTCAGTTCCACAAAAATTGACCTGATTCCTACTTTTTTTTTTTTTTTTTTAATTTGTTACATCGTGACATTTGCACATATAAAGCCAAGACATCCATTGAACATTTCTCAGAGTATGCCATACTTATTTGTCAGCTGCAGTTGTAGTCCATCTGGAAATTTACAACCTTGGAACCAGTTATGTATCCTAAAATGTTCAGTTTTGACACGGGTGGGACACAGCAGTACAGTTGGCAGCCTGGAGGAGTGGGGTGTAAAGTGGGTCATTGATGTTTAAAGATTTTAAAGGTCTTTCTTGTGTCATTGTTTAGAAATAGAGTTGGAGATGGACCTCTGGATTTGAAATAGTGATGAATTCAGACCCAAGTATAAAATGTACAGTTTATGTATTTACAGTTGTTTTTTTTTGTTTGTTTTTTTTTACTCCATCATTGCATTTAAAAAAAAGCTAAATATCACTCCTTTAAGGCCGTGGTGTCAGTTACTTATCCACTGCATGCTACTTCTAACAGCAGCAAAGTAAAAATTAGACAAAAGCAAGGATTATGTGTTCTGCTTTTGCTGTGTATCACATGACAGTTTGAGTATATTTAAGCTTTAACCTGCCCGCATGTGTAGCTTAAACTTGACTTGCACTCAGCTATGATGTCTGCTACTAATCACTCCAGAGCAACAGCTTAGGAGAGAAACGCCAACCTAGAAGGGCTTATTTCTGCACTGAGATGAGTTACATTTGTGCTCCAAAAAAGACCATATAAAAATTTGTTTCTGTATGTTTTTAATTTTATTGGTTCACCACCTGTCGTCATGAGTAAAATACATGAAAACACATGGCTACACAAATTAATTAATTTAATTTACAATGATGGGCTGTGGTGCTGTTCTTACTATCCGCTGCAGGTTCTTTCTGTCATCTGCAGTACAGCAGTAGGTCAGGAGGCCCATGATGGTGGACTGGTAAAAGTTAACAGGGGTCAGGATAAGTTGGTTTAATGGAGATGCCTTCCTCAACTGGGGAGAAATGTTTTTGGACCAGGTCATGTCAGCTGTGATATGGAGTCCAAAGAACTTAAAGTTGTCTACCATCTCTATCTCCTCTGCATCAATGTAGAAGGGGGAGTACTCAATTTGTTTGTTTCTCATAGATTGGCACATCTACAATCATGACACCATTGAACATTGAGCCAAAATAATTGGAAATATCTGAAAGTGACTGAAGAAATGTTCACTTCTGCTATCGCTAAGTCAACCGCAGACTGGAGTCTAAACTGTAAATATTGTTTGGGAAAAGACCCTAAACCTTAATAGAACATGTTTGATGCTGTGAGGCTGGTGTCACTGTGGTGCATTGAAGGGAGTAAATGGAAATATAATACATTAACAGCCAAGCTGATGCCAGCAGGGCCAAAGCTCCTGTTCTTTTTTAGTTTTATTGCTCAGTTTGTTTCTGATGCAGTGCATGATGATCTGATGGTGGAAGCATCCGTATAAAATGTAGGTGATAAGGCAATTAATAATTAATTTTTGTTATATTTGGGTCCCATGGAGACACCCAACTTCTCTTTTGGTCCTTGAGCTGAAAAAGTTTGGTACCCTGCAAGTGACCCAATCTGATCCAGTTGCTGTGTTTTGTTGATGATCTTCCCTTTTATACCCATCACTTTATCCATCCATCCGTTGATCTACACAGTGCACCACTCTTAGTAATCTCTTCTTTCAGCTTAGGCCTTCTCCTTCTGTTGGCCCCATTAAGCTCTGCACACCATGTAACCATAATGATATCACATAGTTTATTAAGTGGAGTGCTGGAGGGCGGGGGAGGGCACATGTGTGAGAGGGAAGCTCTCTCTAATGCAGGATAATGAAGAAAGTGGAGGGGAATCATTTCTTCCCCCAGGCCTCCCTAAATGTGCCTGAATGCTCTTAGTGCCTCGGACTCCTCCTAGGGCTCTTTTCTGTGTGTGTGTGTGTGTGTGTGCGTGTGTGTCTGTGTGCGTGTGTGTGGGTTCCAAGGTGTCGTAATAGCCTAGAGAGACTTTCAGAGTGAATTTTTGTGCGAGTTCTCTCCCCTCTTCGTGCATCTTTGTTGTTTAGCTCCATTTCTTCATTTGCCAAATAGTGACATTACATAGTGAAGACTTGAACTCGCTGTTGGTCACTGGAAAAAAAAGTTTCAAGGCGGTTGTTTATCCCCAAGTTCTAATTGTACGTTCAAAAGTATTGTACTTCAAAGTACAGACATGAATATTACTCCAGTGGAAGGACATATGCACTTGTAAAAGACCTTTCCATGCTATGATTTTTTTTTTTTGGATAGGCACACACTGAAAGCTTTTTCCAACTTTGACTGATTGATTCACTTTTGTCAAAATATAGCATGTGATGGAGGTGGCAGCCAGAGAATTTGAGGGAGAAATGTGGAGAAAATTACGTTCAATGTTGAATTCGCTACTTGAAATGAAAAAAGGATTCTTCTCTTCTTGTCAATATTGTTTTGTATGTTTTCAGATTGAAAGTTACCTCAGTCAATAAGAGTGCATTCTGGCTGCGTTCATAAAAAGAATGCATCATTACCTCCACCAATGAGGTTATGGTTTTGCCGGAATTGGTTTAACTTTGCGAGTCGGACATTTGTGAAGTTATGTTGCTTTTACGGTTTGTCTGTGTGTGCATGTACATTTCCTCTGTTCGCACTCAAGCGTTGCCAATTCTTGAGGGATTGTTCTGAAGTTTGGCATGTACAAGGAGACGGATACAAGGAAGTAACAGACCAAATTTCTCACTACTTCCGGTTTGACGCTGTATGGAATTTTTGCATCAAGGTCACAGCAGAGATTTGGTGTTTTCAATATGTATTGGTGATTTAATATAGTAATGGATGACGATGATGTGTGCGTAATTGGACAAGACCACATATTTCATATGATTTGTGAAGTTACCATGCTCCGTGTGGCGCTTTCATTTGTTTGTTTACAATATATCTGAAAACCTTTTGGATGGATTTTGATTAATTCTTCAGAGTACGGTGGTAATGGGGAGATGAACAAATGATTAGATTTTGGTGGTGATCTGGACCCCACCCCCCTGCCTTGGCGGTCTGCACTCTGAGTGCTTTTGTAGTTACAGGGTTCCCACTTGAAAGTTTGTGAATCAAAAAAAAAAATTTCAGGCCCTGGAAGGTTTTTGAACAAAGGCATGAAAAGTCACCATCCTTGAAAGTGTTTGGGGAATTAGAAATTTCACACAATGGCTCCTATTCACAGTCCACAATTTCAAATCCCAGTCAATGTGTGGCAGGGTTTACATTGTCTTTTAATTTACAAAAGTTAATTGGTTCACCAAGCAGTGTTGTGCTTCCTGTACATAGTTACCGCAGCTGTACATGCATAATGTAATGAAGCCTTAGAATCTTAACTCTGAGAATAGTTTAGATAGGTCTATATCTAAGCTTAAAGTGTAGGGAAGTGAAACACACTGATATTATCTAATTGCTGCCTTATTTCACCACAAATTCTATGAAACTGTAATGTACATCCTTAATGTAGTATGGCCATCAATATGAATTACAGATATAAACGCAGACTGAATATTCTAATATGAATGCAAGCTACATTCACTCTACTGCCGTGAATCTACTCACAGTCTGGAATTTGCATTGTATTAATGTTCAAATGAACATGTTCAGCAGTCAGTAAATGTTGCTGTGTGGTCCTTGAATCTGAAAAAAATATCCTGGAAAGTCCTTTAAAGGTCCTTGAATTTTAAATTGTATTTTTTTGGAAGTATATTTATATTAAACATTAAACACAGTACAGAACATTCCTTGACCACATCACAGAGCATGTATGACAGTGCAACAAAACATTAGGTCCAGAGTTTGAATAGTAATAATGAGTGAAATATGAAGGAGTACATAAATTAACAGTTAAGATATTACAGCATAATGTGGGGTTCCCCTCAGTTAGAAAGGTATCTTGCTATGGGTAGCCACCCCCTCAGAAATACATCAGACCTTAATTGTAAATGAGCAGTTAAAGCCTCCATTCCATTCACTTCCCTCAACTTCTGTTGCCACTGTTAGTAGCTGTGAATCCATGCATTTTATTGTCACCATTTTCTGAGCAGTCATCAAGAGTATATGTAGTAAGTGCTTTTGGTCTCTGGAGTACATGTCTTCATGAGTTAAGTGGAGAAGAACCTGACTTGAGTTAAATAATACATCGATTCCCAGAATTGTATCTATTTAATTTTTTATCCTTTCCCAATAAGGAAGTATCAGTGTGCAATCCCAAAATATCACTGACCATTCCAAATTCTCTCAAACAATACATTAATTTGAATTATTTACAAAATTAGAAATCACAGAAGGTGTTTTAAAAAAAAAAACCTTATCTTCGTCTTCCAGTCAAACTCCTTCCACATATTACTATTTATACCCCTATGACATCCAATACATATCGTTTCCCACTCTCCATCTTCAATTCTAATTAACTCCAGCTCCCATTCATTTTTTATATAAAAAGTATTGTCTGCTGTATCCATCAACAATTTTCTATATATATGAGAAACATACTTTTTGTGAGGTGGTTGTTTAATTATATTAAAGTGAATTTCTATGTTTGTTGAGCATTTTTAATTGTATTCCAGTCTTTATGACTTGTGATGCATTGCCTAATCTGAAAATATCAGAACATATCACTTTGAGGTAGAAGGAATTTGTCTTGAAGATGTGAGATTGGCTGTAACAACTGGTCGATAACCCTTAGTCCTCTGCCTGCCCATCTCTTAAAAGTAATTTCTGTTATTGTGTGTGTGTGTGTGTGTGTGTGTGTGGGGTGTGTGTGTGTGTGGGGGGGGGCTAGATTTCCATGAATCTGCATAGCCCATGAAAGGGCAACTGTTTCCCAAATTCTCTTTTGGACTGTTGACCATACGTTTTTGATTTCTAATTTTATCTGGGAGTGCTTGGTCAAAAACACTGCAGTGAATAGAGGTGTACTTGGTAATGTGATTTAAATTTTCATCCAAATAATTGTGATTATCATTTTTTCCATAATCATGCAGCCTGAAAATATGGATACAGGTTTCGGGCAATAATGCCAGGTGTCTGGCTGATGTATCGCTGTATCCCTAGTCTTAATTCATATTCAGAATCCTGTCATTCATGCCCAGTTGGTAGAGTGGGTCGCCCAATGACCGAGAGGTTGGCGGTTCGCGTCCCAGCTCTTGCTGTCCACATGTCCAAGTGTCCTTGGGCAAGACACTGAACCCTGACTTAGGCCCCCAGTAGGACTGACCTTTGACCTTAGAAACCTACTGGTGTATGAGTGTGTATGTGAATGTGAGGCTACTGTAAAGCGCTTTGAGCACCATGAAGGTGGAAAAGCGCTGTAGAAGCGCAGTCCATTTACTGCTCCCAGTGGCCTGACTTATCATTGCATGGCAAAGTTGTGATCATCTGACAAGTGATGATGATGATGATATCCTGTGGCCAAGGGCAGACCTGTAATAGTGTTTGCATTTACCTATAAACACACTTAAGGATTATTTACACATCATTTACATTTGCTTTACTCATGTTTTAGTGAGAATATTGTTGCATTTCTTTTCTGCTGTGAGTTTAATGTAAATGTTGAACCATGAACAGAAATAATGGGGTTCACCAAATGCACAATATTGTGTATAATAATAATTATTATAATTAGAATTATAATTAGAATTGTATGACAATTAATTGGGGACAGTTACTGAATCCAGGTACTGAATAGACACTCTGGCCATGTAATTTTTCTTGTGATTCTTGTTGTTTTTTTTTCTTAGTCCAGATGAGTAACCTGGGTTGGGTCAAATAGTCAGAACATCATCTCCTCTCTGTCATAAATTCAGAACAATTGGGTTTAGAGATCCAGAGGCTGCAGCAAAACAAAAGCCTTCTCAAAATACTGAATGATCTGTTTTCTGTTTTATACTTACACATGATACAATAATAAAAAAAATCATTAATTCTTTCATCGCATTACTATTGTAACAAAATATGAATGTATGATGATTAGTTTGAAATAATTATAAATGTTACTTGTATATTCATTATATAGGCGAAGTGAATAAGAAAATAAAGCAAATAGGTTCACTGCCTTAAATGTTTTGCTCATCCACCTGAATCCCTGTTTGCAATTCATTCCTGGAGTTCTGAAAGTGCATCCATCTTGTTTTGTTAAATTTTACTGAAAATTTGTGGAACCATATCTTTAGTTTACTCAATTTGTGTTGCATTAAGCTCTACAAATTACTCTGAAGCAAGAAAAGTTTAACAGCAAATAATGTAATTTTCAACACTGGACGTACTAACATAAAGAATAAATAAATAGCTTTGGGTCCAACACTGACCCCTGGGGGACACCGCAAGTAATGTCCAACAGTCATCACTGAACTTCACAAACCCAGTCCAGTGTTATTCCCCTGATGCCATATCTTGTGTTTAAATTAATTTAAAAAATCATACAGAACAAGCACTGTGGCACATATGACAAATATAGAGGCTGTAGGTATTCATTTCTAAGTGCTTTGGCATATCTGTGTACTCTGACCTACGCCAATAAAGTCTTGGATGTTTTCCAAACAAAAGCTGGTTTGGGTTGTTTCAAGGGCTGGGTGCACACATAGGCAGGTAGAAAAAAAAACTGCTCGTAAACTATGCATGCTCATGTATTATAACCCCCCCCACACACACACACACACACACACACACACACACACACACACACACACACACCACTCTACTCCAGAGGTGTAAAGCTTGCAGGGCCAGTCCCTTCCCTCCCTAATCCACTCTAACTCACTGGGGCTGTCCTCACTATTCCAAATATTGACCCAGGGAGAATGGAGACACACACACACACACACACACACACACACACACACACACTCTCTCTCTCTCTCTCTTCCATGTCTCATGAGGACCAGGTTTGTTATAAAGTAGTCATTGGGTAGTGAGTATAAACGCATCTTCTTCTTTTTTTTTTTTATAAAATTATGCAAATTAGACATTTCAATAAAAAATAAAAATGAATGATTTAAAAATAACTAAATATAATAAATAATAATTTACAAATGATGAAAAATTAAAATAAATATTTTAAAAATACATAAAAATACTTTTTTTCCCAAAGTAAACACATCTTCAAACCTTTAAAAAATACACATTTGCTTTGCACCTGTTTCCCTCATGCTTTATGGGGACTTCTGGAAAAGTAATGTATTTATAGGGACACATCATTTCTATTTTACTAGGGGGGGACATTTATTTCTATTTAACCCTCGTGGGGACCTGAATTTTGGTCCCCATGAAGTGACTGTGTAGACATATCAATGTCCCCATAAAGATAGGAATACACACACACACTCAGAGGGGCATTCCACTAATGGCCTTGAAGCACTGATGCTGGAAGAACCTTAACACACCCATGTTCACAAAAGCAGAGCTTAAGCTGAGCTGGTGTGAAGGCTTGACTTTCCCAAACAACCCATTCCATGCCACTTACAGCCATCAGGTTATTTTTTTTAATGGTGTGTGTGCTCTGGCCTGGAGAACACACAACTTTACATATAGTGAGGTGTGTGTGTGTGTGTGGGGGGGGTGTATTTGCTCATGTTGTTAACTTCCATTGTGTCATGCATTGGGTGGTGCTTAGTTAATGCACACATGGCGTTCTGAGGTGTGCAACCCCCAGGCTCTTACCCACTTCTCATCTCTTTCTCTCTACCCCCCCCCCCCCCCCCCCCTGCTCTCTCTGTCTACCTCTCACTTGCTGTTTCTCTCTGTCCCTCCCTCTTGCCCCCCCCAACCCCTCCCTCCCTTTTCCCAGAGCTGGCCAATCAGATCCAGTATAGCATCATCCAAGATTTACAGCAAGGGGAGTCCTGGGAGAATGGTAAGATACCACACTCTCTAGACTTAACCAGGAAAACACTTTTTAGATTTTATGTTTTTTATTATTATTTTTTTTAAGACTTTTTAGACCATTTTTTTGTCAAGAGTGTGGGCAGTCCAGGTATTAATTAAAGGTAGGGTAGGAGATCTTGGAAAACTGTCCCTGCTAGCTATATTTTCAAAGTATACACAGCTATTCGTCAGCCCACCCATTGAAGCCACGCCTTCAAAAATACATCAACATGCATGTTGTCTGAAGCGATCACGGAGGTTCACGAGCATTCATGAGAACTCGATGTGAATTATCATCCTAAATAACAAAACAATAAGTAACATTTATCAGTTTGTTACATGAAGCTTAGCTAACAAAAGGTTTAGAAGCATGAAATGAACACCATGGGAAAACTCGGGCATAAGGACAATAGTTTATAGTGTTACACCAGCAGTGTTGGTAACATTCTGTTTGGTCAATATCTGACATTTTCTCACTGACGGGGTCCATAACTGATTAGCATGTCCAAATATATAACCATAATGGTATTATCCTACCTATCCAGTAGAAACATGGTCACCTTGGCATCAGTTTTGAGCCCCTTTTCCTTTTTCAGTTGACGCCAGTGCTGGGGAGCCGTAGCGATTCCCTCCCTTGTCCTGTTCCGTTCTTCGCTCAGCTTCCTCATGGCTGTATCTTTTTCAAACACAGGTTTTACTTTGGTTTCAACCATAGCTGTTTATATGAACGTGCAGAAGGGGGAGGGGGGCTGATATTTGATGGATGCATCAGCAAATCAATCATTGTAAAGATGATCAGTACAATGATTGGCCAGAATTTTCCTCTGGTTCCACCTTCTAGACTGTAATAAAATATTTCAGGTTTTTTTTTTTTTGGCAAACAATCTATTTCAGTGTGTGACATGGGATCATTCATGTAACATGGTAAAAAAAAATTCCCAAAAAAGATCTCCCACCCTGCTTTTAAGAGTAAGATGATACTTAATCACAATCGGCATCATCCCAGTGTCACGATTTTAGGAATTGGGTGGGTAATGAGGAGGCTACAAGGTTGTAAAGTGGCAGGAAATTCCACTGTTTCCTGAAGTTAATGATTTTCCCATTTATGCTGTTTGAAAAAGAAGCTTTGTTTTGATTCCATGTTAAATCCTTTTTTAATTTTGGAAAAAATAAATTCTACATAGCTTAAGCTCAGACTATTGAAATGAATAGAACAAAATATTCCTCCACGTCTACCTTGGCGGAGGTCGCTGTGCTTTTCTAGTTGAAAAAGTTCCCATTTCCATTTTGCTGTGAAGGGAGACTGAATATAACTAATACAATCGCCTACAATTCAGTATTAGGTTAAAGTAACAGCTGCTAAGTGAAAAGGGTGTCTTATTTTCATCCATAAATAGTCACATAAAAGGTTGTGACCCAGTCAGGCAGTGTTTTTACCAGCGCATCTGACAACACATTCTTGGAGTTTACAAGCTGAAATATGGGTCAAAAATGTTTTCACAAGTCCCTTAAGCATGAAGGAGGTTAAAATGCCAGAGTGGTGTGAATACTGGGTGTAAATGTTAGA
Source organism: Siphamia tubifer (assembly GCA_020466265.1). Lineage (NCBI taxonomy): Eukaryota > Metazoa > Chordata > Actinopteri > Kurtiformes > Apogonidae > Siphamia > Siphamia tubifer. Next base: position 4,500,213 of record CM035793.1, read on the forward strand.
CAACCTATGCTTTTTTAAAACCGTGTCAAAGTAGCCTCAGTCCTGGTCTAAAGTGTCACCTCACTGTCGCCTTCAGCCCTTAACATCGCTACTCAATTCTTCCATTTCCTCTATAAATATAGTGATGGGGGGAGAAACTGGAGCTTATAGTTCCACAAGGTGATTCTCTGCTGAATACATCAGTTGCTCACATAGAACAGGGAATACACAGGTGATCTGCTTCTCATCAACACTCTTCCCCATCCCCCTCTTCCTCCCCCCTTAGCAACTGCCCTGACAACGCCTCTGTTGTGTACTCCTTTGCTCAAACAAAAGGCCAGGCCCTGTTACCCCCCCCCCCCGGACAGTGAAAACTAGCTCACTGTTTGAAGCCTTTTCAAAATCAATAGATTAGTTGTTTATTGGTCTAAGCCTAAGTGTGCAGATGAGCATGTTACTACGAGGATCCCCTCATGGTTCATAAAGTAGTGGTGATTTCATCATTGGTGTTAATTACAGTACTTAAATTATGTAATAGTAGGTAGGTGTGGGTGATATGAACCAAAAATTGTATCTCGCTCTCTCTCTCTGTCGCTCTATCTATTTTATCCATAAAGTTATACCAAAAGGAAATAAGTATAAATCAATTTAAATGGTTCCACAACAAAGTATATGTAAAACAATAACACATTGTACATGGCTGTGCAGACATGACCATTTTTGGAAAACTGTTGATACAGCCCCAGATATCTATACTGGCCTGTAGATGGCAGTGTAGTGGGATGATTAGTATAATTAACTGATGACAATGCTGAATGAAGTGTTACTTTAGTTATGAACATATGAAGATGTAGTTTTGTTGGTTCTGCAGCCAAAAATGAGGAACCAATAAAATGCAATGTAAAAGGATGTGCCGGTGACTTTATGTACAAACGCAGACTGCTTTTGTGATGTGACAGAGGATGACAAGGATGAAAAAGGGTTTGAACTCTAAATTGAAGTATGACATTTATGTGGAAGCTCTTCATAAAAGCCTCAGTTGATATTAAGTAAATGCACAAAGATCCTATGAAGCAGATGTAGTGAGCGCTAAGATGCCAAGATTATCTACCACCAAACTTCATTATTTTCTCATATTATCCTTGTAACTTCACTCATCAGTTCTACCCTTTTCCTCTAAAGGGATCATCACATGTGAATTCAGGGGAGTATTTCTTTCATCCATCCAAGAATCTCTGTTTTTGCATTTCTCTATTTACATGCAAACACAACCCCAGAGATTTGCTGAAATCTTCACTTTGGATGGTGTTTTGGGAAACCTTCATTTACCGTGCACATGCCCTTCACTGGTCTGTAAACAATAGGCTCAAACACAGACAAAAATTTCCATTCACAAATTCCCCAGTTACATGTAAACGGCTCCTTACATTGTTGTTGTACTGCACTTCATGTGAGTGACACAGAATCACTGTAATATATGTGGGTGTATATGTGTATGTGTGTATACAAACATATATATATATATATATATATATATATATATATATATATATATATATATATATATATATATATATATATATATATATATATATATATATATATATATATATATATATATATATATATATATATATATATCTCAACTGTAGGGACAGTTCTGTAGCTGTACCTCTGGTGCATTTGCACAGCAGTGGCTTTTCTCTTCTTGTAATATTTAATTAGTTTTTTAGTGTCTTTTACTAAATGACATGATTTTGCCTTTTCACTCCTGTGTTGGCTGCTCAGGTAATCCTTCAGGGTCCTGTTTAACATGGCCCACAGTGAGACATTCATCATTATGCTGAGCTGTCGGCAAACACCAGTTACTTGGCAACAGCCACAGAGCTGGGTTGTGAAGTTTACATTACCACCACAGTCATCAGCTGTACATCCTCACAAATGTCACTTTTGGGATTCATAGAAGTGGTGCTTGTGTTCATTACCTTGTAATGGGTTCTGTATTTGTAGTCAGTGATTGGATAAACGGTATACCGCTTCCCGACAAAAACCCTTTCTCATTACAGGCTTATTCAAGTTCTGGCTTACAAATGTATTTATTTGAGCCAAATAAGGCATTAGGTTTGTACCAGGTTTGTGCTGCATTTGTTGTTCTGACCATTTCTTGCATCTGTGTGTTGTTTTTCTCCATGTGCAGGTGAGTCCTCGCATCTAGTCCTCAATAAGCTCAAGTGCCCCCACTGTAACTACATTGCCAAGCACCGGCGCACACTCAAGAGGCACCTGATCATCCACTCGGGCGTGCGCTCATTCAGCTGTGACATCTGCGGCAAGTTGTTCACTCGCCGCGAGCACGTAAAAAGACATTCCCTGGTGAGTCCTCGCACACTCAGATGTACACGTACAGGACTCTGGTTCCAGTCTATTCCATTCTCAACATCTGATTCCACATTAACTACACCACAACACAAGGCTTATGGTTTGAAAACTTTGAAGGTTTGAGCTGTGGAATCGTGAGGTGGTCATTTTTTTTATTTAAATTTTTTTTAACTCCATGGTCCATCACATGACTGAATCAAATGAGGCCAGTGGATATTCACACTGTACTTGTGACAAACGGCAGAACGATTTTTTAGTTTTCTTGTTAGACCCGCATAATAGGTAGGTTGCAGTCAAGATTTCAGCTGGAGGGCAGGAAGTAACGATGGAGACTGGCCCTATGGAGGAAACCATTAAAGAGTGTGTTTGGACATTGGATCTAAATCCGTACAATAAGCAGATACATACAGTCGGTTAAAAAAATTTATTGGACGTGACCTGTATCTGATGAAAATGAGTTTTTGACAGAACCCAAAGATTTGCCAACAATCTGTGCTGTGGACATTACTAACTACCTGCTCCTGCAGACATCCTACTACAGGGCGGCTGTGGCTCAGTTGGTAGAGTTGGTCGCCCAATGACCGAGAGGTTGGCGGTTCGCGTCCCAGCTCTGGCTGTCCACATGTCAAAGTGTCCTTGGGCAAGACACTGAACCCTGACTTACCCCAGTAGGATTGACCTTAGACTCTATTCAATTCAATTTTATTTATAAAGCCCTAAATCACAACAAAGTCGTCTTACAGGACTTTACAAATACACAATCAACTACAGAGATAACTAACTAACTCCTAGGGCAGCCTAGACTGAACTGTGACACATAATTTTTAACTAACCTGATCATAGTCTTTCTCAAACAGGAATGTTTTAAGCCTAATTTTAAATGTAGAGACTGTTTCGGCGTCTTTAATATTAAAGGGAAGCTGATTCCATAAGACAGTAACCATGGTAACTAAAGGCTCTAGCTCCTACTGTACTTTTACAAACTTTAGGAACTTTCAATAAACCTGCATTCTGAGAATGAAGGGTTCTATTGGGCTGGTATGGAACCAGATCATCTTTAAGATAAGAGGGGCCCATACCATTAACCCCTGACCTCTGACCCCTAACCCTAACCCATACCATTAATGGTTTTATATGTAAGGAGGAGGATTTTAAATGTAATTCTAAACTCAACTGGTAGCCAGTGAAGGGTTTGGAGCACAGGGGTGATGTGTTCTCTTCTATTTGATCCTGTTAATAATCTTGCTGCTGCATTTTGAACCAGTTGAAGCTTTTCAGGGAATATTTAGGACACGCTACAAGTAAGGAGTTACAATAATCTAATCGTGATGTAACAAATGCATGAATTAATTTTTCTGCAGTCGTTTTAGACAGAATATTCCTAATTTTGGCTAATGTTGCGCAGGTGAAAGAAGGCTGTTCTGCAAGTTTGGTTAATGTGCATTTTGAATGAAAGATCTGGATCAAATAAAACTCCTAAATTTTTAACTGTGGCACTGGGTGTTACACTTAAGTTGTCCAGAGTAACTATCTGGTCAGTTAGGGAGTCTCTCGCATTTTTAGGACCAATTATAACGACTTCAGTTTTTTCAGGGTTCAATAAAAGATAATTGACACTCATCCAAATTTTTATGTCTTGGACACATGTACTTAGTTTATCTCTGGAAACCTACAGGTGTATGTGTGTGTGTGTGAATGGGTGAATGTGAAGCTAATGTAAAGCGCTTTGAGCACCATGAAGGTGGAAAAGGTGCTATATAAGCGCAGAGCATTTACCATTTTACCAGCAGATGAAAAAGTAGAAACGTTTGGAGGCATAGAACTTTTTTAATTATTTGGTCTTCGCCAGAGTGAGTGTTTTTTATTTGTAAAGATGCAACATCAACATGTATTGGATCTTTGTTGACATTAGGCGGCTGTGGTTCAGTTGGTAGAGTGGGTCGCCCAATGACCGAGAGGTTGGCGGTTCGTGTCCCGGCTCTGGCTGTCCACATGTCAAAGTGTCCTTGGGCAAGACACTGAACCCTGACTTAGGCCCCCAGTAGGACTGACCTTAGACCTTAAAAACCTACTGGTGTATGAGTGTGTGTGTGAATGGGTGAATGAGAGGCTAATGTAAAGAGCTTTGAACCATGAAGGTGGAAAAGAACTATATAAATGCAGAACATTTACCATTAGCCACTGCTAGCTGCTTGCAGTAGCAATTAATGTAAACAAACATGGAACTGGGGCGGCATGGTGGTGCAGTGGTTAGCACTCGTGCCTCACAGCAAGAAGGACCCTGGTTCGAATCCCATACCACCACTGTGTGGAGTTTGCATGTCCTCCCCGTGTCCGTGTGGGTTTTCGCCGGGCACTCTGGTTTCCTCCCACCATCCAAACACATGCACTGATAGGTTAATTGGTTAATCTAAAATTGTCCATAGGTGTGAATGTGAGAGTGATTGTTTGTCTATATATGTTCAGCCCTGAGATGAACTGGCGTCTCATACAGGGTGTACCCCGCCTTCGCCCATTGTAGCTGGATTAGGCCCCCAGTGGCCCCCGTGACCCTAGTGAGGATAAAGCGGGTTCAGATGATGAATGAATGAACATGGAACTCATCTTGATGTGTCTAGCTAAACCATATTACAACAGTGTAAATGAACATTTAACCTCAACCTAATGATATATAGCACATCCACGAAAAAAAGTTTGCTTTGGAACATACCTCTGACCAAGTGGACGCTGCAGACATGGGCATTAGCATTAGCAGACTCTGCTCCTCTTGACTGCAAACACAGATTTAAAATCCACTATTTTTTCTTTTTCTTTTTCTCACCTTTGTGAATGACGGTCTTTGGTACTCTTTTACTAAATCTCTTTTCCTTCTCTCACTTAAAACGATTGGCGCAGCTGGATACTTGACAAAACCTAGACATTATTGTCAAGCTACTTCAGTTGCCGCCCTCCATCTGAAAATTACACGCAGACTATATATGTGAAATTTAATTTTTCAAACTGGGCTTCCAGTTTAATAGTCCTAGTGTGTGTCTGGTCAGGTATTGAATTCAGGGACTTTGAGAGAAAATTAGTATTGCATAAAGTATTGTACCTTTACTAGTGTAGGTTATTCTGTTTTTATTTGGAATGTCGTATCATTGTGGACACAATAAGAGCAATATGACTTTCTGTCCAAATTAGGCAGGTTTTGTCATATACTGAAATGTGTCTCTCACACATGACAATTACTAACATGGACCTGTTTGTATGATTTTTAAGATAAGTTTTAAGTTGGAATCCAAATGGCACAAAACATCCAGAAACAGCTGCAAGTATATACCTTATGGTATAGAATTATGATACAAATAAGACATTTTGCTGTTGGACATTACTTGTGTTCAGAATTGGGGATGTTTCAATTAAAATTATGCAAGTGATTATAAAATATTGATCCTAACCCTTGTCCTGTCAACTATTATTATTATAAATGGCAGCTTATAGGGCACCCTATAAATTATAGGGCGGCTGTAGTTCAGTTGGTAGAGAGGGTCGTTCAATGACTGAAGAGTCAGCGGTTAGTTTCCCAGCTCTGGCTGTCCACATGTCAGTGTCCTTGAGCAAAGACACTGAACCCTGACTTAGTCTCCCAGTAGGACTGACAGAACCTTAGAAACCTACTGGTGTATGAGTGTGTGTGAATGGGTGAATGTGAGGCTAATGTAAAGAGCTTTGAACCACGAAGGTGGAAAAGAACTATAGAAGTGCAGAACATTTAAACCAAAACGGTATTTTAGCAGAGATTTCTAAATAAATTTCCTTTACATCTAAGGTTTTCAACACAATTTTTTTTTATGTTCCTATATATTAAATATTTTTGACTGAAAATTGGAAATTATCCTGTATTTAATTTACTGACCATGTCGATGCTGTAACAAAATGGCTATAATTGAAGAAATGGTGATTTATCCAGCAAACTATATATTAACCAAACTGGAAAAAAGTGTCAGGAATCAAGTAATTTGTCACATGACATGGGTTTTGTTGGTGGATCAATGTTGTCAGTACACATTGAACAAAAACTCACCACAAAAAAGTGAATCTGATGCTGCTGAGAAACTGAATTTTAACCGAATTATTAAAGTGTATAAGATTAGTGGGTCAAAAATTGTTGGCTATGTTAGATCAGTAGATGTCTTTGTGCTGGTTGTTTAGTCTTTGAGGGTTGAATGCACATATGAAATTCAGTGGTGGGCCATATATTTGGTACCTGGGTCTTTAGTAGGGACTGCTTAATACCGCCAGTATTGCCACATTTCCACTAGTATCAGCTGGACTCGGCTCGCTTTTGTGCATCTCCATTATCAAAAAGGCCCCGGTACTAGATTTTTTTGGTATCACTCATGCTGAGGTTCCAAGTGGTCCCAAGTGATACAATAATACAATAAACACGTGTTTATGTGGATTGACACAACCAATTTTGAGACAAGATTGAAGGCAACCAATCCACCACTGATTGGTGGAGTTGTCTGCGTCATTGTATTATTAATGTGCAACCTGCAATTTTTAAACCTCTAGATTCAGAGGTAAAATAGTTAATTCGGTCCACAGCGCTATGATGTCGGTCTGCAAAACTACACCGTGGTCAGTCGTAGAAGTTGAGGCACTTCTGTCTTTGGTGGCTGTTGGGGAAATAGTCCAACATGAACTTGATGGCGCCTCGTGATAACGTCCAGGTACGATAGTATCTGTAGTGGAAATGCTCTCAAGGAACAGTGCCTGGTACCTGAGCCCATATCATGTAGTATACACACGGCATGTGGCACAATTATAGAAACTAGAGCTCAACCAATACAGGATTTTTGGGGCCCATACCGATATTGGGCGCTAAAAAAAGCAGACATCTGATATATGGGCTGATATCCAGTATTGGCCATTATATAGTCGTAGTTTATTCAGCCATAACAACATCACTGTATACAACATTACAACAACAAAAATAACTGAATAGCTGTGTTGAATAATGACTGAAAAGGCACAGGCAAAAGTAGACTGCTTATAAAAGCGTATTCTATATTACAACCTTTTAGGCTACCAAGCTCCAGAAAAGCAAAGAAACAGATAATTAATTGCATTTCTAAGTTTCCAAAAAGGTTTAACGAACCAATTTTAAAGATCAAAAAAGAATTGCATGTTTTTCAGTTCAAAATGTAACCCCAATAATAGGGACATATCTCCTTTGCATCCTTTTTTTCTTCTTTTTCTTTTTGTACAGTAAATTTAGAAACGCCTCTAAGATTATAGGGAATGTCCTGAATTGAAAAGAACCTCTGTACCGGGTCAGGGAGCATTTTTGATTTTTTTTTTAACATAATTTGCATTATTTTATAATAAAACTGGTCATAAAATGTCATCACATAAGAATTTAGGAATCAGCCTTATTGAGCACCTGCAGCTGATGTCACAGCCTGGTCATGTGACAAGAAAAAAGGTTGACAGCCATCTTGGCAGTAATGGTGTTGGATTGTCAGACACTAGTAGCAGAGACATCACAAAAATACTAATTTGTTTGGTAATATGTAGTTACAGCACAAATAATTGTGTTAGTCAGGGACACTGCTAATATGAAAGGTGCTGCAGTTATTATTTCACTCATTGCTGGTTAAAAGGTTGTGTTGTTGTTGTATGACTTCAACCAAACGGCATGAGTTTTTTTTTTCTTTTCGTATATGGAAACAAACTCCAGGAGCCCTTGTATCCAGGGTTACAAAGTGGTGTCGTCTACACTGCTGTCAGATGTAGCTAGCACAGCTAATAAACAAACATACTAACAGGACACTTCCTGTTAAACTGGGATAATTTAACACTGACCCTTCCAGTGATGATGCTACAGTTTTTGGATTTAATATTCTACAACTGAATGTTTGAAACCAAGCCAGACTGAGTCCTTTGTAAACCTCCAGGCTCTTGTCTGACTAAACTGATGATGGGGTAGCTGTAGATGTTAGCATACAGCAAATCTGGGACGTCTTCTTCAGTTGAGAAGATACTTTTGAAAAACCCCCCAGGGGCATTATACGGGTGCATAATAGTTAATCTGTCCAATATCTGCATATAAATCTGAATTTCACACTAACTGAAGTGAGATGTGCACTCCAATGGTGCGAAGATGTTTACTGCCATAATGTTAACACTGGCGCAGTGGTAGTCATGTTTACTGCCAACATGGCGTCCTGACAACTAAGTCACGTGACATCCGAAGCTCAATCGATAATGCGTAGTAGTTTTAGTAGTTAGTAGTTTTATTATTGAATTTATAGTGGTTTTGAAAGTGGAAATAAGAACATTTACCTTCCCGTGTGACCGCCGTCCCACAGCGAGATGATATTGTACCGTGGGTGGGATGTTCGTCTGTCCTAACGACAGCCATGTTAGTAATTGCAGCCCAATCGGTGTTTGTCTGGACAACAATCATTTTAATAAAAGTACATTTCTAGGGGGCGCAATAGTTAAAAATCAGAATGTCAGGAACTCCATCTGTATGAGTCTTTTTCCAGTGGTACTTCAGGCTCAGTTTTTCTTTCTGCCCGCTTCCGGGTCGGTCCGAACATCATACACCATTCCATCACGACGTTGGCAGAATCTCAACACTGATTGGCTTTCTCCAGCCCAAACTAAAATAAGACTAAAATGACAAACACAAAACACACTACTGTGCTGATGGTAAAAACAAAAACAAAAAAAACCACCACATCCCAGAGAAAAGCTCCCCAGGCTGACCAAGCTGCGGCAGGACGCCCCTCTGCTCACAGCTGACCGGTGTTCAGCCTCGATATGGATGGTCAACCTGTGACATGAGGTGTGGCATGAGCTCACACACACACACACACACACACACACACACACACACACACACACACACACACACACACACACACACACACACCCTCCCAACTATCCAACTTCTTAGCAGATCATGATCGATTTTGTTGTCATGTAAGTGGAGTTCTACACTGAGCTGAATGTGAGCTTGGTGCAGACATATGCAGCACCGATGGTGTTGCCAAAACTCAAAGTTGTTGTCTGTACCCGGGGCACACTTGCGCCCCAATTGATCAAATTGTAACATGTTACATTATTTCCTGAGTAACGGTAACGGCGAAACAGGGATCGGTTTTAGTGGTGATGACGGTGATAGGTGGTCACGAAAATAAGCAGTGAAGATAGGAAAAAGCTGAAGCATGATGGGTAGACTGGGTAGTTGGGGTTAAAATGGAGTGAATATTTGGGGCTACTGACAAGGGGAACTTCAGGCAAAAAGGGGGATGGGTGTTTATGCTCATAACTGTATAACTGAATGCTGTATGTGTGTGTGTGTGTGTGTGTGTGTGTGAGACAAATTATTTAGAAATGTTGTCTTATTTTAATTATATTTTATTACATTTTAATCATTTTCATTTTGTTATGTCCTTGAATCGTCCTGTATACGACATACAAATAAATGAGCCTTGCCTTTGCCTCATGGTAACCTCTGCTCTATCTGACCCCGCCTCCTCTTTTCCTTCTGCCCTCGTTAACAGGTGCACAAGAAGGACAAAAAGTACAAGTGCATGGTGTGCAAGAAGATCTTCATGCTGGCGGCCAGCGTGGGCATTCGCCACGGGTCACGGCGCTATGGCGTGTGCGCAGACTGCGCCGACTCGCACCAGGCCTCCCAGGAAGGACTGGAGGCCATGGAGGGCATGGAGTTCCCCCGCGACGAGGACTTCGAAGGGGAGGAGGGTGAAGACCTGGAAGGGGAGGAACCTACTGACAACGACCAATCAAATTGGGGTGAGGGCAACGCTGGTGCTGCCCTGGAGGAGGACTAGAATATTAGCAAGCTTGATAAACAAACGAGAAAAAAAACCAAGTTGATGTTTAATATATATGTATACAAAAACTAGCTGGTAAACAATCAACTCCAAAGTGCTATCAAACCTTGAGGTTACTTAATTGTGCAAGTATATGACAAAGAGATGGATTTAAAAAGCTTTGGTAGATGTTGAACTCCAAGATGTACAGATATTATTGTTTAAATGTGTCCAACTCTGGGCCCAGTGCCCACAAGAGAAAGAATCTAACGAAAAATTATTATTATTATATGATGAATCAGGTTTTTGGTGATGTCTTTTGTTTTTGTTTTCTTTTTTTTGTTTCCAGGAGAATTGGGTAGGGGGCTGATGTAGTTTTTGAGTTGGGGTAGGCCAATCATCTAAAAGAAAAAAAAAGATGTTAATTATTTAATTTATGAAGAGAGGTTATTATGGTCTTATCAAATGCTATCATTTCTATTTGTTTTTTGTTTTTTTATTTTATTGAGGCAGAGGGCGTAGTAACGTTCATCTGCTCCGTCTGAAAGTATATATTTGCTTGGTGCTTGTAGAAGAAGTACACAGAAGAACAGCATTATCGCTGACAGGAAGAGTTAAAACTTTGCTCTGTAGAACTTGTGTAGATGCGCTAAATAATATTATATTATTCTCTTCTATTTTTTTTTTTCTTTCCCTGTGCAAATCTTGGAACCAAAAAATCTGTTTTGTGACTCTAACGTATCTCAGCCATATTTATGATTAATTTAAGAGGGCTGGTGATATCGTGCCAAGCAGACCGCACACCAAGATTGAGCAGGAGACAAAAAAACTACTGAATACAAAGACAGTGTGAGGGTTTTTCTTTCTAAGCAGGAAAATAAAAAGATAAAAAAAAAAAAAAATACAAGGGGAAACGTTATTGCTAGCTTTATACAAATCACGGCGTCACAGTAACACTTTATTATTAAACAAAAAGCATTTGACTTTCACTTAAAGCTTGAATTTTTTGCCAAATGATAAGCGTTTGGTGCTGTAATGCTTGTTGCAGAATACTGGACCTACAGGCTATATATGATGATTATAATCATAAGGCTTAAAACTGACTCAGTTATATGTAATGTAATCAGCTTAAACTATAGAACACTGTTGTGCTACAGCGACTATCAGGTATGCTTTGCCATTGTTTGTTTTTAATCTTATTTTATTTAATACACACGCACACACACACACACACCATTTTGTTGAACTACCGGCAGTTGTTGTCATTGATGTTTTGCGGACCTACGTGGACACCCATACCTGTATGTTTGTGTTTGGTACTGAGTTCTAAGAATGAATATATATATATATATATATATATATATATATATATATATATATATATATATATATATATATATATATATATATATATATATATACTTTTTTTTTTTTTTTTAAATCACTTGAACGTTGGCAGCAGAGGGGGGGATATTAACGTGTGCAGAAAAATGCAGTCTGAAAGAACTCCATTCTTCATGTGTAAAAATCTAAACAAAATATAAAGGGATTATCCAGAGTAGAAATAAATGTAGCTCATTTTTTTAGAAGACTGGGAGTACATACATATAGTTATAGTTATATACATTAAAATCACATCATTCACATGTACATTGAGAAAATTCAATTTTGCCATTTTGAGCCAAACTGTCATTTTACATTCACTCTGACGCTGTGCTCGCTCAGTTAGCGTCACCTGGGGCAGTTCTCTATGAGCGATGAGGGGGCGGAACTTCAAGCTGCAGTGCAGATGTGTCCGCCTGACAGTGGTCATTGTTTTCACATGTCCTACTGTAATAATTGATCTAAATGAGTGACTATAATAAATGAACAACCATGTGATCGTTAGAAGTCATCAGATCATTATATTTAATCATGATGTATTTACCTGTTTGGTTTGTTTCAACAAATAAGCAGGAGTTTATTTTGGACGGACAGTGGGCTGTATATATGTGCTGTATGTTTTGGTTTCCTCCCACTGTCCTTCATCATATGTGCTGCATAAACATGCCGCTCCTTCTGGGTCCATAACGTCCTGAACACACATCATCTCTATGGGGAATTTCAGCAGCTGGTTCAGGAGCTCCACTTTGATGGTGTTTGTTTCCAGCGTTACTTCAGACTGGACCAAAGTCGGTCTGATGACCTCCTCAACTACCGCAGTTATCAGTTTCTCCTCCATGATCAGTTCTCTTCTCTTCCCATATTTTTCTTCCGTCTTTAGAATCCAGATCAGCTCACAATTGGCTGTCGACGCTCCTCATTTACAAAAAGTAAACATGTCTTAATGTCTGCGCGTAGCTTGCTGTTGATTTCGCCTGAATCGCCCTTCATCGTCAGCGGACATTAAAAATGAATGGCAGCTCATTGGTCGATCGGCCCCGTCAGTGTGAATGCACCAATGGTGTGATTTGATGTCAACTATATGTATGTACTCCCAACCATCTAAAAAATGAACTAAACTAGTTTTTACTTTGGATAATCCCTTTAATTTGATGTAAGTTTTTAGTTTTTTTAATAGGTCTGCCAGGTAGGAAAAACACTTTGTTCCATAAAAAGTGAAGCTCTATGGCGCCTCATAGACATGCACTTACTTTTGCGTTCATGAAAATATTTGTTTTTGTTAAATGTTTCTTTGCTTCCCCCAAAAGTGGGTCTGAATGGAACGATAGAAAAAAAAAATGTTGTCTTTTCTTCCAATGCGCAACTTTTTTTATTAGACGTTTTTGTTATTTAATTTTCTGTATATGTATTTATATATACATATATAATTTTTCCAAAATGCAATCAAGACTGTTAATTTGTGTTTGTCCAACCAAAATTGTTTCTTTTTTTTTAATTATTGTTGAGCTCTATAATGTATGAGAAAAAGCCAGGTGAAAAGTTGCATAGTGTAGAAAATCCTTTTGCTTGTGTCTGTAATTGTTGAGATTTTTAAATGTTTTTATGCTACAGAATCATTCACTTTAACTAGATTTTACATGTTGGTGTTTTTTTTTTTAATTTGTTCTTTTTCACAGGTGTTTTTTTCCTTTTTCTCCTTATTTTTTTATTTCATTAAGCACATATTTTCTAAAGAAGAAACACGGATTGTTTGCGGGTTAAAACATGGAACAGCAGTATCTGTTCATATGCAGTGGAATAATCTCCAGTTGTGGAACTGAAAGTGCTAATGATACAGAAGATGTGGAACTTCCCTTTATTCACAGTGGAAGATGTATTTTAATCCTAAAGACCTTCATCCTCTTTGTGTCACTTTTACCTTCAAATCACTGTGGGAGGGGTTATAATATAAATATATGAATAAATCTATAAGTATATATATATATATGTTGAAATTACGACTATAAGAGATCTAAATACATATGTATACATATATAAAACTAGTAGAATACTTTGGCGATCAGCTTCAAACCTCCTGTCGTCAAGGTTAATGTCTTTGACCTTTGACCTATCGCTCTCTCTCTCTTTTTCTCTGTTCACACTGTGTGCTTGTTCATCACAACTATCTCTTTTTTTGTCTTTTGTTCTTTTTGATACCATTTACCATCCTACTGATTTTACTGTAATGAATGAAATTCAAAAACTACGATGTATGGTTTTAGATTTTATGCTGTATTTGTTATACGGACAAATGAGAAAATAATAAAATATTGAAAAAAACAAACAAAAAAAAAACACAAAGCAAAAACACTACAGATGTAAAAGCAGAGGTTTTTTTGTTCCCCAGCTGTATTTTTTTACGCTGTTGCAAAAAAAGGTTGTATTTTTCAATTTCTCTCTCTCTTTAACAGTGATGCAAAACTCGGGCACACGCCTCGGTGCCCTCCGAACACAAAGCAGATTCAGGTTACTCTTTTTACGTTTTTATCAAAGGGTTTTCAAAGATGGAACTACATTCTCCTTTTCTGTCTGAATTGTACTACTGTTCCTCTATACTACATTTTAAGAATAAAAGTTTGATATTGCTTTAACTTTTCTGTCTCCTGTGGTTTGACAAATATTTATACAAACATTAACAGGTAGAAGGAACTAAGTACAAGTACTTCCTTTACTGTACTTAAGTAGATTTTTTACAGTAGGTATCTGTACTTGAGTAATGACTTTTTAGGCAACTATTTACTTTTACTCCCCACATTTTTTTTATAAATATCTGTACTTTATACTCTTTACATTTCTATAAATATCTGTACTTTATATTTATTTTATATATTTGTACTCTCTATTTTCTTCCTCAGCACAGTATTTATTAAACAAACAAAAAAGTTCAATATACAAAGGGAAACAGTAGAAAATTCAAAGTGCTGCTTGGTACCAGTCAGTTAAAAGATATATTCTTAAATGTTGAAATTAAAAATAATGAATTCTTTCGAATGAGTAAAAAAAAACTTTTTCCAACATCTTAAGGTGTCATTCCTTTTGGAATCTGATGGGTTACCATGGTGATGGGTCACCCTGGGTTTCCAACACACGCATTTGCTGCGCGGTGTGTCCCCTCCACTGGATGGATTTACCATAGTTCATAGAAAACCAAAATGAACGAAAAAGCCTGTCCACTATATGTTGCGGGTCCCCCATGTGAGGTTAAACCCCTCTCCCATTGCAGTGAATCTGAAGTAGCATTAGCATTAGCATCTACAAGAGAAGACGGCGCCACAGTAGCTCCTGCACAAACTGAAAAAAATGGCGGATCGAACTGGTTCATGTGCTCTTTGGAAATAAAGACTGTTTTTTCCTGCATGTTTTCTAAACAAGCGACGGCACGAAACCTCCCTGGATGTTACCCACAGAGCCAGAGGGGAGGGGGGAGTGTTCCTTCACGGATTCTGAGCCAATCAGAGACATCTGATTAAACACGTCATGGACATGTATGAGGAAGTACCGGTAAACTGTTGTTCCACAGGTGAGGTTAGATCAAGAGGTGTCATGGCGGCATTTTGTTTCCATCATTAGTTTCAATATTCAATTCAATTCAATTTTATTTATAAAGCCCTAAATCACAACAAAGTCATCTCAGAGGGCTTTACAAAAACACAATCAACTACAGAAATGTAGTCATGAAATACATGAAAAGTCCCAGGCATCCCCTGTCCTTAGACCCTCCCCCTGTCCTTAGACCCTCCCCCTGTCCTTAGACCCTCCTTCTCGGCAAGAAAAAACTTCCAAACCCAGTGGGAAAAAGAAGAAATCTCGAGGAGAACCACATTGAAGGACAGATCCACTCCCATGGACGGACAGACTATAGATGAACGTCCATGTATAAATGAAGGAGGGGGGGCTGGTCCAGACAGGCAGGGGCGGTGGTCCGGGGTCACAGGTCAGCACAGGTGAGATACTGCAGATCCTGTCGTCCATGGCTCCCGTGCAGACACTGTCAGGAGAGCCACCACTCCCCCCAGGGGGGGGGGGGGACCAGGTGACTAGTCATGAACAGACTTGGTATGAAAGATATGTTATAAAAATGACAGAAACAGATGTGAGGAAGAGAAAGAGAAGAAAGAACTCAGTGTCTGTACTTCCCCCAGCATTCTAACTCCTAGGGCAGCCTAGACTGAACTGTGACTCATACATCATGTATACATGATATATGAGTCACATCATTTTTAACTAACCTGACCATAGTCTTTCTCAAACAGGAATGTTTTCAACTTAATTTTAAATGTAGAGACTGTGTCGGCATCTTTAATATTAAAGGGAAGATGATTCCATAAGACAGTAACCATGGTAACTAAAGGCTCTAGCTCCTACTGTACTTTTAGAAACCCTAGGAACTTTCAATAAACCTGCATTCTGAGAACGAAGGGTTCTATTGGGTTGGTACGGAACCAGATCATCTTTAAGATAAGAGGGGCCCATACCATTAACCCCTGACCTCTGACCCCTAACCCTAACCCATACCATTAATGGTTTTATATGTAAGGAGGAGGATTTTAAATTCAATTCTAAACTCCACTGGTAGCCAATGAAGGGTTTGGAGCACAGGGGTGATAGGGTCAGGGGTCAGGGGTCAGGGTTTGGAGCACAGGGGTGATGTGTTCTCTTCTATTTGATCCTGTTAATAATCTTGCTGCTGCATTTTGAACCAGTTGAAGCTTTTTAGGGAATATTTAGGACACGCTACAAGTAAGGAGTTACAATAATCTAATCGTGATGTAACAAATGCATGAATTAATTTTTCTGCAGTCGTTTTAGACAGAATATTCCTAATTTTGGCTAATGTTGCGCAGGTGAAAGAAGGCTGTTCTGCAAGTTTGGTTAATGTGCATTTTGAATGAAAGATCTGGATCAAATAAAACTCCTAAATTTTTAACTGTGGCACTGGGTGTTACACTTAAGTTGTCCAGAGTAACTATGTGGTCAGGTAGGGAGTCTCTCGCATTTTTAGGACCAATTATAACGACTTCAGTTTTTTCAGGGTTCAGTAAAAGATAATTGGCACTCATCCAAATTTTTATGTCTTGGACACATGTACTTAGTTTATCTATTTGTCTGGTCTGATCAGGTTTAATCGATAAATATAGCTGTGTGTCATCTGCATAACAATGAAAATTAATGCCATGATTTGTAATGATGTTACCTAAAGGGAGCATATATAGTGTAAACAAAATAGGCCCAAGGACTGACCCTTGAGGAACGCCATAATTAACTCTGGAGGACTGCGATGATTGTTGATTAACGTTAACAAATTGGTAGCGATCAGATAAATATGACTTAAACCAGCAGAGGGCTGCTCCTCTAATACCTATATCATATTCTAATCTGTGCACTAAGATACTGTGGTCAATGGTGTCAAAGGCTGCACTAAGGTCTAATAACACCAGGACCCATATTAATCCCATGTCAGCGGCTAATAATAAGTCATTAGTAACTTTAACTAACGCTGTTTCAGTGCTATGATGGGCACGAAAGCCAGACTGAAACTGTTCAAATAAACTATTATCCTGCAGGAATTGGCACAGCTGTTTAACTATTACTCGTTCTAAAACCTTTGACAGGAAGGGCAAATTGGATATAGGCCTAGAATTGTCTAGAATGTCAGGATCTAGGGTAGGCTTTTTCAGAATTGGTTTAATAACAGCATATTTAAATGACTGTGGCACATATCCAGTAATTAATGAAGTGTTAATTATATTTAGGACAGTGCTAATAA
This sequence comes from Siphamia tubifer, assembly GCA_020466265.1. NCBI lineage: Eukaryota > Metazoa > Chordata > Actinopteri > Kurtiformes > Apogonidae > Siphamia > Siphamia tubifer. The sequence goes on from CM035793.1 coordinate 4,517,592, forward strand.
TTAGGGGCAGAATCTGTTTAAAGAGTTTAGTTGTAATTGGATCTAAGAGGCAGGTGATGATTTGGAAGACATGATAATAGATATGACATCAGTTTGGTCTACAGTGGTGAAATTATTTAGTGTTACAGAGGGATTTATTAAAGGGCCTAGGTTTGAAACCACTGCTTTTTCTGATCTAATGTTTGGGAGAAATGTGTCTATTTTGTCTCTAATAGTTGATATTTTATTGTTAAAGAACTGCAGGAGATCATCAGAATGGAGCGTGGATAGAATAACTGGTTCCACGGAGGTGTGTCTGTTTGTCAGTCTGGCTACAGTACTGAACAGGAATCTAGGATTATCTGGTTTTCTTCTATTATGGATGAGTAATATCTAGTTTTGGCTGTACGCAAAGATGGATTATACTTTATTAAGCTATTTTTCCAGGCATTGAGAGAATCTTCTGAGTTGGATCGCCTCCATTGCCTCTAATTTACGTGTTGTTTGTTTAATGGAGCGAGTGTCAGTGTTGTACCATGGGGAGGTTAATCTAATCTTAGTAGTTTTTAACTTAAGGGGGGCAACTATATCTAACGTAGTTTGTAGTGTGAGCATGGTACTATCGACTAACTCATCACTTATACTGGGACTAAATGTGTCCTTTACATAATCACATGACATAGACACAAATAGTGACTGAATTAACTCTTTATACTTTGAGACAGCATGGTCACATAGTATCCTTTTCATTTGTGTTTTAATCACTGAGGTAGAAATATCCTCAAACAAAACCTGGAAGGTCATTAAAAAGTGATCTGAGAGTATGGGATTATGGGTAAAAACGACAAGGTCATTAATTTCAACACCAAGTGTTAAGATCAGATGGAGAGTATGTCTGTGAATGTGGGTTGGTTTATGAACATTTTGGATAAAGCCTAATCCGTCTAGTAGGTCACTAAATGCATTACTAAGAGAGTCAGTGTTGTTATCAACATGTATGTTCAAATCACCAACTATTCTAATCCTATCCCAGTTCAACACTACACTGGATAGAAAGTCAGAGACTTCTAATAAAAACCGTGAATAAGGACCAGGAGGGCGGTAGACTATGACAAAAAGGACTGGTTTTTGGTTTCTGCAGTTGGGGAAAGTAATGGATGAAACTAGACTTTCAAAGGAGTGGTAAGTGGGATTAGTTTTATGATTAATTTTAGGGCTAAGACCTAAACTGGAGTGGGATATTACTGCCACTCCTCCACCACCACCACTGGTTCTGGCTGTGTGATAGTTCACATGAGTTGGTGGCGTGGATTCATTTAATGCGACATATTCATCCTGCTGCAGCCAGGTTTCAGTCAGAGCTAAAATATCAATTTTGTAATCACTAATTAGATCGTTTATTAACAAGGATTTGGAAGAAATAGACCTAATATTGATCAATCCACATTGGATAAAATTGTTAGGTGTTCTTTTAATCTGATTATTACTTAAAACTATTTTTATTAAATTATTTGATCTCACTCCTATAGGTTTAATATTAGGTTTATTTTTAACTACACAGGGGATAGACACAGACACATGTTTTGACGTCATATGATTACATATCGAGCCTTGGCAGAGGTCTTTCTGTACGTGAACAGCAAATATCACAATATTATCATGTTAATGAATTAAGAATGTCATCATTATGTGAGGCACGATAAAATTTTGTCCAGCAGCTCTTGGCAATAAGACACACAAAAAAACCCCACATATAATCTAAATGGCACATCTAATATATATATATATATATATATATATATATATATATATATATATATATATATGGTGGAGGTGGAGCTTAACAAGTATCAGGTCTAACAAGTTATCCACTGCTGTGCATTAGCTCCCACACTGACTCAACAAATTAAGTATGTACTTAAGGGATAACAACCAGGTGACACACACTCAGAAAGAAAACTAACACATCCACAGGTGAACAAATGGCAGAGACACAGAACGTCAGCTAAGATCTGTCATATTTATTCACATATACTACGATAAGAATACAACAGGAAGTTTAGAAACATTCTGATTTATTTGTCATGTCGCAGCTAAACCCCATGAACTCACTGTCCCCCCACAGTACACACAACACTGCCCCCTCCTGGTCACACTTACTGTCCCACTGTGGTGTTGTTCACTCAGCCAACACCAGGTGGCACTATTCCTCTGCTCATTTCAACATGGACAGGCCACACATCTGCAACTACTTCACTTTGTTTTACTTCAGTTCACTTCAGTTTTACTTTAGTAGTTCTTTTTCTGGAAACTTCTTTCATTTTTTAAAAATAAATATCTGTACTTTATACTCTTTACCTTTATAAATAAATAAATATATTATATATATATATATATATATATATATATATATATATATATATATATATATATATATACACACACATACACACACACACACATAGACTCATTACTTTTTCAAACTAGACAAATGTGACAGTATGAACTAGAAAAGAACTCTGGGACTTCCAGTTTTTGCCAGTTTGTCTGTCTGTCTGTCTGTCTGTCTGTTAGCTAGCAAGTTAACTCAAAACGTTATTGACGGATCTTGATGAAATTTACCGGATGGTAGTATCAAATTTTGGTGGTGATCCGTAAGAGATCCTGGATTCGGGATCACTTTGAAATGTATTCTCCATTTACAGCAATGTCAAATTTCAAAGTGATCCAGGATCTCTTCCAGATCACCACCAAAATGTAATCATTTGTTCCTTGTGACACTCCCAACACATCCTGAAAATGTCATCAACATCTGTCCATAATCTTTTGAGTTATCTTGACCAGTGAGTGATGTCACAGTCCCTCCATCCACCTACTCTATGTCTATGGTTTGGGTTTGTCCACAGTGTCTGATGGGACATTTGATCCACTTCTCTACAGTGGTTTATCTCACTATCTAAAAGGCTGAACATGGTAAAAAAAAAAAAAAAAAAATACACCAATTTGTTTCAGGCTGAAAACAGACTGAAGCCAATTCAAAGAATGCATCAACAGTCCAATTTATTCATGTCTTTGTCACACTGATGTTCTGCTGCAGTGCACTGGACTGGAACACTAACACTAGTGTCTGGGCCTTGTTCCACTGTGTTTGATTCCTCCAGGGATATGGTATGGAGTGATTTTAGGACAAAATTAAGCACTTCCGTAGGCAACTTAAATTTTGAGGAGTCGACAAGTCACATGGTATTCTTTCCCTCCGTAGACACAGACCAGTCAGACCTAAACTAGGGGAGACATGGCTGCTGCAGGTAAAACAGAGGGTGGGGGGTCTGATAAAACTAAAGAAAGTGACAGACACACATCGCATGTGTGAAAATACTTCACCTTAGATGGAAAAAAAAAAAAAATGCATGGCCATCTGAAGATGACCCCTGACACTAACTCTATCTGTGGGAAAAACTGGTTTTACTTTAAACTGAAAATTACTTTGATTGAAAACAGTCACATACCAATGACCTATTTTTGACAAATTCGTATTTGCACTGAAGACAGTGTACTGATACAAAGTATGTATAGAACTGACCCACGATTCCAAGACAGAGAATCAGTTTAACAGTGTTTATTAAGAATATAAATGAATAGTGTGATCCTCTCCGTCCTCTGTTGTCTGCTACGTATGGGTATCTCTCCATCATGAACGTCAGCTGAGGCACAACAAAATCAGAGGTCATTGAAAAATTGGTTCAGTTTTGAAGGGAATCCAAGACACGTTACCAGAATGCAGGAAGGGGTCCAAAACCAGGTGATCCAATGTCCGATTCAGCACAGATGAGGGTCAGGCACAGACGAAATCCAGGAAGCAGGCAAAAGGTCAAAACAGGGTACGTGCAAACCAGATAGAGAAACCCTAAGCAGAAACCAGAAAGTCAAAATGAGTCAAAAACCAGGAGATCAAGACAAGAACAAACGCTCATAAGCTACAACAAAGCAATTAACAAACTCGCACCCACTGTGAGAAATGAAAGGTATTTATAGGGAAAATAACAGGTGACACAAATAGGGAAAACGATTAGCAAGGCGGAGACAACACCAGTGACAGGAAACAAAGTTGGAAACTGTGAACATAACAAAATAAAAGTCTGAAGACTCCAACAATGACCAAAACAGAGACATACAAAAAATTAGACAAAACAAGACACAGCCTAGGCTCTTAACTTTTCATTTCCTGAATGTAATTTTTGATGTTATAACTTTTCAATTTGTATTCTGACAAATATCAAACACACAACACATTATACACTCACCGGCCACTTTATTAGATACACCTGTCATACTGCTCATTAACGCAAATTTCAAACCAGCCAGTCACATGGCAGTAACTCAATGCATTTAGGCATGTAGACATGGTCAAGATTATCGGCTGCAGTTCAAAGCCAGCATCAGAATGGGGAGGAAAAGTAATTTAAGTGACTTTGAATGTGACATAGTTGTTGGTGCCAGAGGGGCTGGAGTATTTCAGAAGCTGCTAATCTACTGGGATTTTCACGCACAATCATCTCAAGGGTTTACAGAAAATGGTCCAAAAAAGAGAAAATATCCAGTGAGCGGCAGTTCTGTGGGTGATAAGACCTGGTTGATGCCAGAGGTCAGAGTTCAGAGGAGAATGGCCAGACTGGTTGGAACTGATAGAAAGGCAACAGTATCTCAAATAACCACTGGTTTACAACCAAGGTCTGAGAAGAGCATCACTGAACACCTGAGGCAGATGGGCTACAGCAGTGGAAGACCACACTGGGTACCCCTCCTGTCAGCTAATAACAGGAAACTGAGGCTACAATTCACACAGTTGGTAGAGTGGGTTACCCAATGACCCAGAGATTGGCAGTTCGCATCCTGGCTCTGGCTGTCCACATGTTGAAGTGTCCTTGGGCAATATTGTGTTTACCAGATGGATTTTAAATGCTAAGCCTTGTCATTTGCATATTAATATGGAACTTGATTGTTAGCATTTTTTTTTAACATTGGCCATCTTGAAACCGTTGGCTTCCCGAATGGTGATTTAAACACTGAGGTAGTTCAAGGATAGTTCAAAGAGAACATTGTAAATTGTTAAATTTCACAGTTTTGAAAGATGACAGCACTGTTGAAAAAAGAAGACCTTGTAAAATATACACAGACCACCAAGGACGACTCTAGGTCTAAGTTTATTATTGTCACGGATCGGGGTGAGGTGGAACAGGAGGACTCCAATGCACAGTACTGAAGGGCAAAATAATTTAATAACAAAACTACAACATAAAGACAAGACAAACACAACCTGGGAGTGGACGGCCAGAGTCCGTGGTGATGATGAGTGTCCGGGTTATGGTGATTGGGGAGATGGAAGCGATAGTCCGGGTTATGGAGGTGACATATCTGAATGGTCCTGCACTGGCAGCTACAAGCCTTACTGCTTATATAGCCACCGATTAGGAACGGCTTGCAGCTGCGCAGTGCAGGACCAGGTGAGTGTGGAGATTGGGGGAAAGGTCACTGGAGCGGAGGTCATGACAATTATTTTTTCAAGGTAAAGGTGAACAGGCCTGGACTGGCGCACCAGGACTTTTCCCGGTGGCCTGCCTGCTCAATATCCTAACTGGCCTGACCCCTCCCCCATTACCTTGCTTGTAAACAATGCTAATGTGCTCGGAGCTCCGCAGAGTCAGAGCGGTTGGGATTGGTTGCGTTTTTTTTAAGAAACACATTGTGATTTGTTAGTGGCTTCGTTCTCCATGGGCCCAACTCTGTAGCATTGACAGATCACTGACCATCATGGTAGGCTACGTGCAAAACCTAAATAGATAACATCGCAAAGGAAAAAAAGGAAAGGTGCACACCAGCGAGAGTTGGAAAGAAAAAAAAAGGTCGCTCAAGGAGGAGGAGGTGAAATGTTAGAAACTAACTGAGTTGTTTATTAAACCCAGCAGCAGCCAGAGTGGTACTGCTGTTAGCTCTGCTGTTAGCTCTGCTATTAGCTCTGCTGTTAGCACCTGCCTTCCGAAATCTAGACAGTCCATGAACACATGCTAGAGCAGCAGCAGACAAGATTTAGTGTCAATCCATCAACCCTTTCAAAAGTTATCACTCAAACTAAATTCTTAAATCACCTAGTATGACTGTGACATTATTATGCTAATTAGCATGCTTAAAACACAGAATTCAGCTTGGTGAACAAAACATTTGAAATCAGGACCCTCAAATTATGGGAAATAGCATGTTCACTGACTTTTACTCAAATTTGCTGCTCGAGCCTTTTTCTGAAGAACTTTCTGAGATTTTTGTCCGGTCTAATATACATGCATTACTTTCCTGTGAATCCGCTCAATTTTGTCCCAAAAATGTCTCCATAGTAGCAGTGCTCCAGTGTGTTTGCCTACACATGTATGCACAGACGTAGGCATCAAACATCAGCCTTGTGGCCAACCACACACTCATCTATTCTTCTCCCAGTTTGTGCATTGGTATGTTGGTGCGTGAGTCTCCATCCCATTCACAGGACCTTTTGTGTGGGTGTCTGTCAGCAGTGTTGTCTGCTGGCAGGCCCCCATTGTGTCCAACCACTGCTCCTTATTGACACAGGGCCCCCGGCTCTTCGTGTTCCCATGGCCCCCCAGCTGTGGCGGACGGAAGGCTGAAACCGGAGCCCCAGACCTGGGGAGAGTTTGTTTACACTCCCCTTTCTCTCCCCTGGTGCTCCTGGAGCTCTTTTCCACTGGGATGGGGCTAAACTGATGGCTGCATTGTGCAGGGGTGTGTTGGTGGTAGTAAAGGAAACTTCGGTGGCTGGAAGGTGATGAGGCTGTATGCATGTGTGTTTGTTAACAAAAGTCTTTGTATTAGGTGGACATACAGGTAATCATGTGGTCATAGCTGCAGTGTGTGTGTTTGTGTTCCTATCTTTATGGGGACACTAATAAGTTTACACAGTCACACCATGGAGACCTCTGACACTATGGGGACCAAAATTCAGGTCCCCATGAGGGTTAAATATAAATAAAGGTCTCCACTAGTAAAATAGAAATGATTTGACCCTATAAATACATTAATCTGTTTTTTCTGGAAGACCCCATGAAGCATGAAGGAAACCGGTGCAAAGCAAAGGTTTGAAGACGTGTTTACTTAAAAAAAAGCATTTATGTTTCATTATTTTAAAAAATATTTATATATTTATTTACTTATTTTTAAAGAAATATTAACTTATTTATTTATTTTAATTTTTAAATTATTACTTTTCAAATTTATTCATTCATTTTAATTGTATTAATCTCGCCCAACATTGATTGGGCGAGATTAGTGTACTCACCATGTGTGTGTGTGTGTGTGTGTGTGTCTGTGTATCTGTATGTGTGTGTGTGTCTGTCTGTGTATCTGTATGTGTGTGTGTGTGTGTGTGTGTGTGTCTGTGTATCTGTATGTGTGTGTGTGTGTCTGTGTATCTGTATGTGTGTGTGTCTGTCTGTGTATCTGTATGTGTGTGTGTGTGTGTGTGTGTCTGTGTATCTGTATGTGTGTGTGTCTGTCTGTGTATCTGTATGTGTGTGTGTGTGTGTGTCTGTCTGTGTATCTGTATGTGTGTGTGTGTCTGTCTGTGTATCTGTATGTGTGTGTGTGTGTGTGTGTGTGTGTGTGTGTGTCTGTGTATCTGTATGTGTGTGTGTGTCTGTCTGTGTATCTGTATGTGTGTGTGTCTGTCTGTGTATCTGTATGTGTGTGTGTGTGTCTGTGTATCTGTATGTGTGTGTGTGTGTGTGTCTGTCTGTGTATCTGTATGTGTGTGTGTGTCTGTCTGTGTATCTGTATGTGTGTGTGTGTGTGTGTGTGTGTGTGTGTGTGTGTGTGTGTGTGTGTGTGTGTGTGTGTCTGTCTGTGTATCTGTATGTGTGTGTGTGTGTCTGTGTATCTGTATGTGTGTGTGTGTGTCTGTCTGTGTATCTGTATGTGTGTGTGTGTGTCTGTGTATCTGTATGTGTGTGTGTGTCTGTCTGTGTATCTGTATGTGTGTGTGTGTGTGTGTGTCTGTGTATCTGTATGTGTGTGTGTGTGTGTGTGTGTGTGTCTGTGTATCTGTATGTGTGTGTGTGTCTGTCTGTGTATCTGTATGTGTGTGTGTGTGTCTGTGTATCTGTATGTGTGTGTGTGTGTGTGTGTCTGTGTATCTGTATGTGTGTGTGTGTCTGTCTGTGTATCTGTATGTGTGTGTGTGTGTCTGTGTATCTGTATGTGTGTGTGTGTCTGTCTGTGTATCTGTATGTGTGTGTGTGTGTCTGTGTATCTGTATGTGTGTGTGTGTCTGTCTGTGTATCTGTATGTGTGTGTGTGTGTGTGTGTCTGTGTATCTGTATGTGTGTGTGTGTGTGTGTGTGTGTGTCTGTGTATCTGTATGTGTGTGTGTGTCTGTCTGTGTATCTGTATGTGTGTGTGTGTGTCTGTGTATCTGTATGTGTGTGTGTGTGTGTCTGTCTGTGTATCTGTATGTGTGTGTGTGTCTGTCTGTGTATCTGTATGTGTGTGTCCGCAGAGACATATCATGCTATAACTCAATGAATATTTGAGATATTACCATGACATTACATGAGCATATACATATAACAAATGCACATCAGATGCAATGATCCATTTGAGTAAAGGTCAAAGGTCAAGGTTACAATTAATTAAAAGGTCAAAATCACATTATTGGCTCTATTTCAAAAGCAGGTTGTCATAGAAACCTGAGATTGGCACAAAATAGGGGAAAAATTAGGCATTCTCCGAATACTTGTTTTTTTTTTTATATTTACACTCACTACCCATTGGCTACTTGATTACAAACTTGGTCCTCATGAGACATGTAAATGAGTAGGTGTGTATGTGTATGTGTATGTGTGTGTGTGTGTGTGTGTGTGTGTTTAACCTCTGTGACATTTTCTCTCCTTCATCGTCCTCTCTGTCATGGCTTCAAAGGTCAAAGAGAGAACCAAACATTAGTGGAGAAGATGATTCTCTGATGGTTATTATCTCCTCACTGACCTGCTGTGACCCCTAGGCTGCTGTTGAGTCCACTCTGGTTCCCATGTACACAGCGTCCCCTGTAACATGACTTCATACTGCATTGACTGCACTCAGTCCACATTCAAACTGCACATTTACAACTGACACGTTGCATGAATCCAAAAACAAGTTTATTTTCTAGTCTGTGTCTGTATTAATCTTATTTAAATATGCAGCATTTCATCATCTGGTCCTTTTATACAGAAACTACAGACAGAGGTGGAACTAAGAAGTACTTGCTTGACTGTATCTGTACCTATGCCCATGTAATTTCATTGTGATATATCAAATATTCATTGAGTTATAGCATGATATGTCTCTGCAGACACACACACACACACACAATGATTACAATAATCTCACTCAACTAATGTTGAACGCCATTAAAAACATGTGGGGTGGGTTAAAAAATGTACATGAACTTTCACAGGTAAAATAAAATTATATGCAGACAGGTAGTGGGCAAGGATGTGAAAAAATAAGAAGAAAAGAAAATTGTAGTGTTGTAGAGTAGACTGTGGTGACCCTGTACTGTGAATGTAAGGAGTATAATGTACAAAAAAAGTGCAGATACCAACAAAATTTACTTAAAGGTACAGTGTGTAGAATAATAACTATCATTACTGATTAAAATGGAATTAAATAGTCGCCGATCAGACAAAAGATCACCCTGTTTAACCACTTTTAACCTATAAAAACTGTCTAAATATACACAGTGTGGGTACACCTCATGGGTACCACCATGTTTTTTCTGTGCATGAGCCAAAAGAGGACAAAAGTCCAAATAGGATAGACTGGCCAAATGCACTGGGTGTAATGACAGCTGGAGGGACGAAAGGGGGCGCTGTTCCCACTGTAGAACATTTACAGGAGAAGAGGAAACCAGAACACCCAAAAGTGAAATGTGATTAAAAAGTAGTAAGTTATGTGAAAATATTGGAAGACAGTGGATCATAGACATGGGTCAAATCATGAAGAAAAGTAGCCTAGCAGTGCTAACCCTGTTCATTCCATGTATGGGTCTAGTGGTGCTTCATAGTCAGAGGAGGCGGGGCTAAAAGGTTGTCTTTCAAATCCTCTGTATGCAATAGGACGGTACTACAACCAATCAGTGTAATCTTTAGGATGACGTAGTTAGAGCGCCAGAAAGTTCACGGAGGAGTCTGGAGAAAGTTAGGAATGACTAAACAAAATGGTGGATTATGGAGCTGAACGACTGTTGTCGCTTCTGTCAAAAGAATTTAAAGATTGCTGACGTTTTGTCACATTCTTCACTCATCTGTGATAAAAGGAAATCTACACCCATTGTTCTTCTATGGTTTCTCCACCTACACCAGCGCTTTTAGTATCAAAAGTTCAGCTGAACGAGTAGTATGTATACGGGTATATGACCCACAGACTATCATCAGTTTAAGGAAAATTGTTTAAAAACTTGGACTCCGCAAGCCCGGAGACATGGACCGTTCTGCGAAGACGAGGACCAGACCACGAGGACGCGACCTGGGTCTGCTCCAGCATCCTACAGTGGAGCCCCCCCACAGAGGCCGCCTTTGGAGACGTGGGAGGAGGCAGAACTGTTGCGGTGGATTTACAGCCACTACCTGCTCACCAACGTACGCTCACTGGAAAATAAACTGGACGACCTGAAGCTAGATCTAAACACCAAACATGATCCACCAGACTGCTGCATTCTCATTCTCACCCAGACGTGGCTCAACTCTTCTGTCCCGGACACAGACATTAGCCTGGATGGACTAAAATCTAAATCTACTGTAACATGCCGCAGTGGACCCAAGCGCAGAATCACAGCACCTCTTAAAATTCAAGTTATTTATTAATACAAGTCCGATTAATAAAACAATACAACTGATGAAAGGGAAGTCCCTTTTAAAGTCTTTAAGGGTTCTGTACTGTGCGTACAGACTGGTGTCGGCAGACCTTCACTTGTCCATGGACGTAAGTTGGGTAAGTGTCGGATCCGGTCCGAGGTCGGGGCTGGCGGCGAGGTGCGTAAGAGGTATCCAATCCGGGGTCAGTACCAACAGAGTCAGGCAGAATACAGAGGCAGAAGACGGAGTCAGGCAGAAATGGGTCGGAACACAGGCAGGAAACAGAGGTCGGGCAAAACAGGTCTGGTACACGGAACTCGGAACAGGAAAATATGCGAGAAAATCAGAGGATTGGATCGTGATAATCTGGCAAGGGATACGGGAGAGAATGAAGGTTTATATACTTTCCACCTTTATGAGCCCAGCTGAGCTCATCAGGTGTGTCGTATCCCCAATCAGCCTTGAAAGGTAAAAGAGGGTGAAAGGTGAACAGAGACCAGGAAGAGAGATAGCAAAGCAGAGAGAGAGAAAGAAAAGAAACAGAAAAGAGACTCAGAGATAAGAGATATGACATCTACATTTTCTTTTAACACATCTTTCATACAAAATCTGTAATTTTTTCTAAAGGGTTTGAGGGGTAGTATTGGGGGCCTTGGAACGAATTAGACCTTTTACATGTAAAATGCGACTTTTTACGAAAAATCCCTGGAACAAAAAACACTTCTGGAACGAATTCATTTCGTCAGTAGAGGTACCATTGTATTTGTGTTTGAACAGACCACTTTCAGACACAGACTGCCCCTCCCCCTCCCCAAAATGTATGACTGAACACTACTGGATGTCTGGATGGATCTGTCTATCTATGCAATACATATACGCTGTTCAAATTTGAACAAAAAAACCTAAACTAAGTAAAAACGACCCGTAAACCCTATATTCTCTTCTCTCTGAACCACTGTAAAAGGTGTGTCTTACAGAAAACAGAGTCACCCACATTTCAGACCACTTCATGAAGGAGTGGTTAAGCATGAAGTGGTGATGGGAAACACTGAAGGAATAAAACCTGTGTGTTTGTGGAGGTGGTGGCAGAGGTGGGCTAACTCCTTCTGGCTGCTGCACAACGAAGCTTTGGGCAGCTAACGTGTGTGCAAGGTTTTGATGTATTGTGGGTGTTTATGGCAGAAAGACACACACACACACACACACACACACACACACACACACACACACACACACATACACACGCATACACACGCATACACACAGATACACACAGATACACACAGATACACATGCGTACACACAGATACACACACATACACACTCATACACACAGATACACACGCGTACACACACATACACACGCATACACACGCATACACACAGATACACACGCACACACACAGATACACACGCATACACACAGATACACACAGATACACACAGATACACACGCATACACACACATACACACAGATACACACACATACACACACATACACACAGATACACACGCGTACACACAGATACACACACATACACCCGCATACACACAGATACACACGCACACACACAGATACACACGCATACACACAGATACACACGCATACACACACATACACACAGATACACACACATACACACAGATACACACACATACTCACACATACACACAGATACACATGCGTACACACAGATACACACACATACACCCGCATACACACAGATACACACGCACACACACAGATACACACGCATACACACAGATACACACAGATACACACGCATACACACACATACACACAGATACACACACATACACACAGATACGCACGCATACACACAGATACGCACGCATACACACAGATACACACAGATACACACGCATACACACAGATACACACACATACACGCGCATACACACAGATACACACACATACACACACATACACACGCATACACACAGATACGCACGCATACACACAGATACGCACGCATACACATGCATTCACACAGATACACACGCATACACACAGATACACACACATACACCCGCATACACACAGATACACACGCACACACACAGATACACACGCATACACACAGATACACACAGATACACACGCATACACACACATACACACAGATACACACACATACACACAGATACACACACATATACACGCATACACACAGATACGCACGCATACACACAGATACACACAGATACACACGCATACACACAGATACACACACATACACATGCATTCACACAGATACACACACATACACACGCATACACACAGATACACACACATACACACGCATACACACAGATACACACACATACACACAGATACACACAAACACCAGGGAAGGCATTACCATGTGAAAACCAAAGGGCAATTAAGATGTGGAGCGTTTACTGGCTTGTGGTGCGGTGCGGTGGGCTCTCTTCTGTCCCATTTCTTTTCAGCTTTTCTTTATTTAAGACGACCATCTCCAAGTCAGGCCCAACATGACTAGCGCATATACGGCCACACACTCACATTCACATGAACACACTGTGCAAATCTATGGTTGTGCCAAATGCTGACTTACTAACTTCCTATAAAGTGATTTTTGGGAGAAAATTAAGGGTATTCACAGGACAGTAATGTGTCCATATTCAGGATATGCATATGTCAGTGGTTGTAGTTGAGCATAAAATAAATACTGTCAAACTCTAAAATGAGTCCATTTGTACTTATAACGTGTTGTGTGTTTCATATCTGTCAGAATCGAAAAGCTACCACATCAAAAACAAGTATTCAGAGAATGCCTAATTTGAATGAGAATGCCCTCTGCTGGTTTAAATCATATTTATCTAATCGCTACCAATTTGTTAATGTTAATCAACAATCATCGCAGTCCTCCAGAGTTAATTATGGCGTGCCCCAAGGGTCAGTCCTTGGGCCTATTTTGTTTACATTATATATGCTCCCTTTAGGTAACATCAATAGAAATCATGGCATTTATTTTCATTGTTATGCGGATGACACATGTCATGAATAGGTGTTATCTTTTTCTGTTTGTTGTCTGTCTTCTGTTTTCCCTGCTCTGTTTTCCTGTGTGTCTCTGTCGGTCACCTTTTCCCTAATTCTTATTGCTGTCACCTGTGAGTGATCAGGTGGCTATATATAAGCCTGCTCTATGTACCTGTCCTTTGCCAGACAATTTTTGTTGTGTCAAGACTTTCCAGCGTTCCATCAGCCTGTTTTCGCCGTGCATCACCTGTATCCCGTTCCTGACCCGTTCCAGCCTGCCTCCCACTTCGACCTGTTTCCGCCTGACCACGTCTCTGTCTTCGACCTCCGGATCTGAGCCTTATCCTGTCCCGACTACGTTCCTGTCTGCTTCCCCGGCACCCGACCTGCCTTTCTGGACTCTGACCTCTCTCTCTGCTTGTCTCCCCTGGGTCTCGGTTACCGAACCCTGGACCGGACTACGTATTATCTTGTGCCATTTCCCTGTGGACTCGATATCATACACTGTGTGAATAAACCGGTGTTTGAACTTTTCCTCCGTGTGCTGTCTGCAATTGGGTCCAACTCTGGTTCGTTACAACACACAGCTATATTTATCAGACCAGAAAAATAGATAAACTAAATACTTGTGTCCAAGACATAAAGACTTGGATGAGTGCCAATTATCTTTTACTGAACCCTGAAAAAACTGAAGTCGTTATAATTGGTCCTAAAAATGCGAGAGACTCCCTACCTGACCACATAGTTACTCTGGACAACTTAAGTGTAACACTCAGTGCCACAGTTAAAAATTTAGGAGTTTTATTTGATCCAGATCTTTCATTCAAAATGCACATTAACCAAACTTGCAGAACAGCCTTCTTTTACCTGCACAACATTAGCCAAAATTAGGAATATTCTGTCTAAAACGACTGCAGAAAAATTAATTCATGCATTTGTTACATCACGATTAGATTATTGTAACTCCTTACTTGTAGCGTGTCCTAAATATTCCCTAAAAAGCTTCAACTGGTTCAAAATGCAGCAGCAAGATTATTAACAGGATCAAATAGAAGAGAACACATCACCCCTGTGCTCCAAACCCTGACCCCTGACCCCTAACCCTATCACCCCTGTGCTCCAAACCCTGACCCCTGACCCCTAACCCTATCACCCCTGTGCTCCAAACCCTTCACTGGCTACCAGTTGAGTTTAGAATTAAATTTAAAATCCTCCTCGTTACATATAAAACCATTAATGGTGTGGGTTAGGGTTAGGGGTCAGGGGTTAAAGGTATGGGCCCCTCTTATCTTAACCCTTGTGCGATCCTTTGTAAAAGGCACACAGGCTGTGTCCTACAATCGGGTCTTAAAGACCCAGATTCAAAAGTTCAGTGCCATAGACTCATCACCCCCCCCCCCCCCCAAGCATATTTTACTGTTTCAGTAGTAAGACTGTCTCTACATTTAAAATTAGGCTTAAAACATTCCTGTTTGAGAAAGCCTATGGTCAGGTTAGTTAAAAATTATGTGACTCATATATCATGTATACATGATGTATGAGTCACAGTTCAGTCTAGGCTGCCCTAGGAGTTAGAATGCTGGGGGAAGTACAGACACTGAGTTCTTTCTTCTCTTTCTCTTCCTCACATCTGTTTCTGTAATTTTTATAACATATCTTTCTTACCAAGTCTGTTCATGACTAGTCACCTGGTGTCCCCTTTCCCCCCTCCCCCCCTGGGGGGAGTGGTGGCTCTCCTGACAGTGCCTGCACGGGAGCCATGGACGACAGGATCTGGAGTATCTCGCCTGTGCTGACCTGTGACCCCGGACCACCGCCCCTGCCTGTCTGGACCAGCCCCCCTTCCTGCATTTATAAATGGACGTTCATCTATAGTCTGTCCGTCCATGGGAGTGGATCTCTCCTTCAATGTGGTTCTCCTCAAGATTTCTTCTTTTTCCCACTGGGTTTGGAAGTTTTTTCTTGCCGAGAAGGAGGGTCTAAGGACAGGGGGAGGGTCTAAGGACAGGGGATGCCTGGGACTTTTCATGTATTTCTGTAGTTGATTATGTTTTTGTAAAGCCCTCTGAGACGACGTTGTTGTGATTTAGGGCTTTATAAATAAAATTGAATTGAATTGAATTGAAATTTGGGGAGTTGGAAATGATCCTAGCCCAACTCGACCTCGTGTGACAACTCCCACCAGGCTCTTGTGGCGCAGTCTTGCATCTGCCTCTTGAACTGCTTCCTCTGCCCTCCATTTCCTGCCCGTCCTTACCTGGATCCCTGCTTTGGCCACCTTCGGATCGCTTGAGTCCCTGTCCTGAACCACTTCTCTGGCTCGAGTCACCTTAAATTCTTCCTCCAGGGATCTGAAAGGCAGTTGCAGTTTGTTGGTGTTCCCGTAGAGTGCAATACTGCTCAGGCTCCTCGGTAGCCCAAGCCATCTCCGGAGGTGGTTGCTGACCCTCCTCTCTAGAGTCTCCACTGTAGAGATAGGGACTGCGTAGACGAGGAGGGGCCAAAGGATCCTGGGAAGAATGCCATGTTGGTATATCCAAGCTTTAAACTTCCCGGGAAGGCCTGACTTGTCCACGGCTTTTAGCCAACCATCTAACTCAGCACAGGCAGACTGGATAGATGTTGTGTCTCTCAGTGAGCAGTCAAACACCTTCCCTAAGCTCTTGACTGGCTTCTGTGTGATGGTTGGGATGGCTGTACCGGAGATGTTAAACCGGAACTTGTCCTCCACCTTCCCTTTCCTCAGCACCATTGATCTGGATTTGGTGGGTTTGAAACTCATCCGGGCCCATCCCACAAGCTTTTCAAGACCCTGCAGAATCCACAATTGGGCTACTTTTGATTACATCTGGAAAATCTTTTAATATTGTGAAAACAGCACAACAAACTGTTATTATATGGTTTAAAAACAGTACAAATATAAAATTCAATATACTTCACTCAGTCATATTATTGTTCATTCAATTGAAAGAACTATTTAATTGCAGTGAATTATTCAGTCATTATAACGACTGGTGTGTGATGTGGCGCAGCTCCTACTGTGACTCCTCAGTGTGTTCCTGGTTATGGAACTGAACTGTGAAAACAAATTTCCTCTCAGGGACAATAAATCATGAATCTGATTCTAACAACATAACGTTGTGACATCACATCAACAAACTAGCGTAGTGCACCAATGCAGGCTATGTACCATCCGAATGCTGTCTTTGTCCATGTCCAATGCGCACATCCAGGGAGTGTTTTCGCGCTCTTTAAAGACGGTAGAAGAAATGGTCTGGAACTCCCTCTACTGTCCAGTCTCATGGAGGTTTGCACCGGCCTGTCCAGGAATGGATGGACGTCCATTCCTATTTATGTGTAAAGAAAACTTATGGCCAGTTACAACCTCTTATTCATTAATGGTTTTTAATTCATTAATTTTAAAATTCATATGGCTAGAGTTTTCCGCCCTATTTTGATTATTGTGAGATAGTGGTTTCAACACTCAAAGCTGAGAATGTTTCTGTAGTCAGTGCTTTTAACACTAACCCTAAATTACAATTTTCCATTTGGGCTTGTACGTATCCTACTGTAAATGCATTTCAATGCACATTTATTCAATTATTAAATGTTTTTGCTAACTTTTGTTCCACCTTTGCTATGAAAAACTGAACCATTGCAGTAAACGCAGATGTTGCCACTCTCTCTCTCTCTAACTCTCTCTTTCTCTCTCTCTCTCTCTCTCTCTCTCTCTAACTCTCTCTTTCTCTCTCTCTCTCTCTCTCTCTCTCTCTCTCTCTCTCTCTCTCTCTCTCTCTCTCTCACACACACACACACACACACACACACACACATAAATCATGACCAATGGGCCGATGCTTTATATACTGCTATCTGCCTGTAGTGATATGTTAAATTATTAATATTATATTTCACATTGTTTAATATATATATATATATATATATATATATATATAAAGTAGGCTAGCAGGCCTCACAGGCCACCAGGGAAATGTCCAGTATGTCTTACTCTCAATCCAGCGGTGGTTATAACCCCTGATCATTTTGTATATTTTTATGTGGCATGTGATGTACATATCCTCTTTGACAAAGGGTGTGTTTCCGCTTTGTGTGTGTTTGTGTATTGAGTGTATTTCCTGTGTTCCAGGTGACAAATTGTAATGAGTCTATTCTGAGAATGTAAAGAGTATAAGGTACAAATATTTATATAAAAATGTATGGAGTAAAAGTAAAAAGTTTTCAGAAAAATAAATACTCAAGTTAAGTACAGATACCTAAAAAATCTGCTTAAGTACAGTAAAGAAAGTAGTTCTCCTTAGTTGATTCCACCTCTGCTTTTTATTTCAACATTTGTGAATTCCATGTGTGTGTGTATTGTTCATGTGTGTGTGTGTGTGTGTGTGTGTGTGTGTTCCAGAAGGTCTGCTGCCTGCATCTGTTCATGACCGTGTGTTTGTTTACCAGCATCTGTCAGTGCTTGTGTGACACAACGTTGTATGTGTGTGAGAATGTGCACCGGATCATCTCAGCGTGTGTCCTGATGCATCTATGGTGTCAAGAAGTGAGAACACGTGTGTTTCTGTATGTGTGAGTGTGTGTGAGTGTGTGTGCGTGGGTTTGTGTGTATGTGTGTGTGTGTGTGTGTGTACGTGCATGTGTGTGTGTGTCTAAGGGAAGGTGCTGGTTCCCACAGCTCAGATCTAATTCAGCTGTAACTCAATCTCCGTGTGAGTGCCGCTCCTCTGGTGCTCTCTTCTCCCTCTGGAGTGTGTGTGGACGCCTCTATATACATGTGTGTGTGTGTGTGTGTGTGTACGTGGAGAGACATTTCCCCTCTCAGAAGCCTGGGATCAGTTTACTGTGTCAGCACCAGTGAGTTGACGGCAGGAGCAACCTCATTCAAACACACACACACACACACACACGTAAGACAGACACCCTACACCGAGCATTCAGCCACTGGGCAAGTTATGGGATGTTGGTGATGTGCATGTGTGTGCTGGTTTGTTTGGGGATGTGTTATAGGTGGGTTTTTTCTTCTTTTTCCAGGGGTGACACACTTCCATAAAGCTAAGTGAGACTGCTCTTGCTGTCAACATTTATTGTAAACACACCTACCCTCAATAAATACAATTATATATAAGCCCAGTGAGGATAAAGTGGCTTCAGATTAGAGGTAAAATCAGGACTAAAAAATCCAGCCGACCCGACCCAGGCCAGTGGGTATTAAAGCCCGACCCAGTCCGAGGCCGACCAATGAACTTGATTTGCAGACCCGAGCCCAAAGCAAACCAGAAATTTCATATTTTATTTGTGAGGAGGAGGGGTGATTGATGATAACTAATTAAAGTGTGTCTTTTGTAATGAAATCTAAGTTAAAGTAGACTGTATACATTTACATCTTGCAGAGGTTACATTAACCGACAATTTTCCATCATTGACAGATTTTTTTAAGAGTTGATGGGAAACATTTAAGGCCGTCCGTCATTTTGACGGGTTGAAAATTGGGCCATAAACCACAGCAGCAGGACGTCCTTAAGACTTGGCACTTTAAGAGAGAGAGGCCGAGAGACAAAGAAGAACAATGACCGGTGGATAATAGAAAGAGACAGGACCATGGTCTAAGTATTCCTTAGTTTAGAATCCACACATCGTTTTAGTATACACTTTTATGAAAATATATTAATTTTTTAAAAAGTCAGCGAGAGAGAAGCCCGGCCCAACCCGACCCGAACATACACACCTGTGGTTAATCAGGTGGCTCTATATAAGCCTGCTCTTTCTGTCTGCCTGTTGCCAGATCGTTTTTGTGTTGTCAAGACCTCCCAGCGTTACATTCTGTCTGTTTGCCCGTGTTTTTGCCTGTGCTCTGTTTTTGACCCGTTCCAGCCTGCCTCCGACTTCGACCTGTTTCCGCCTGACCACGTCTCTGTCTTCGACCTCCAGATCTGAGCCTTATCCTGTCCCGACTACGTTCCTGTCTGCTTCCCCGGTACCCGACCTGCCTTTCTGGACTCTGACCTCTCTCTGCGCTTGTCTCCCCTGGGTCTCGGTTACCGAACCCTGGACCGGACTATGTATTATCTTGTGCCATTTCCCTGTGGACTCAATATCATACACTGTGTGAATAAACCGGTGTTTGAACTTTTACTCCGTGTGCTGTCTGCATTTGGGTCCAACTCCGGTCTGTTACAGTTTCCTGCATTGAAAAGGATAATATTGACAGAATAACTTCTTTTAGTTTTTATAATCAGTGAGGTGGGTTGTATACATGTCCTTGTGGATGGTGAGATGGGACTTTCTGTTGAGTCGCTCAAGTTGACGTCCCTTTCTTTTCAGGGTTCACAGGTGGGTGTTAAACCAGGGAGCAGACATTGTGAAGGAGACGGAGCGTGTTTTGGGAGCTGACGATGGTACTGGGATTGGAACTGTAAAGTGAAGCTAGGTCATTAGGGTTGGAGAGGGAGTCCAGGATGTATGGTATGTGAGGAAGGTCATGTGATGTTCAGGTATGTGAGGAAGGTCATGTGGTGTTCATAACGACCATTGACTACTCTTTAAAACTGCGGGTCAAAAAGTGGCCAGGACAGCCTCAGCCCCGGGCCCCAGTGGACTGCCGTACACCGTGTATAAGTGTTGCTCACAACTCCTCCATTGCCTATGGAAAATCTTGCGGGTGATCTGGCGCAGAGGGAAAGTCGCAGACCAATGGAGGTGCGCAGAGGGTGTGTGGATCCCCAAGGAAGAGAACTCTAAGAACATCAGTCAGTTCAGAACCATCTCGCTGCTACGTGTCGAAGGCAAGATTTGCTTCAGCATCTTGTCACGACAACTGACGGAGTTCCTTCTGAAGAACAGGTACATCGACACCTCTGTTCAGAAGGGTGGGATCCCCGGAGTGCCCGGCTGTTTGGAACACACAGGGGTGGTATCACAACTCATCAGGTAGGCAAGTGAAGGAAAAGGAGACCTGACCGTACTATGGCTGGACCTCGCCAACGCATATGGCTCCATACCTCACAAGCTGGTACACCTAGCCATCATGTTCCCAACAAAGTCACAAACCTCATGTAGGGGCCCATTGATGAAAACTGGGGTACGACAGCCCCCAATAAGGACCTTTATGGATGATCTGACTGTCACAACCACATCTGTTCCAGGCAGTAGATGGATCCTCCAAGGCTTAGAGAAGCTCATCACCTGGGCAAGGATGAGTTTTAAGCCAGAAAAATCTAGGTCCCTAGTGCTGAAGAGAGGAAAAATTGTGGACAAGTTCCGCTTTTCATTGTCTGGAGCCACCATCACATCCATCACGGAGAAGCCGGTTAAGAGCCTTGGCAAGTTCTTTGATTCTACCCTCAAAGATTCTGCCCCTATCCGGAATACCAACAAGGAGCTCGAGGCTTGGTTGAGCCGGGTGGATAAATCAGGTCTACCAGGGAGGTTCAAAGCCTGGCTATACCAGCACTCCATCTTGCCCCGGATAGTGTGGCCTCTGTTGTTATACGCAGTACTTATAACAACAGTCGAGGCCATGGAGAGAAGGATTAGCAGCTACCTGCGTAGATGGCTCGGTCTCCCATGCAGTTTGAGCAACTTCACTCTGTATGGCACCAGCAACAGCCTGCAGCTCCCAATCAGTGGCCTCACTGAGGAGTTCATGGTGTCCACAACATGGGAAGCACTACAGTACAGGGAATCCAGAGATCCAAAGGTGGCATCAGCAGGTATTCAGGTGCGAACAGGCCGGAAATGGAGGGCAGACAAAGCTTTGGAGGAAGCAGAGTCGAGGCTGAGGCAGAAGGTGGGGTGATTGGTGGGGATCATAGCGTCAGGACGTGCAGGTATTGGATACCATCCAACAGCAAGGGTGGACAAGGCCAAAGGAAAAGAGCGGCAGCAGCTTATTCAGAAAGAAGTACGGGCAGGTGTGGAGAAAACACGAGTGAGCAGGATGGTGGGGATGGGGCAACAAGGAGCGTGGACTAAATGGGAGAATGTCCAGCAGCACAAGATCACATGGTCTAACATCTGGAGAGCAGACTCCCACCGCATCAGGTTTTTAGTTCAGGCTGTGTATGATGTCCTCCCAAATCCAGCCAACCTCCATGTCTGGGGCAAAACAGAAACACCATCCTGTCCCCTGTGCTCAGGACGGGGATCCCTGGAACACCTCCTCAGCAGTTGCCCAAAAGCACTTGCAGATGGACGTTATCGCTGGCGTCACGATAAAGTGCTTAGGGCAATAGCCACGGCCATTAACACCACTAAGGCCCGCTATAAGCCAACGACCATCGTGTTCCATAGAGCAGGGGAGAAGCCCAACATACAACCATGGGTGAGGTTAGGCCTCCTTACCTCTGCTACTGATTGGAAAATGGAAGTGGAACTTGGGAAGGAGTTGAAGTTTCCAGCCAGGATTACATCAACACGGCTTCGATCAGACATGATCATTGTCTCTGACTCCACCAGGCAGTTGATCATTCTGGAGCTCACAGTTCCATGGGAAGAGCACATGGAGGAAGCAAACGAGGGGAAGCGTGCCAAGTACCAGGAACTGGTTGATGATTGCAAGAAGCAAAGCTGGAAAACATATTGTGAACCTCTGGAGGTTGGCTGTCGTGGATTTGCTGGACGATCACTCTGCAAAGTGTTTTGCTGCTGGGACTCAGGGGGGAGGAAAAAAGGAAGGCAATTAGATCCGCAACTGAAGCCGCAGAAAAAGCCACGAGATGGCCATGGATAAAGAGGGAAGAGCCGTGGGCAAACGCTGCTGGGGTACAGGCTGGGGTCTGATCAACCCTGGTTGGGTTGCCTGGGCGAGGGTGTATGATGTTTGAAAGACCCGAAACACCCAATGACCCCAGGTAACATCATTGATGATGTGTCCCAGTGCATCTGCAAGATGTATCTTTCAACCTAATACTACTACTATGAAGAAGAAGAAGAAGCTGTAAGAACTAAATTACTAACAGAAAGAACAACAAACATGACACACTGTAATAAACAATCCTCTACATTGCACCACAGAAGTGCACAGAGGAATATCCTTTATCTGTACTTTATGTCATACTCTTCATGTTTTTTACTCCTGCCACAAGGGTTAAATATTATTTAACCTGACTCTCAGTTGAGTTGCCAGTGACCTGGTGGATGTTGAAGACTGTCTGTAACCAGTCTTAGTAGTATTCATGGAGTGATACTTTACATCCTAGACAACAAATGATCAGCAAAATATGGTAAAAAAACAAACAAAAAAAAACTGAAACAAAACAAGACATGATATATTATATGTAACATGAGATTGAAACGGAAGGAGTCAAGGAATGAAGAATATATCTGTAGGGTTTGGCCAGGTAAGGAGTGGTATGTCACCCCCTGCAGCTGAACAAGCACAATGTGTACAGACTGCTTTGGCTTCCTGAAGAGGTGAGAAGAGAGAGGAGGTGGAGAGTGGAAGGCTGTGCCTCACACACACAACACATCTGGACAGATGGGAGGGGGGCAAGAGTACAGAAAAAAAAAGAAAAAGACATGATCAGGAGGATCAAGCAGTTAGGAGTGTGTGTGTGTGCTGGTATTCCTGTCTTTATGGGGACATTGATCTGTTTACAGCAGGGGCCTCAAACTAATTTCTTTCAGGGGTCACATTCAGCCCGATTTGATCTGCAGTGGGCCGGCCCAGTAAAATTATAGTATATTAACCTCGAAAGAAAACACACATTTTTGTCTTTGTTTTAGTGCAAACAAACGCCATTACCTTATGAAAATACTTGCTTTAAAAAAATCCAACAAGAAAGGTCTGAATAACCTGAAAAAACTTCAATATCTCAAGAAAAAAACATGTCATTCAAACAATATTATGCATCAGTTTATCATTTGCACATGTGCATTATGGATCAGATTGTTAAAATTGTGCTTAATTTTCTTTAGAAATTTCATGTTGTTCATATTTGTTCAGGTTTATTACATCTTATTGTTACAAGTATAAATATTTTACTAATTTATTTAGATAGATAGATTGAATTTTAAAGTTGTCATTATTTATGGGCATAATGTCAATTATTTTCACATCAAAATAAGAAGGAAATATGGAGTCATTCTTTTTTGTAGGTTATTCTGCTATAATTTGACTGTAGATCATGTTGGTCTGTATGTGTCAGTTCCACAGTTGCACTTTGCAAATTCATCCCAGAGGCCACATTGGAACCTTTGGCAGGCTGCATTTGGCCCCCAGACTGCATGTTTCAGACCCCTGGTTTACACAGTCACATCATGGGGACCTCTGACACCATGGGGACCAAACCCATGAGGGTTAAATAATCAATGTAGGACCCCACTACTAAAGTATTATCATGCAAATTTATGCACATGGTGCGGCTCTATAAATACATTAATTATGTTTTGGGTTTTTTTCCCCAAGAAGGAAACAGGTATAAACGTATATTTTATAAAGGTTTGAAGGTTTCCTTTTTTAAAAAAATATTGTATATATATATATATATATATATATATATAGAGAGAGAGAGAGAGAGAGAGACAGAGAGAGAGAGAGAGAGACAGAGAGAGAGAGAGAGAGACAGAGAGAGAGAGAGAGAGAGAGAGAGCAGTCAGGTGGTGTGCGTGTGTGCGTGTGTGCGTGTGTGCGTGTGTGCGTGTGTGCGTGTGTGCGTGTGTGCGTGTGTGCGTGTGTGTGAACTCCACCTCAGCCTTGAGATGTGGCTAAAAGTATTGTTGTTGTTGTTGGTCTTGTTAACAATGTATCTGTCCTTTCCACCCACACACACACACACACAGTTTCAGCTGTTACATAAGACGATGGCTCCCAGTCCTAAACAGTCTCTACTGAAACACACACACACACACACACACACACACACACACACACACACACACACACACACACACAGGCCATAGACACTCAGCTCTGTCCACATTCCTGAATAAACATAATACATGATGCAATAAAACCTTATCACTACAAAAATCATTAAATCATCATTAAATCATTAAAACCTTCATTTAACCACAACTTACATATATTTTTGTAATCATATATTCTTTATTGTTTCATATTTTCCATTGTGACATCCTCTGAAAATGTAGGCCATGGTATCAACGAATGTTGTGTGGGTCAATGTATAAACAACTCGCAACCCACAGTTTGTTTTTTTTTTACTAGCATGCTCTAACCTTAACCCTAACCCTAACCCAAGACATATTTCTGAATATATGTGGCTGTGGCTCAGTCGGTAGAGTGGGCAAAGACATTGAACCCAGACTAGTCTCCCAGTAGGACTGACAGAACCTTAGAAACCTACTGGTGTATGAGTGTGTGTGAATGGGTGAATGTGAGGCTAATGTAAAGAGCTTTGAACCATGAAAGTGGAAAAGAACTATAGAAGTGCAGAACATTTGCATATATTTGCTTTTTAAAAAAGTAGTCAATGGTCTTTATGAACATCACATGACCTTACTCACATACCTGCATTTATTTATGTTAAAATTGCATGTCTTTGTTTTTTGTCCTGCTTCATCATTCAAAAGTTATCAACGCGCAGCATCTAATCTTCCATCAATAAATTGTATATATAAATAATAGAAAATTGCACAAAATGTATTCCCCAATTTTTTTGATTTAACTGTTAAACAATCCAATTGAATGAGTTGTAGTGTGTTATTTTTGCCAGTAGGGGGCGGATTAGTTACACACGAGCGCCACTGACAATCTTAAGTTTCCTTGTTTTACTCTTTCACCTGTGATTATAGACACGGCAGTGAGTAACAGTGAAATTATATAAATAATATATGAAAACCATGGTTAAAACTTTATTTTGTCTTACGTATTGTCTTAAACAGTACCCGCACCATCGAGAGGATTTTGGACTGTTGGATGACCTTATTTTGTTTTGTTTTTCGTCGAAAAAAACTCCGGTGAGTAGCGGCTAGTAGCATTTAGCCTGTTAAGCTAGCGAATGCAGACATGGCTAATTTATGTTTGTTAAGTTTGATATATTATAATAATAGGACAGAAGTGTGACGTATTATAATCATTTGGCTTACACCATTGGACAGAACATTCAATATAAGCTTTTACCTCGTACCAAACACTTGGGTGTTTACCCACGGAACGGAGATCGTTTTGTTCGGCGAAAAGAGGTGGAAGTCGTCTTTGTCTTTGCTCAGCAATACCTGAACTTTTGTCACCGCTTAAATAATTGACTCAATAAACACCTTTATTGATTGGATTTCAATGTAATGACCACAGGAAGTGAACATAGAGGTGTTAAGGTACCGTTTTTTGATAAGGTGTAAACACTAATAACAAATCACCTTCCAGCCTAAATTTGGCTGTAGCTCTGAACGGCTCAGCGCGACTTATACCTGGTTTGGTGGTGGGGGGTCACATATACTGTTGACAGAGACTTTTGAGATTATTCCAGTTTGACTAATAAACCTTCATGATACTATGTTTTCATGTCCTACTGATAGATGTAGACTATGAGTTCTTTTCAGCTCAATTACTTAAATGAAGAGTATTTCAACAGTGGAAAACTATACACCAGTTGGTGCCCAAAGTGCTTTACAACTCCTCACATTCAACCATTCACATTGTTGATGACCAAATTGCTGTTGACGAAACATGAGGATGTTTGGTATCAAATGAAAGCTGATACAATGTAGAATACAACTGTAGGTTGTTTTCTTGTTTTTCTCCTGCTCAAAATTAAATGTAATGAAAATATTAGAAATTATTTGGGTCGGTTCTCATTGCAGGAAGAGAAAAAAGGGATAGTGTCATTCATCACGATATATGTGCACCTGTGTAACATTATATGTTTTAATGTTGTTTTGATCAGTAGATAACTAGCTTTGATATGGTATATAGATAATTATTATGAAGAAAAATGTAATGCATTAATTGTCACCTAGAAAAGTGGTGAGAATACAACTTGGGAAAAACTGTCATTTTGACGCTATGATCAAATATTTGTCTAAAGTAGACAGTGTATTTTTACCAGTTATTTTTCACTTGAAGGGATCCCAATGGTAAAGAAAAACACTGGGTCGGAGAGTTTGTGTGTGTGTGTGTGTGGGGGGGTGTGTGTGTGTGTATGTGCAAAAGGTCAGTTCCTGGCCCATGGGCCATATGTGCATTTGAATTACTGAGGGAAACAGTCATTTAATATGTAATTAAATAACTTTCTGAATATGATTTGGTTTTGTTCATGATTGTGTACATTAAATAGTGTTAAAAAGGATATAAATATTTAAAATCAATTCATTATGCAAACTACTTTGTGTTGGCTGTTAAAAATAATTATTTTATAGCCGTATATGATACGTTGCTGTGAGTGGGTTACAATCATTCATTGATTGTGTTTTAAAGGTGTCATTCCATGGTTATTTCATTAATATTACTGTGTTCTCTATTGTTATTGAATACATTGTGTGTTGGTTCTGTTTTTAAAAAAAATGTCCAGATTGCTTTGTTTCAAGCTGTTTTTGCACGGTAGAAAAATGACTTGAGGTTAGGGCTGGGCGATTTTCTCTTTTAAAAAAATCTCAGATTTTCCCCCCAAAAACTCGATTCACAATTCACAATACGATTTTTTTCCCACGTGGGCTAAATGAATGAATGATGTATGTTCGTATCTATGTAACATGTCTTTTTTTTTTTTGCATTGTATTTATGTATTGTTTTTATTGGCTGCTGTGTAGCAGCTCTCTGTAGCACTTTGAGATTTCTCCCGAAATGTAAAGTGCATTTTTACAAATAAAATTTATTATTATTATTATTATGAAAATGAAAACACTAGAAACGTGGTTTCTTTCGTCTTCTTTTTTTAAATTAAATAACATGTAAAACAAAAATACTTCTACAAATAACTGTAAATAATAAATCATTTGTGCAAAAGGTGCAACTGCAACCTGAGACTTTGTCTACATGAACTGTAGTAAGTCCAGACATATCCACCACTGTTACAGGAAAAACTGTGCAAAAAAAATAGTGTAAAAGATACATTTTGTTGGAAAAAAAGGTTAAAATATTTTAACAATTAAAATAATATACATTAATACTCATATGAAAAACATTGCAAAAAACGTAGTAGTGCAAAAGTAAGATAAAAATAAAACTAGTAACATTTTTACTTTGTAAGGACAAAATAAAACAAAACCTTATTATCAATCAAACTACTTCAATAAACCTGAACATGTTACCAATATTTTGGATATATGATGTTATTGTGTCTGTTATCGCTCCACATCGTGCTCCATGTTTATCATAAGGTGCAGAGTCCTGCATGGGTTCGGGTACCCGTGGGTGAACCGCAAATTTTCACGAAACGGGTGAAAAATGTTGTGCTGTGTCGGATACGGGTTCGGTTTGGGTCGGACGTGGGTGATCGCGGGTCTAATTTGCGGTTCATAGGCTAAAAGGTTAACAACATTTTTATTTGGCTCTGCCTTGGCTATGTCACTGTTCAGTATATTCGTGGCAATAAATGTTTGTATTTAAGTTTGGCTATCTGACATTTTCTTTCGGGTTCGGGTCGGATATCGAGTTCATTTATAGCGGGTCGGTTCGGATGCTGATTTTTTTTTTTTCCGTCGGAAAACGGGTCGGATACGAGTTTAAACATGACGGGTACGGGCGGTTGCGGTTTGTCAAAATCAGAACCATGCAGGACTCTGATAAGGTGTGTCTCGAGAAAAGCTTTCAGTCAGTGTTTGTTGAACATTTTGAAGAAGTACTGACAGCGCTAGTCTCTGCCTTTTCTAAGAGTTCTGCTTTTCTCCACTGGATGCTTTCGCTTCAGATGTGTGAACAGAGTGGTCGTACAACAACAACAGTCTGAAGACACAGCTGACAACCAGGCAGTAGCTGGGCTTCGTCAGACCCTAAAAACCCAAACCGATTCCACACAACTGAACCTTTAGAACCTTTTTAGGAGTCAACGTGTCTCCCTCACTGGAGGGGCCATATTGCTCCCCGTGCCTCAGAAGAAGGGGATCGTAGGCGGGGCCTGGGGTGAAATACTACGGAAAGCAACCTGGTTCATGGTTTTCTTTTTGCGAGGAAAAAAAGTGCAAAAAATGTGTGTGTGTGGGGGGGGGGGGGGGGGGGGGGGTCGGATTGCACGATTTTCCTAAAACATGAATCGATTTTGCGATAAAACTCGATTTTAAATCTAAATCGATTTTTTGCCCAGCTCTACTTGAGGTTGAACAATAGTTTACCAGTACTTCCTCATACGCGGTCACGAGGCGTCTCTGATTGGCTCAGAATGTGTGAAGGAAGACTCCCCCCTCCCCTTTCGCTGTGTATGTATTTAGCTTTACCCAAGTAGCATCCAGCTAGGTTTCGTGCCGTTGCTTGTTCTGAAAACGTGCGGGGGAAAAAAAACAAACCAAATCAAATCAAAAGCCTTTGTTGTCATTATATACAGTGCATATAACGAAATTGCAAAATGCTACTCCACAAGGTGCTCAGTGTAGATAAAATAAATATTCAAGATAAAATATTGGGATAAAATAAATATTAAGACAACAAAAGATCAATACGTTATAAAAACCAAATCGGTGTATATTGCACAGTTGCTCGGGGAAATGGTGATTGCACATGTGTTCTTGTTATTGCACGTATTCCAGTTATTGCACATATAATACCACTTGGATTTTATTTAATGATTGGTGAGTTCAGAGCACTGATGGCTCTGGGGAAAAAACTGTCCCTGAGTCTGTTTGTTCGGGTTTTGTGAGTCCTGTAACGCCTGCCAGAGGGCAGTAGGTTAAACAGGTGATGACCAGGGTGGGAGGAATCCTTGAGAATCTTAACTGCTCTGCTGAGGTAGCGCGATCTAGCAATGTCGTCCAGTGAGAGCAGAGGACAGCCCGTAATCCTCTGAGCGGTGTTGATCACTTTCTGTAGAGCTCTCTTGTCTGCTGCTGTGCTCCCAGCATACCACACAGTAGTACAGTGTGCCAGGACACTCTCCACGGTGGCTTTGTAGAAGGTTACCAGCAGTTTTGCATCCAGGTTATTTCTCCTGAGCACTCTCAGGAAGTGCAGTTGCTTCTGGGCCTTCTTCACCACTGCTGTGGTGTTAGCAGTCCAAGAGAGGTTGGCCGTGATGTGGACCCCCAGGAATCTGAAGGATTGGACCCTCTCAACACATTCCCCATTTATGAGGAGTGGGGCCATGTCCAAGCTTCGTTTTCGAAAGTCCAGGATTAGTTCTTTTGTTTTTTTGATGTTAAGTGTGAGGTTGTTCACCAAACACCAGGCAGACAGCTTGCTAACCTCATCCCTATAGGCAGACTCATCTCCCCCTGAGATGAGCCCGACCACGGTGGTATCATCAGCAAATTTGATGATGACGTTAGAGAG
This sequence comes from Siphamia tubifer, assembly GCA_020466265.1. NCBI lineage: Eukaryota > Metazoa > Chordata > Actinopteri > Kurtiformes > Apogonidae > Siphamia > Siphamia tubifer. Next base: position 4,547,885 of record CM035793.1, read on the forward strand.
ATGGGTCGATGTGCAGTCATACGTGTACAAGGAGTACAGGAGAGGACTCAGTACACAGCCTTGAGGGGAGCCAGTGCTCAGTGTGATGGAGGAAGAGAGGTGGGGTCCAAGTCTAACAGTTTGTGAACGGTTTGTTAGAAAGTCCTTAATCCAGCAGCAGATGGGAAGGGATAGTCCAAGGTGGGAAAGTTTGTCGGCCAGAATGTCCGGTATAATTGTGTTAAAGGCTGAGTTAAAATCAATGAAGAGCATCCTCACATAGTTCCCCTGGTATTCTAGGTGGCTCAGTGCAGTGTGAAGAGCTACAGCTATGGCGTCCTCAGTGGACCGGTTTGCTCTGTAAGCAAACTGGTAAGGGTCAACAGAGGAAGGGATTGTGTCCATGATGTGGCATGCGACCAACCTTTCAAAGCACTTCATGATCACAGGCGTAAGTGCGACAGGCCTGTAATCATTCAGACTTTCGGTGTTTGGTTTTTTTGGGACGGGGATAATAATGGCAGATTTCAGGCAGGGGGGAATGATGGATTTTTGCAGGGAACAGTTGAAAATCCTTGTGAAAACCCCAGTCAGCTGGTCGGCACAGGCTTTGAGTACCTTCCCAGGTACTCTGTCAAGACCGGCAGCCTTCCTGGTGTTTATAGTCCTCAGTACACGTCTCACGTCGTGTTCCTGAAATTTCAGTGTGCTGTTTCCAGGTGGTGGATGTGGTGAGACTGACTTTGGTCTGTTCGTCTCAAAACGGGCAAAGAAACGGTTCAGTTCCTCTGCTAGTGAGGCGTCTGTGTTAACAGACACCTTGTTCTTGTCATTGTAATTAGTAATGTGCTGTATTCCCTGCCACATCTTCTTTGAGTTATTTTCCATGAAGTGCTCCTCAATTTTCCTTGTGTGGGCCACCTTGGCCTCCTTAATGGCTCTCTTCAAGTCTGCTCTGGCAACACTGTACCGTGACTTGTCCCCTGACCTGAAGGTGGTGTTACGCCGTTTAAGGAGTGCCTGGACCTCACTGGTCATCCAGGGTTTCTGATTGGAAAAGACCCGGATCTTTTTGTTGACAGTGACGGTGTCCATACAGTTTTTGATATGGGAAAGTACAGTGTCTGTATATTCCTGTAGATTGTGGTGTTCAAAAAGCTCCCATATAGTACGGGACAAGCAGTCCTGTAATTGAGAAAGAGCATCCTCAGGCCAAGTTGTTATTGTCTTTCTTTGTGGTCTTATTTGCCTTCGGAGGGGGATGTATAAAGGGATAAGGGACAGGCAGAGATGGTCAGATCCAGCAAGGTGGGGAAGAGGGGTGGCTCTGTAAGCATGTTTAATGTTAGAATAAACATGATCTAAAGTTTTATCTCCTCTGGTGGAACACTTAACATACTGAATGAATTTGGGCAACACAGTCTTTAAACATAAAGGCTCCATCAGGGTGGGCAAGCTGCTGTTTGTTTACAGTCGCGAGCAGCAGGCTAAGTGCTGTGCTAAAGTTAGCATCCGGTGGGATGTAAACCGCTATCACAATAACTACCGTTAGCTCCCTCGGTAGGTAGAAAGGCCTGCACGAAACTGCCAGGACCTCTAGATTAGGGGAACAGTGAGTGTCAATGATCCTGCTGTTGCAACACCAGCTGTTGTGCACGTAAACACAAAGCCCCCCTCCTCTGCTCTTACCGGAGTCTTCGGTTCTGTCTTGCCGGTGTAGCGTGCGGCTCGCTAGCGCAACGGCAGAATCGGGGATCAGCGGGTTAAGCCAAGATTCTGTGATGATAATAATGCTGCAGTTCCGGACAAAGCTGTTGGTTGCGAGCTGAAGCTCCAATTCATCCATTTTGTGGGTGATGGATCTGGCGTTGGTCATGAAGATGCTCGGAAGCGGTGGTCTATGCGGTTGTTTTCTTAGCTTAGCGGCTAGGCCCGACCGGCATCCTCGCTTCTGTTTCCTTTCCCTTCGCCGTCTCCGTCGCTTGCTGAGTGGGCTGGGTGGGATGATCATCCATGGGGATCCCGGTGGTCTCGAAATATCCTCCGGGATGCTGTTGCTTTGCTGGTATTCAGTTGTAATGGAGATATTGTACCTCAGACCGAGGTCAATTAAATCCTGACGGCCGTAGGTAAAGTTTGCTTTACAGTAGTTCTTAAATAATAATGATAAGACTAAAAAGACAAAGCACCAAACTGGAGAGCAAGGAGCCGCTGCACCCGTGCGCGCCGCCATCATCAAGGCTTTATTTCCACAGAGACACATGAACCAGTTTGATCTGCCATTTTTTTCCAGTTTGTGCAGCAGCTACTGTGCCGCCGTCTTCTCTTGTAGATGCTAATGCTAATGCTACTCTAGATTTGCTGCTGGGTACGGGCTTAACCCCACGTGGGTGACGCGACAGTTCCTCTGTCGTCAGATGGACCGGCTTTTTCTGGATCTCTCGTTTCTGTTGCTATTTTCTGTGTAGTATGTAGCCAGTAGAGGTGACAAACCATTTTCAAAGGCGGCATGTGTTGCTAAGTCTGGGTGAGCCATCAGATTCCAAAAGGAACGTGGAAAAGTGGTTCTCAGCAGAATGACACCTTTAAGAAAGTACTTTATTGTCATCATACAATTGTACAATGAAATTTGCGTTTAACCCATCCTTCTAAGGAGCCATGGGCAGTGCCTGGGGACCCATCTCCAGACGTGGAGCCAGGCTCATGGACCTGGCTCATGGATCTGGCTGGAGGATTTTTACGCTAACAAACATGTTTTTGGGTGATGGGGGAAACTGGAGGAAACCGTTTTTTATTTTTATTTTTTTTATCTTATTTTATTTTATTTTACCTATTTAATTATTCTTAATGCATTGTCAGTCTGTTATGTAAAGCGTCTTTGAGTGTCCAAAGAAGCGCTATATAAGTTTAAAGTATTACTATTGAACCCATCCAGACATGGGGAGAGAAACGTGCAAACTCCACACAGAAAGTATTTAAAATGAGAATAAATACTGTACTGTTAAATAGGATGCATTAATGAGAGAGAGATTAGCAGATTAATAACTGGTCTGAAACTACTGCTTTATGAAGGTTGGTTTTTTTTATTAGCATGGTGAGAGAAAGGATTTGTGATGTTGAGGCAGGACATGGACACATGTGGATGCTGTGACGTCTCTACAGCTTTCACTGGAGAATGGATCATCAGTTAGATCAAACACATGAGAAAAATAAAACACTACCCGGGTAGATGAACAATAAATGAACAAGTACTTGATGAACATACACACTGCAAAGGAAAAAAAAGCATTGGCTGACACTTGACTTTTCATCACATTTTTGCAAGTGATTAGGCCGTCGCCCCGGACCACGTCCGGCCAAAGACATATTGATCTTCAGGGGACGAAATATGCCAGGCAGTGGCGTGCACAGACATTTTTGGGGGCAAGTGCTCAGGGGAGAAGGGGGGGCAATATTTTGCACATGTGGAAGATGTTATTATAGTGTGAGATTAAAAGAAAAAGCATTACACGCACAATTTGACTTTTATGTGTAACATTCTATAAAAGTGAGTTTTCAATTTTAGTTAAAAAGTCTGATAGTCTATATATTATATTATCTATATACAGTCTAATATGGTCTATATCCTATATTATCTAGATATAGTCTGATAAAGTCTATATATTATATTATCTATATACAGTCTGACATGGTCTATATCCTATATTATCTTTACGCAGTCATTCTCAAATGCTTCGATAAACTCTGGACAGAGGTGTGTAAATGGTGTCTTTTCAAAGTAGATAAATGTGTGTTTACCCTTCACTACTAATTACAAACTGTAGTAAAGTGGACTATACTCTAATAACAGACTGTAGTAAAGTGGACTATACTCTAATAACAGACTGTAGTAAAGTGGACTATACTCTAATAACAGACTGTAGTAAAGCGGACTATACTCTAATAACAGACTGTAGTAAAGCGGACTATACTCTAATAACAGACTGTAGTAAAGCGGACTATACTCTAATAACAGACTGTAGTAAAGCGGACTATACTCTAATAACAGACTGTAGTAAAGCGGACTATACTCTAATAACAGACTGTAGTAAAGCGGACTATACTCTAATAACAGACTGTAGTAAAGCGGACTATACTCTAATAACAGACTGTAGTAAAGCGGACTATACTCTAATAACAGACTGTAGTAAAGCGGACTATACTCTAATAACAGACTGTAGTAAAGCGGACTATACTCTAATAACAGACTGTAGTAAAGTGGACTATACTCTAATAACAGACTGTAGTCAAGTGGACTATACTCTAATAACAGACTGTAGTAAAGTGGACTATACTCTAATAACAGACTGTAGTAAAGTGAACTATACTCTAATAACAGACTTTAGTAAAGTGGACTATACTCTAATAACAGACTGTAGTAAAGTGGACTATACTCTAATAACAAACTGTAGTAAAGTGGACTATACTCTAATAACAGACTAGTAAAGTGGACTATACTCTAATAACAGACTAGTAAAGTAGACCATACTCTAATAACAGACTGTAGTAAAGTGGACTATACTCTAATAACAGACTGTAGTCAAGTGGACTATACTCTAATAACAGACTGTAGTCAAGTGGACTATACTCTAATAACAAACTGTAGTAAAGTGGACTATACTGTAATAACAGACTGTAGTAAAGTGGACTATATTCTAATAACAGACTAGTAAAGTAGACCATACTCTAATAACAGACTGTAGTAAAGCGGACTATACTCTAATAACAGACTGTAGTAAAGCGGACTATACTCTAATAACAAACTGTAGTAAAGTGGACTATACTCTAATAACAGACTATAGTAAAGTGGACTATACTCTAATAACAAACTGTAGTAAAGTGGACTATACTCTAATAACAGACTGTAGTAAAGTAGACTATACTCTAATAACAAACTGTAGTAAAGTGGACTATAATCTAATAACAGACTGTAGTAAAGTGGACTATACTCTAATAACAGACTGTAGTAAAGTGGACTATACTCTAATAACAGACTGTAGTAAAGTGGACTATACTCTAATAACAGACTGTAGTAAAGTGGACTATACTCTAATAACAGACTGTAGTAAAGTGGACTATACTCTAATAACAGACTGTAGTAAAGCGGACTATACTCTAATAACAGACTGTAGTAAAGCGGACTATACTCTAATAACAGACTGTAGTAAAGCGGACTATACTCTAATAACAGACTGTAGTAAAGTGGACTATACTCTAATAACATACTGTAGTAAAGCGGACTATACTCTAATAACAGACTGTAGTAAAGTGGAATATACTCTAATAACAAACTGTAGTAAAGTGGACTATACTCTAATAACAGACTATAGTAAAGTGGAATATACTCTAATAACAAACTGTAGTAAAGTGGACTATACTCTAATAACAGACTATAGTAAAGTGGACTATACTCTAATAACAAACTGTAGTAAAGTGGACTATACTCTAATAACAGACTGTAGTAAAGTGGACTATACTATAATAACAGACTGTAGTAAAGTGGACTATACTCTAATAACAGACTGTAGTAAAGTGGACTATACTCTAATAACATACTGTAGTAAAGTGGACTATACTCTAATAACAGACTGTAGTAAAGTGGAATATACTCTAATAACAAACTGTAGTAAAGTGGACTATACTCTAATAACAGACTATAGTAAAGTGGACTATACTCTAATAACAAACTGTAGTAAAGTGGACTATACTCTAATAACAGACTGTAGTAAAGTAGACTATACTCTAATAACAAACTGTAGTAAAGTGGACTATAATCTAATAACAGACTGTAGTAAAGTGGACTATACTCTAATAACAGACTGTAGTAAAGTGGACTATACTCTAATAACAGACTGTAGTAAAGTGGACTATACTCTAATAACAGACTGTAGTAAAGTGGACTATACTCTAATAACACACTGTAGTAAAGTGGACTATACTCTAATAACAGACTGTAGTAAAGTGGACTATACTCTAATAACACACTGTAGTAAAGTGGACTATACTCTAATAACAGACTGTAGTAAAGTGGACTATACTCTAATAACAGACTGTAGTAAAGTGGACTATACTCTAATAACATACTGTAGTAAAGTGGACTATACTCCAATAACAGACTGTAGTAAAGTGGAATATACTCTAATAACAAACTGTAGTAAAGTGGACTATACTCTAATAACAGACTATAGTAAAGTGGACTATACTCTAATAACAAACTGTAGTAAAGTGGACTATACTCTAATAACAAACTGTAGTAAAGTGGACTATACTCTAATAACAGACTGTAGTAAAGTGGACTATACTCTAATAACAGACTGTAGTAAAGTGGACTATACTATAATAACAGACTGTAGTAAAGTGGACTATACTCTAATAACAGACTGTAGTAAAGTGGACTATACTTTAATAACATACTGTAGTAAAGTGGACTATACTCTAATAACAGACTGTAGTAAAGTGGAATATACTCTAATAACAAACTGTAGTAAAGTGGACTATACTCTAATAACAGACTATAGTAAAGTGGACTATACTCTAATAACAGACCGTAGTAAAGTGGACTATACTCTAATAACAGACCGTAGTAAAGTGGACTATACTCTAATAACATACTGTAGTAAAGTGGACTATACTCCAATAACAGACTGTAGTAAAGTGGAATATACTCTAATAACAAACTGTAGTAAAGTGGACTATACTCTAATAACAGACTGTAGTAAAGTGGACTATACTCTAATAACAAACTGTAGTAAAGTGGACTATACTCTAATAACAGACTGTAGTAAAGTGGACTATACTCTAATAACAGACTGTAGTAAAGTGGACTATACTCTAATAACAGACTGTAGTAAAGCGGACTATACTCTAATAACAGACTGTAGTAAAGCGGACTATACTCTAATAACAGACTGTAGTAAAGCGGACTATACTCTAATAACAGACTGTAGTAAAGCGGACTATACTCTAATAACAGACTGTAGTAAAGCGGACTATACTCTAATAACATACTGTAGTAAAGTGGACTATACTCTAATAACATACTGTAGTAAAGTGGACTATACTCTAATAACAGACTGTAGTAAAGTGGAATATACTCTAATAACAAACTGTAATAAAGTGGACTATACTCTAATAACAGACTATAGTAAAGTGGAATATACTCTAATAACAAACTGTAGTAAAGTGGACTATACTCTAATAACAGACTATAGTAAAGTGGACTATACTCTAATAACAGACTGTAGTAAAGTGGACTATACTCTAATAACAGACTGTAGTAAAGTGGACTATACTCTAATAACAGACTGTAGTAAAGTGGACTATACTCTAATAACAGACTGTAGTAAAGTGGACTATACTCTAATAACAGACTGTAGTAAAGTGGAATATACTCTAATAACAGACTGTAGTAAAGTGGAATATACTCTAATAACAAACTGTAGTAAAGTGGACTATACTCTAATAACAGACTATAGTAAAGTGGACTATACTCTAATAACAGACTGTAGTAAAGTAGACTATACTCTAATAACAAACTGTAGTAAAGTAGACTATACTCTAATAACAAACTGTAGTAAAGTGGACTATAATCTAATAACAGACTGTAGTAAAGTGGACTATAATCTAATAACAGACTGTAGTAAAGTGGACTATACTCTAATAACAGACTGTAGTAAAGTGGACTATACTCTAATAACAGACTGTAGTAAAGTGGACTATACTCTAATAACAGACTGTAGTAAAGTGGACTATACTCTAATAACAGACTGTAGTAAAGTGGACTATACTCTAATAACAGACTGTAGTAAAGTGGACTATACTCTAATAACAGACTAGTAAAGTGGACTATACTCTAATAACAGACTAGTAAAGTAGACCATACTCTAATAACAGACTGTAGTAAAGTGGACTATACTCTAATAACAGACTGTAGTCAAGTGGACTATACTCTAATAACAGACTGTAGTCAAGTGGACTATACTCTAATAACAAACTGTAGTAAAGTGGACTATACTGTAATAACAGACTGTAGTAAAGTGGACTATATTCTAATAACAGACTAGTAAAGTAGACCATACTCTAATAACAGACTGTAGTAAAGCGGACTATACTCTAATAACAGACTGTAGTAAAGCGGACTATACTCTAATAACAGACTGTAGTCAAGTGGACTATACTCTCATAACAAACTGTAGTAAAGTGGACTATACTCTAATAACAGATTGTAGTAAAGTGGACTATACTCTAATAACAGACTGTAGTAAAGTGGACTATACTCTAATAACAGACTGTAGTAAAGTGGACTATACTATAATAACAGACTGTAGTAAAGTGGACTATACTCTAATAACAGACTGTAGTAAAGTGGACTATACTCTAATAACATACTGTAGTAAAGTGGACTATACTCCAATAACAGACTGTAGTAAAGTGGAATATACTCTAATAACAAACTGTAGTAAAGTGGACTATACTCTAATAACAGACTATAGTAAAGTGGACTATACTCTAATAACAGACTGTAGTAAAGTAGACTATACTCTAATAACAAACTGTAGTAAAGTAGACTATACTCTAATAACAAACTGTAGTAAAGTGGACTATAATCTAATAACAGACTGTAGTAAAGTGGACTATAATCTAATAACAGACTGTAGTAAAGTGGACTATACTCTAATAACAGACTGTAGTAAAGTGGACTATACTCTAATAACAGACTGTAGTAAAGTGGACTATACTCTAATAACAGACTGTAGTAAAGTGGACTATACTCTAATAACAGACTGTAGTAAAGTGGACTATACTCTAATAACAGACTGTAGTAAAGTGGACTATACTCTAATAACAGACTAGTAAAGTGGACTATACTCTAATAACAGACTAGTAAAGTAGACCATACTCTAATAACAGACTGTAGTAAAGTGGACTATACTCTAATAACAGACTGTAGTCAAGTGGACTATACTCTAATAACAGACTGTAGTCAAGTGGACTATACTCTAATAACAAACTGTAGTAAAGTGGACTATACTGTAATAACAGACTGTAGTAAAGTGGACTATATTCTAATAACAGACTAGTAAAGTAGACCATACTCTAATAACAGACTGTAGTAAAGCGGACTATACTCTAATAACAGACTGTAGTAAAGCGGACTATACTCTAATAACAGACTGTAGTCAAGTGGACTATACTCTCATAACAAACTGTAGTAAAGTGGACTATACTCTAATAACAGATTGTAGTAAAGTGGACTATACTCTAATAACAGACTGTAGTAAAGTGGACTATACTCTAATAACAGACTGTAGTAAAGTGGACTATACTATAATAACAGACTGTAGTAAAGTGGACTATACTCTAATAACAGACTGTAGTAAAGTGGACTATACTCTAATAACATACTGTAGTAAAGTGGACTATACTCCAATAACAGACTGTAGTAAAGTGGAATATACTCTAATAACAAACTGTAGTAAAGTGGACTATACTCTAATAACAGACTATAGTAAAGTGGTCTATACTCTAATAACAGACTGTAGTAAAGTAGACTATACTCTAATAACAGACTGTAGTAAAGTGGACTATACTCTAATAACATACTGTAGTAAAGTGGACTATACTCTAATAACAGACTGTAGTAAAGTGGACTATACTCTAATAACAGACTGTAGTAAAGTGGACTATACTCTAATAACAGACTGTAGTAAAGTGGACTATACTCTAATAACAGACTGTAGTAAAGTGGACTATACTCTAATAACAGACTGTAGTAAAGTGGACTATACTCTAATAACAGACTGTAGTAAAGTGGACTATACTCTAATAACAGACTGTAGTAAAGTGGACTATACTCTAATAACAGACTGTAGTAAAGTGGACTATACTCGAATAACATACTGTAGTAAAGTGGACTATACTCCAATAACAGACTGTAGTAAATTGGAATATACTCTAATAACAAACTGTAGTAAAGTGGACTATACTCTAATAACAGACTATAGTAAAGTGGACTATACTCTAATAACAAACTGTAGTAAAGTGGACTATACTCTAATAACAAACTGTAGTAAAGTGGACTATACTCTAATAACAGACTGTAGTAAAGTGGACTATACTCTAATAACAGACTGTAGTAAAGTGGACTATACTATAATAACAGACTGTAGTAAAGTGGACTATACTCTAATAACAGACTGTAGTAAAGTGGACTATACTTTAATAACATACTGTAGTAAAGTGGACTATACTCTAATAACAGACTGTAGTAAAGTGGACTATACTCTAATAACAGACTGTAGTAAAGTGGACTATACTCTAATAACAGACTGTAGTAAAGTGGACTATACTCTAATAACAGACTGTAGTAAAGTGGACTATACTCTAATAACAAACTGTAGTAAAGTGGACTATACTCTAATAACAGACTGTAGTAAAGTAGACTATACTCTAATAACAAACTGTAGTAAAGTGGACTATAATCTAATAACAGACTGTAGTAAAGTGGACTATACTCTAATAACAGACTGTAGTAAAGTGGACTATACTCTAATAACAGACTGTAGTAAAGTGGACTATACTCTAATAACAGACTGTAGTAAAGTGGACTATATTCTAATAACAGACTGTAGTAAAGTGGACTATACTCTAATAACATACTGTAGTAAAGTGGACTATACTCCAATAACAGACTGTAGTAAAGTGGAATATACTCTAATAACAAACTGTAGTAAAGTGGACTATACTCTAATAACAGACTATAGTAAAGTGGACTATACTCTAATAACAAACTGTAGTAAAGTGGACTATACTCTAATAACAAACTGTAGTAAAGTGGACTATACTCTAATAACAGACTGTAGTAAAGTGGACTATACTCTAATAACAGACTGTAGTAAAGTGGACTATACTATAATAACAGACTGTAGTAAAGTGGACTATACTCTAATAACAGACTGTAGTAAAGTGGACTATACTTTAATAACATACTGTAGTAAAGTCGACTATACTCTAATAACAGACTGTAGTAAAGTGGAATATACTCTAATAACAAACTGTAGTAAAGTGGACTATACTCTAATAACAGACTATAGTAAAGTGGACTATACTCTAATAACAAACTGTAGTAAAGTGGACTATACTCTAATAACAGACTGTAGTAAAGTAGACTATACTCTAATAACAAACTGTAGTAAAGTGGACTATACTCTAATAACAGACTGTAGTAAAGTGGACTATACTCTAATAACAGACTGTAGTAAAGTGGACTATACTCTAATAACAGACTGTAGTAAAGTGGACTATACTCTAATAAGACTGTAGTAAAGTGGACTATACTCTAATAACAGACTGTAGTAAAGTGGACTATACTCTAATAACAGACTGTAGTAAAGTAGACTATACTCTAATAACAAACTGTAGTAAAGTGGACTATACTCTAATAACAGACTGTAGTAAAGTGGAATATACTCTAATAACAAACTGTAGTAAAGTGGACTATACTCTAATAACAGACTATAGTAAAGTGGACTATACTCTAATAACAAACTGTAGTAAAGTGGACTATACTCTAATAACAGACTGTAGTAAAGTAGACTATACTCTAATAACAAACTGTAGTAAAGTGGACTATAATCTAATAACAGACTGTAGTAAAGTGGACTATACTCTAATAACAAACTGTAGTAAAGTGGACTATACTCTAATAACAGACTGTAGTAAAGTGGACTATACTCTAATAACAGACTGTAGTAAAGTGGACTATACTCTAATAACAGACTGTAGTAAAGTGGACTATACTCTAATAACAGACTGTAGTAAAGTGGACTATACTCTAATAACAGACTGTAGTAAAGTGGACTATACTCTAATAACAGACTGTAGTAAAGTAGACTATACTCTAATAACAAACTGTAGTAAAGTGGACTATACTCTAATAACAGACTGTAGTAAAGTGGACTATACTCTAATAACAAACTGTAGTAAAGTGGACTATACTCTAATAACAGACTGTAGTAAAGTGGACTATACTCTAATAACAGACTGTAGTAAAGTAGACTATACTCTAATAACAAACTGTAGTAAAGTGGACTATACTCTAATAACAGACTGTAGTAAAGTGGACTATACTCTAATAACAGACTGTAGTAAAGTGGACTATACTCTAATAACAGACTGTAGTAAAGTGGACTATACTCTAATAACAGACTGTAGTAAAGTGGACTATACTCTAATAACAGACTGTAGTAAAGTGGACTATACTCTAATAACAGACTGTAGTAAAGTGGAATATACTCTAATAACAAACTGTAGTAAAGTGGACTATACTCTAATAACAGACTATAGTAAAGTGGACTATACTCTAATAACAAACTGTAGTAAAGTGGACTATACTCTAATAACAGACTGTAGTAAAGTAGACTATACTCTAATAACAAACTGTAGTAAAGTGGACTATACTCTAATAACAGACTGTAGTAAAGTGGACTATACTCTAATAACAGACTGTAGTAAAGTGGACTATACTCTAATAACAGACTGTAGTAAAGTGGACTATACTCTAATAACAGACTGTAGTAAAGTGGACTATACTCTAATAACAGACTGTAGTAAAGTGGACTATACTCTAATAACAGACTGTAGTAAAGTGGACTATACTCTAATAACAGACTGTAGTAAAGTGGACTATACTCTAATAACAGACTGTAGTAAAGTGGACTATACTCTAATAACAGACTGTAGTAAAGTGGACTATACTCTAATAACAGACTGTAGTTAAGTGGACTATACTCTAATAACAGACTGTAGTTAAGTGGACTATACTCTAAAGCAAGGGTGGAGGGGTGCAATCTATCAACCAGTCGATATATTGGGTATATCAGCCGATTCTCATGTGGTTTCGCCCCTGATCAGTATCCTAGTTAAAGAGCTTGGATGCTATGCAACAGAGCTTGCCCAATAATAAATTAAATTGCCTTTTTTGTTTTTAATCGTCATGGCCAAAATTGCAAATTCAATTAAAATTCAATTAATTGTGCAGCGCGATTATTTCTACATTTTCTGTCTCTGAGTTCTGCATTTGGGTCCACTGACACCTGGGTTTGTATCAACTTCCTGACATACACTAGTCCCCCTTTAACTAGAGCGCAGTGCGAGGGTAAATATGATTCCAGTTTGAAGTTGTTTTAGAGGCAGTGTTACTACGGCATCCGACAATCACAAGAGCCAAGATGTCTGCTTGATTGGTTTTTAAAAGACCCACCCAGGAGCCTATTGTCCAGTCCTATTGGTTCCCAACTGTATGTGTTTAAGTCACCAGAAGCAGCATCCCATGGGTAACCAAGCCCTGCATTCAGACTAGTGTTATCCTACATGGCACTGCTTCCTGACACAGTTGTTCCCCATAGAGCGACAGGCATTCAGTGCTGAGTCAATTATTGACCAGAACAATCAAAGAAATGAAAAGCCGACAAAACGCACGCACACGCGCATGTCGTGGAAGCTTGGGTAAACAATGACATTCAGCCTTTGCTCCGTCTTCCTCTGAGCAACAACAAGAATGTGTCAGTTTGTCAGAAATGCCTTATAGTAAACGCCAGTAGAAAGTATTTCATCTTTTCATCGAACCTCAACCCTGATCATAACATTATGGAATTATTAGTCTTTAATTAATAAGGAACTTATTCTAGTGTCTGTGTTTAACATGCGACTGAAAGACACACTAAACTACAGCTTAAACATGGCTCAAACATAAGTTCAAAAGTTTTATTATATATGCACAATCAAAACAAATAGTTATAGTATGCAATTAAATTGTTGTTCTGTTCATCTCCCTAAAAAACACATTCAAAATAAAATAATAAAAGCAATAAACAGCAATAAATGGTTAAAAGCAACAATAAAATGTTCAGTGTTATAAATATGTGCATGTGTTACGTGTGGTATGTGAGTGATTCATTAAGAAGCCTGATGGCCTGTGGATAAAAAGTATTTGCCAGCCTTGTGGTCCTAGACTTCAAACTCCTGTAACGTCTGCCTGATAGTAATAGTGTAAAGAGTGAATGTCGTGGGTGTGTGCTGTCTCTCAGGAGGTTTTATGTTTTTTGTAGGACTCTGGTTTTGTAGATGTCTTGCAGTGAGAGGAGGGCTGTACCAGCAATGTGCTGTGAAGTTTTAGTAACCCGCTGAAGTGCCCTCCTGTCTTGTGCCGTACAGTTTCCATACCAGACCATGACAGAGGCCGAATTTTCTCAGTCTTCTCAGGAAGTACAATCTCTGTTGGCACTTCACAATTTGTGTGGTGTTATGAGACCAGGTGAGGTCCTAGCTGATGTAAGTGCCAAGAAACTTGAAGGTTTTCACTCTCACCACCTCGTCCATATTTTTATTTATTTATTTTTTTATGTCTGGGGAAATATGTGAATTGTGAACACGAAGGTCATTGTCTCTGGGTTTATCTCGGGACATGTAGATGTTGGTGTCCAGCTGTCACATAACCAACGGCAGAGTGGTCACTGGTCATTCATGAACATCGAAGATTCACACACTCCGAAAAATGTATGTGTCATGAGTTAACAAAGTGAACACATCTAATCTGTGACCGTTTTACAAATCGTTTCCGTTTTTTGTTCCTACTCATTTTGTAAATGTCTTCTTTTGGTCGTAAATGAGGCTAACAGTTTAGAGATTTTCATCAGTACAGACAGTTAGTGAGGCATTTTCAAGTAATATAATTAATGCATATTAGAATATTATTCGAATATCTACATTACTTTCCAAATTAAATTTTAATGTTATTTTTGGGCAAAGGTGAAAGCTCTACTACTACAGCGCTGTTTAATTGCATCAGCAACGTCGAACAATTAAATTGTAACAGTGTCGTCTCTCCGTAAATTTAAAGTTTTTTTAATGTTTTCTGTTACCGTAAGCAATAATAAAAAATAAAAAAAATGAATGAACATAATTTTTTTTACGTTATTGCATAAAAGAAAAAAAACTTGGTATGGGCAGCACCGCCGTGGTGCAGTGGTTAACACTTGTGCCTCACAACAAGAAGGACCCTGGGTCGATTCCCACACCAAACCTTTCTCTGTGGACTTTGCATGTTCTCCTCTTGTGTACGTGGTTTCCTCCCACCATCCAAAGACATTCACTGATTTACCATTTATCAATGACCCTGGCAACCTTTCTACAAGCAGACAAAAACTAATATTTACCTAAAAAATATCATTGGTAAACCGGGAGGCATTTTATCATCAGTTTTAGCAACATATAATTTTTATGATGGTTAATATAAAAAAATTACCCAACAGAGTGTGATGGCACTGTCATATAGCTGTTATTTTTTATTTTTTACAGGGTGGTAACCCATGTCAGTACTGCCGACTGAACTGCCTTGGCCTTTTTCTTCAATGGGGAAAGTGACCTACATCCGGACTTCCACCTTTCCAGAGCAACTGTTCACTATCTCACTCATCTCCTTAGCTCTCCACTGGACCATGGTTAGGGTCATGATTTGGAAGTTGTGTTCTTCCTCTTCTGGATGGAAAGTGCAACATTCTATCATGTTGTCTCAAGACCATTTGCCATCTCACGATCAACAGCGCACAACATTAACATTATACACAGGGTAACTGACAAGTAACTCCAGCTGAAAAACAAGCTCATCTGTTTTCCGACACCTGATTAGCTCAAGACAACCAGTGCGGGCTTGAAATGTTTGGCAGGATCAGCGGCATTTTCTGGGGTTGTGGGCAGTTTTGATGGCTGCCATGTCTGCATAAAGCTGCCAAATGTGGATGCCCAGTGTTATTTTAACTGGAAATTGTTGTGACCATCAGTGTCAGGTCCTGGACATATTTGTTGGCTTCTACCCCGGATCCATCCATGATACGAGTTTTAAAAAAACAGCCCTCTATATGTCCAGCAGCTGTACCCACCTGAGGGCTTCCACATTCTGGGGGATGGCGGGTATCGCTACATCTTCCAACCCATCGCACTCCTCACCCCCTACAGGGAGCCGGTGAGGGATCCTGTTGTGGCCAGGTTTAACAGGCACCATGTCAAGGCCCGTTCAGTCATTAACAGGCATTTTGGATCATGAAAGTCCAGTGGCGCTCAATTTTCTTTGAGGCCCTGGAAGTAAAGCCGTTTTTTGCTATTAGTTACTGCTTGTTGTGCAATTCTGCAAAACTTCTGCCTAAAATATGGTGACACCTGTGCAGGAAGAAGCACCGGAGCCAGATGATGGCAGCGAGCGCATCCAGTGTGATTTGGAGTGTGGAGAACGGCTGAGTGGTCGCATTGCTACTGCAGTTTCAGTGCCAATCATCAATTCGCCGGCTCTACACGATCCTGACTATTGAAAAAGAATCCACATCACATTCAATTTTCATAATCTAAATAAATTAAATTAGAATAGATTGTCCCTCTGTTCTCTCTAACCTAATCTCATCTTTTACTCTTCTCTTGCTTAAAGTTTCAATTCATGTAAATAGTTTCATAATGTAGCTTTTGATCTTTTTCTTTGTTCATATGTTAAGTTCTTCAATTCAGTGTTATGTTTGAGAACTGAAAACTAATGTGTGAGACTTGTTTCCTATTCTTTATTAAATCATTTAATTTACATTTTCTCAACAATTTTTTCAAAGATGCTCGAGAGTCTCTCCTCCCTGGCCTCCTCCTTTTTCTGTCTTTCCTCTGCCCTCTCCACCAACTGCAAAACAGGGTCTCTTGCTGAAACCTCTGACCCTAGTCCTGCTCTGCACCTTGACCCTCATCCTCTGGTTCTGTTGACACTGAATCGGTAGAGGCTGATGCTCGGACTGGAGGGTCCCACCGATTTCCTCATCCATGAGGGAGAACCACTTCCATGTCCCAGCAATGGTCTCTCCTGACTCAGTAACACTCCCTGTAGGTGGCCCCTACAGCTCCTGCACACATTTTAATACATGCACATTTAATCTGTGCAATTAATGTAGTGTACATAGCAGTAGTAGTAGTAATTAGTAGCAATACACCAATCAGCATTTTTTGCCTGATCACTGATGCCAATCACCAAAAAACTTGATCTGCTGATTACTGATCACGGAAGGAATTTTATTTTGCAGACATCCTACTGCACCAGCAGCAGATGAAAGTGTACAAAAGTTTGGAGGTATAGAACTTTTTTGTAAGCACAAGGGTCTACAACCTCAGTACCAAACGGCTCAGTGATAATTATCATTTGGTCTTCGCCAGGGTGAGTGTTTTATTCGTGAAGAGGCTACATCATGATGTATTGTTTGTTGTTGTTTGTTGACATTGGTCATTGCTAGCCATTAGCAGTAGCAACTAATGTTAACAAACATGCAACACATTTTGATGTGTCTAGCTAAACCATATTACAGCAGTGTAACCATGACCTAATGATATATAGCACGTCCACAAAAATTTGCTTTGGAACATACCTCTGATTCAATTCAATTCAATTCAATTTATTTATAAAGCCCTAAATCACAACAAAGTTGTCTCACAGGGCTTTACAAAAACACAATCAACTACAGAGATACATGAAAAGTCCCAAGCATCCCCTGTCCTTAGACCCTCCTTCTCGGCAAGAAAAAACTTCCAAACCCAGTGGGAAAAAGAAGAAATCTTGAGGAGAACCACATTGAAGGACAGATCCACTCCCATGGACGGACAGGCTATAGATGAACGTCCATAAATAGATGCAGGAGGGGGGGCTGGTCCAGACAGGCAGGGGCGGGGGTCCGGGGTCACAGGTCGGCACAGGCGAGATACTGCAGATCCTGTTGTCCATGGCTCCCGTGCAGACACTGTCAGGAGAGCCACCACTCCCCCCAGGGGGGGAGGGGGGAAAGGGGACACCAGGTGACTAGTCATGAACAGACTTGGTATGAAAGATATGTTATAAAAATGACAGAAACAGATGTGAGGAAGAGAAAGAGAAGAAAGAACTCAGTGTCTGTACTTCCCCCAGCATTCTAACTCCTAGGGCAGCCTAGACTGAACTGTGACTCATACATCATGTATACATGATATATGAGTCACATAATTTTTAACTAACCTGACCATAGGCTTTCTCAAACAGGAATGTTTTCAGCCTAATTTTAAATGTAGAGACTGTGTCGGCGTTTTTAATATTAAAGGGAAGATGATTCCATAAGACAGTAACCATGGTAACTAAAGGCTCTAGCTCCTACTGTACTTTTAGAAACACTAGGAACTTTCAATAAACCTGCATTCTGAGAACGAAGGGTTCTATTGGGTTGGTACGGAACCAGATCATCTTTAAGATAAGAGGGGCCCGTACCATTAACCCCTGACCTCTGACCCCTAACCCTAACCCATACCATTAATGGTTTTATATGTAAGGAGGAGGATTTTAAATTTAATTCTAAACTCAACTGGTAGCCAGTGTAAGGTTTGGAGCACAGGGGTGATGTGTTCTCTTCTATTTGATCCTGTTAATAATCTTGCTGCTGCATTTTGAACCAGTTGAAGCTTTTTAGGGAATATTTAGGACACGCTACAAGTAAGGAGTTACAATAATCTAATCGTGATGTAACAAAAGTTTAGTTGTAATTGGATCTAAGAGGCAGGTGGCTGATTTGGAAGACATGATAATACATATGACATCAGTTTGGTCTACAGTGGTGAAATTATTTAGTGTTACAGAGGGATTTATTAAAAGGCCTAGGTTTGAAAGCACTACTTTTTCTGATCTAATATTTGGGAGAAATGTGTCTATTTTATCTCTAATAGTTGATATTTTATTGTTAAAGAACTGCAGGAAATCATCAGGATGGAGCGTGGATGGAATAACTGGTTCCACGGAGGTGTGTCTGTTTGTCAGTCTGGCTACAGTACTGAACAGGAATCTAGGATTATTCTTGTTTTCTTCTATTATGGATGAGTAATATCTAGTTTTGGCTGTACGCAAAGATGGATTATACTTTACTTTACTTTACTTTATACTCTAATTTACGAGTTGCTTGTTTAATGGAGTGAGTGTCAGCGTTGTACCATGGGGAGGTTCATCTAATCTTAGTAGTTTTTAACTTAAGGGGGGCAACTATATCTAACGTAGTTTGTAGTGTGAGCATGGTACTATCGACTAACTCATCACTTATACTGGGACTAAATGTGTCCTTTACATAATCACATGACATAGACACAATTAGTGACTGAATTAACTCTTTGTACTTTGAGACAGCACGGTCACATAGTATCCTTTTCATTTGTGTTTTAATCACTGAGGTAGAAATATCCTCAAAGAAAACCTGGAAGGTCATTAAAAAGTGATCTGAGAGTATGGGATTATGGGTAAAAACGACAAGGTCATTAATTTCAACACCAAGTGTTAAGATCAGATCAAGAGTATGTCTGTGAATGTGGGTTGGTTTATTAACATTTTGGATAAAGCCTAATCCGTCTAGTAGGTCACTAAATGCATTACTAAGAGAGTCAGTGTTGTTATCGACATGTATGTTAAAATCACCAACTATTATAATCCTATCCCAGTTCAACACTACACTGGATAGAAAGTCAGAGACTTCTAATAAAAACTGTGAATAAGGACCAGGAGGGCGGTAGACTATGACAAAAAGGACTGGTTTTTGGTTTCTGCAGTTGGGGAAAGTAATGGATGAAACTAGACTTTCAAAGGAGTGGTAAGTGGGATTAGTTTTATAATTAATTTTAGGGCTAAGACCTAAACTGGAGTGGGATATTACTGCCACTCCTCTACCACCACCACTGGTTCTGGCTGTGTGATAGTTCACATGAGTTGGTGGCGTGGATTCATTTAATGCGACATATTCATCCTCTGATGAAGTGGTTGCTGTAGATATGAGCGTTAGCATTAGCAGACTCTGTGTGAGGATCGGGGTGAGGTAAAGGAGGACTCCATTGCACAATGCTGAAGGGAAAAATAATTCAATAATAAAACTAAGAAACAAAGAGACAAGACAGAGATAAAACCAAACCAAAACCTGGGAACAAACGGCCAGAGTCTGTGGTGATGATGAAGGTCTGGGTTATGGTGACTGAGGAGATGGTGAAAGTGTCCGGGTTATGGAGGTGACATTACTGAATGGTCCCGCACTGGCAACTGCAAGCCTTACTGCTTTTATAGCCACAGATGAGGAACGGCTTGCAGCTGCACAGTGCGGGACCAGGTGAGTGTGGAGAGCACTGGGGAAAAGGTCACTGGAGCAGAAGTCATGACAGTACCCCCCCCACCCCACCCACCCAAGGGGCGGCTCCTGACGCCCCTTAAAAAACAAAAAAAAAGACCCCACCCCCCATTGTTCAGAGCTCCAAAAAAATATTTCTAAGTAGTATTTCTCCAGGCAGGGCAGCATGGTAACCCCCTGGTCGGAGTACCCTCTGGGCAGAGCGGGGTGGAATCCCTCTGGGCAGGGCGGTGTGGAAACCCCCTGGGCGGAGTACCCTCTGGGCAGAGCGGTGTGGAATCCCTCTGGGCAGGGCGGTGTGGAAACCCCCTGGGCGGAGTACCCTCTGGGCAGAGCAGTGTGGAATCCCTCTGGGCAGGGTGGTGTGGAAACCCCCTGGGCGGAGTACCCTCTGGGCAGAGTGGTGTGGAATCCCTCTGGGTAGGGCGGACTGGAATGAGTGGTCTGGGGTGGTAGCAGGAGCAAAACTGATTGGGTGGGGTCACCACGGACTCTGGCAGGGGCGACAAAAAGGAACAGATACAAGGTACTAAACAAAGACAGGTCAAAACGAGGAAACAAAAGGACCAGGCCGACACAGGGGCAACAAGGGAACAGGTCCGGGGCGATACCGACCCGAACACCGCAAGCAGGTCCGGGGCGATACCGGGTCGAACACGGGGAAAAGGTCCGGGGCGAGACCCGGCCAGACAGGGCAAAAAAGTCCGGGGCGAAACCCGGCAAAAAGGTCCGGGGCGAAACCTGGCCAGACACGGCAAAAAGGTCTGGGGCGAAATCTGGCCAAACGGTCCGGGGCGAAACTCGGCAAAAAGGTCCGGGGCGAGATTGGCCAGACACGGCAAAAAGGTCCGGGGCGAAACCCGGCCAGACACGGCAAAAAGGTTCAGGGCGAAACCCGGCCAAATGGTCCGGGGCGAAACTCGGCAAAAACGTCCGGGGCGAAACCCGGCCAGACACGATGAACAGGCCCGGGGTAAGGAAGAGAGGGGAAATCCGAGGGGGAGAAAAGCAACAGGCAGAGAAAGGGGACAGAAGCCAGCAACGGGCAACAGGTAGAGACAGCCACAGACAGAAAAGACCAACAACAGACTAAGACCAAAGACAGACCAAAGACCAAAGACAGACCAAGACCAAAGACAGACCAAGACCAAAGAACCAAACTAGCCAGGAAAGACCCAAAAACTCAGCCAGAGACACGGAACGCTAGCCAGAGACACGGAACGCTAGCCAGAGACACGGAACGCTAGCCAGAGACACGGAACGCTAGCCAGAGACACGGAACGCTAGCCAGAGACACGGAACGCTAGCCAGAGACACGGAACGCTAGCCAGAGACACGGAACGCTAGCCAGAGACACGGAACGCTAGGAAGAGACACGGAACGCTAGGAAGAGACACAGAACGCTAGGAAGAGACACAGAACGCTAGGAAGAGACACAGAACGCTAGCCAGAGACACAGAACGCTAGGAAGAGACACAGAACGCTAGGAAGAGACACAGAACGCTGGGCAGAGACATAGAACGCTAGGAAGAGACACAGAACGCTAGCCAGAGACACAGAACGCTGGGCAGAGACATAGAACGCTAGGAAGAGACACAGAACGCTGGGCAGGGAAACATAACTAGCTGGGAAACACACAGACAGGGACAGAACGCAAGACTGGACAGACTTTAGACAGAACAGACCGGGGAAAACTAAAACAAAAACGGGTCCCTTCAGCACTGGCGGAGTCCTGATGGTTGGCGGGGCCATTCTGTCACGGAGCGGGGTGAGGTGAAGGAGGACTCCAATGCACAGTACTGAAGGGAAAAAGAATTTAATAACAAAACTAAGAAACATAAAGACAAGACAGACAAAACCAAACCAAAACCTCGGAACAAACGGCCAGAGTCCGTGGTGATGATGAATGTCCGGGTTATGGTGATTGAGGAGATGGTAAAGTGTCCGGGTTATGGAGGTGACATTACTGAATGGTCCCGCACTGGCAACTGCAAGCCTTACTGCTTTTATAGCCACAGATGAGGAACGGCTGCAGCTGCGCAGTGCGGGACCAGGTGAGTGTGGAAATGACTGGGGGAAAGGTTAACAGAGCAGAGGTCATAACACTCTGCTTCATTTATTACCTTTGTGAATGGACTTTGGTGTTCTAAAAAAAAAATCACTTATCCTTCTCTGTATTAGAATGATTGACGCAGCCATAAACTGCACTTTTTTTCTAATGGAAAACTCACTCGTCTTCACTTCCTGCCCTGCATCTGAAAATCGCACACTGACTATATAGCAATGTGACATCACGTGACATCCACCTATTAAACCTTGTTACATTGCTGTGTGGGCGGGGCCTCAGAGAGAGCTGGGGTCACAATCACCCACAATAATAAGCACATTTTCTAAGTAAGGTTTAATTAACTTCTTAGACTTTTTATCTCCACTGTCCCCATTAAATATCTGTAAACATACACTCACATTACATCTTGTTGCTTTTACATTTTCTCACCTTTCACTGTTTACACTTCTTTACTGTTCTCACCTATATTACAATACAGTTACCGTTACCTCAGACTCGACAACATCTCCTCCAGCCTTTGACCTTTTCTCACCCCCACACTCAGAACCTCCCAACCACCGCCACATTTTTTTTTTTCGTTCTCACTGACACAACACACGCTTCAGAAAATATTCTCCTTCTTCTATCTCTTAACGTCTTCTTCTTCATCTCAGAGTCAACCGCGCGAAAATGCTCGAAATCGAATGCAATGAGGACGCAGCCTGACGCAGCCAATGGTTGAATGCGCCGTCATCACCGTAGAGTTCATGGGAAATGTAGGAACTTTCGTCTTGTCGGTGTTCGGGACTAGAGAAGGCTTTCTAATCAGGACACTCTTCTAAAAAAAAATTCTATCACTCACCCATAGACGGACCTGGCCTGATTTGCACACACACACACACACACACACACACGGAACCATATCCTTCAAAGACAGACTAAACGACAAACACCAATGTATATATCGATGCTTATTTTTAATTACAATTTAAAGAATACAAAGTAAAAATTGTGATAAAAATAAATAAATAAAATTGAGAAATTTGTAAATATAAATATTCTAAAATTGCACACAAATGTAAACATAACATTGCAAATTGCACAAACCTTTTCAAAAAGCAAAACCAATGTTAACTATAATTAAGTAATAATAAAATGAGTGCAAATGACTTCGCTTTTCCTTTTGGCTTTTCCCTTAGGGTTCACCACAACAAACAAAAAAAACTAGCAGTAAAAGTAAAGGTGCAGCAGCAGCAGCTGTAAAGATACCATCTAAAACTGGACCTTTCTTGCCTTCTTTGATGCAAAATCCTCAATTACATCCCTGTAATAAATATGTCAGTAAATATATATGAAGGAATATGGAGATTTAAAAAAGTAAACACGTTTTAACAGCACACGTCCCATTTATTTATTTACTTTTTAGTTCATCACTTTATAAACTTTCTTAAACCATGGACTCACTGTCTCATTTCCTTAACCTATTTGTGGACTCACCAACTGACCAAAGATGGCACCAAACCCCCATATGGGCCCGTTATGATCAATTCATTTGGTCTTATTAGCAATCCTGTGAAACACAGAAGTATCCCTACAGCCTGGCGCACTTTCACACGTTACATGGCGCGTTCTGGCACACGCACTGGTGCGCGCAATGGCACAAGGTGCTAGAACGCGTGCCATTGCGCGCACCAGTGGGCATGCTAGAACATGTTCTGTAACGCGTGATATAATAAACACAACGCGTGGCTATGTGAACACTTTGACTTGCCATAGGGGTGCTGCCTGGGCCGAAGCAAGCAAGACGAAAAAAAAAAAAAGACAAGGGGAGGATAAAAAAAATAGGATGGTCATATGCTGGCGCACAGAGAGGATTGCTACAACTGGGTCTGCACTCACCAGCAGCCAAAGTGGGTAGTAAGTTGGTTTTTTTACCCGCATTTGGCGGGTGTTAATTTAGAGCCCTGCTAATGACATTGTGCATCACATATACATCACTACCCGTGGCATGTTACAATGCAACATTTTAAAAATCTTATGGGAAATTGTGGTGATTATGAAATCATGTGAGACCTGCATATTTTGTATATTTGTGTGGAAATATACTATTATTGCGGTCAATAGGCACCTTTTTAAAAAAATGTGGACCCCAACATAATGTGTTTTGTTTGATTATGCATTGATTTATGCAATTGCATTTTCCTGGGGTGATTGATTATTGGTACTCACAGCTGCAGTAGTAGTATATACACTTCTCGTACTTGTCGTAGTATTTATGTGTGTTTGTACTCATAGTAGTGCCAGCTGCTCTAATGGTTAACAGTTCTAGTTCAGTTTGCTGTGCATCTATAGTTTCCAGTAGTACCAGCTCCCCTCAGCTGGCTTTTGTGAGCCTGGTGTCTACCAGCTCTAAATGTAAAGTGTCATCAGAAAACTTTTGTTATGACACTATATAAATAAAATTTTAATTTAAATCGACATAATACAAAGATACACTTGAGAAACCCAAAGCAACACTTTATTGTCCCCCCGTCACACAGGACATAGAAATGCTGTTTGTCTGTGTCCGTGTGTCCATCCAGGAACACACTGTACTCTAAATAACTTGACAGCTTTGCTGGAGGATCACCAAATTCACACCACACATGCCTCCCATGAAAGCCTAGCTCAAAATCGATGAGTGACCTTTGACCTAGTTTTCAAGGTCATACAGCAACAAAATGGGAGGAATAATTTCTCTCAGCTTTGATGTTGAATCACATGATTCACACCATCCAGCTGCCGTGCAGCAGCAGTTTGGCCACTGAACTGGTACCGATTTTGCAAGGGATAATACATGGAACACAAGTTACTATCAGAAAAATATTCCCCGACGGGGCGAACAACACCCTGACATAGTTAAATGTTGGTAAATATACTTGTCCCTGCTTAACTTCAGACAGACAAAAGTCTATAAATTTGTCTTCTGCATCTAATAGTTGTTTCAAATCCAAGAAAAACTTGAAAAGCATTCTGAGAGCACAGACCCCCGCCAAGGCAGACCCCCCCCCCCCCCCCCCCCCCCCCCCCACCACCACCACCACCACCAAAATCTAATCATTTGTTTATAGACGTTGTTTTGCACAAACTGCTTTTGCCTTAGACCTCCTATCACAGGCATGGGCAAACTATTCCACAAAGGGCCGGTGTGGCTGCAGGTTTTTGTTCCAACCAACCAAGAGTTCACAGTTTGACCTTTGAACTCTCTGAAGACTGAGATCAGTTGATTAATTGAATCAAGTCTGGTGTGCTGCTGCTTGGTTGGAACAAAAACCTGCAGCCACACCGGCCCTTTAGGAATGGTTTGCCCATCCCTGTCCTATCATGTCCTCATCCACTGTGCTTTTGGGTTGTCATGGTGACAACTTACTGTCCCAGTCTCTAGATGCTAGGTCTAGAAGTGCTATTACCTCACGTCAGCTTTGTGTTTTGTTTATATTTTGAGTAAATGTAAACAAAAGTAGTGTGAAATGGTCGCACCACAGATTAATTGAGCCGATGCATTTGCTATTCATCGTTTTTAAAGACATGCTCTGGAGAGATCACAAAGAACATTCGACACTACAATGCAAAAGAGTTTGTGCAGTGGAATGACTGATGCAGGATGGTTTTTTTGTTTTGTTTTAATGAACGACAGAAAATTATGACCGGACAACATTGATGCGGTCAACCATCAGTCAAATGGTCATGAGTTAACATCCCTAGTGGATATGCTTAAGAAATGGATTGGAAATATGGCCTACATCGAAATTATAATCCAGGTGAGCAAGAAATTGGTCATTCTGATGGACAGCAACTGAAAATCTCTGAAATGTTGATAAAATCCACTATTGTCCATTAGTGAAGTATGGTTCATCCTCCAGAAGAACATAGGACAGATCATTTAAAAAAAGTGGAGACAGAAAGGCTCCTAATCGTTTAAGTCACACAACCGTGGAAAGATCAATTTAATTAAGTCACTTTTCTGTGAATAAACATGGAAAATAAACTACACTTGGTAAATGTAAAACAAGACTCTGCTCATAAGATACATTTTTACTGCATCACTGCCTTGTATTATTTTCTGCAAAATCCACGTCTTCTTTTTTCTGTAGTTGTTCAGTTCTAATTATGTCTTTTGCTGCTCACTTGTCTCCTCATAATTGGATTGACAGTGTGCAATGTTTTTTTTACTATTATACCACCTGCTACATCCCTCCAACACACACACACACACACACACACACACACACACACACACACACACACACACACACACATTGGTTTCCATGTCTCATGAGGACCAAGTTTGTAATCATCACTTTTAGGTAAAGGAGCCATTGGGGAGATTTTTTTTTTCTGTTCTCTCTCCAAAAAAATGTAAAAGTCTGAATGCAATTAAAAAATGTAATAAAAATCAAAATTTAAAAACAGATTGTTTTTAAAAGTAAACCCATTTTCAAACAAGTATTCAGAGAATACCTAATCTCGCTGCTATGTTGTGCTGAAGTTTCTATGACAACCCATTCTTGAATGCGATCCAATAATATGATTTTGACCTTTCTGCTAAATGTGACCCTGACCTTTGACCTTTACTCAAATGGATACATACACATGTAATTTCATGGTGCTATCTCAAGTATTCATAGAGTTATAGCATGATATGTCTGTGCGGACACAGAGACGCACACAGTGATTACAATAATCTCTCTCAAACAAAGTTGGGTCAGATTAATCATTAAATCATTTGCACCTGTTTCCCTCATGCTTTATAGAGACTTCTGGGGGAAAAGAATGTATTTATAGAGCATTTGCATATTTCACACATATTATATTATATTATATTATATTATATTATATTATATTATATTATATTATATTATATTATATAACTAGTGGGGATCTACATTTATATTTAACCCTTGTGGGGACCAGAAGTTTGGTTCCCATGGTGTTGGACAGTGTAAACAGATCAATGTCCCCAGAAAGGTAGTAATACACACACACGCACTTTGACCTCTCCACACCCCCTCTGCAGGGTTCTACACAATTCCCAGTACCCACAGCCATGCACAAACACACAGAAACACCCAGAGACGTGCATGTGTTATAAACTCTACATCCACAATCAGATACATGCTCACACACAATTGGCATTTTTTCCTTATCGTTGCCGTTTCAACCACTCCCTTTTTTTTTTTTTTTTTTTTTTAAATAACACAGCCCCGAGGCTCAGCAGCATCTAGTCTGGCTTCCATTCAGCACTTCCTATCCCAGATGAATAGCTATTTACCATTCAACTCACTGTTATCAATTACCATCATCACCATTATTACCATGACTCCTGCACTTCAAAGGCCTCATCAAAGCTGACTCATCAGGGAGACCTTTCACATGGGATGAAGATTTGATTTTGATGTTTTCACGTACACAACATAAAGCAAACAACAAAGATAGCTGCTTTAACTTTGGCATTAATTTTCATTCCAAAATGACTTATCTACTGTTGGGAAACTCAGATGTTCTAGTTTGCATTGACGTTCACAACATTGTCTTGAACATCATTGTAGTTGCAGGTTTTTCTGTACTTTGTTTTTATATATATATATATATATATATATATATATATATATATATATATATATATATATATATATATATATATATTTATGAAAAACTGACATTTTATTGATGTGCAATATATTGTTGAATAGAAAAACACTAATGGCTTGTGGATGGATTAAAACCCAAAATCATTAAAGGTGTCATTCCACTGAATGTCACCCCGAGTTACCACCACATGCTGCCTTTGAAAGTGGTGTGTTCCCTCCACTGGCTGGACTTCCCATTGATAGAAAACAATACAGAGAAAGGAGACACTTCCCAAAAGCCTGTCCCCATTACGCCATGTGGACATGGGTGTCACCCACGAGGGGTTAAGCCCGTCCCCCATTGCAGCAAATCTGAAGTAGCATTAGCATTAGCAACTACAAGAAAAGACGGTGGCACAGTAGCTGCTGCACAAACTTGGGAAAAAATGGCGAAGCAAGCTGGTTCATGTGGTCTCTGTGGAAATAAAGCCTTGTTTTTTTTGTCCTGCACGTTTTCAAAACAAGCAACGCCACCAAACCTAGCTGGAAGCTACTCTGGGATGGTAAACACACATAGAGCCAGAGGGGAGGGGGGAGTGTTCCTTCATGCTAATGTTGTCACGAATACTGGTACTAGTACCGTACCGTGGTAGTGAGGCATTTGAAAAGGTACTATACTGCGTTTGAAAAGTACCACTACTTGCCACAGTGCGGCAAACTCAGCGCATAATGTCGCATTGTAATTTGGATACAGCTGAGTGGAACAGGATCCAATCCTACCCTCGGTGACAAACCATGAGCAAGAAGTACAATATAGAAGTATTTTGGTTTCACCATAAATGAAAAAGGAGAAACCACAAATACAGAGCAGTGTTTTAAAACATGTCTGGTGAAGGCTGGAAACACTTCCAACACCTTCGATAGCATGTAGACTAGCCTTTTAGCTAGCCTGTAGCTCAGTACTCTAGTTATAATAGTTCATAGTGCTTCATACAGCACACACACATAAAAGTTTGTTTCAGTTCGTAACACTCATTCAAAAGATGAATAATAGTTTTTCAAAAAACTAATTCAGTGATGAATTTGTGAATGTTCGCGCATGGAGCAGCTGCTGCAGCTGTCACTCTCTCTTTCTCTCTCTCTCTCTTGTCGTGCACTTGGAGTCTAGTCTAGTTTTTTTAAAATTTTCATGCCATGTCAGTTACATAAAGTTAAACTGAGTTAAATAAAGCAAAACAGAAAACAACATACTAAAAGGGAAACACACAAAAAACTAAATACAAATATACAAAAAAACATAATTACAGTATATACATATATACAGGGGGTATTTTATATAGGCTAATTCAAATTGTTTTACATGAGTCCAAAGGCTTCACTTATCTGCTGAGGTTTGATTGCTTTTTTGTTTTTAAGTCCTTTTAATGGATCAAAATAATGTCCCATTTCCATTTTAAATAGTTGAATTAGTGGTGCTCTAACATTCCATTTTGATTTATGTATATGATATTTTTCAAATAACAGATTCAATACAAACATTTCTTTACTTTACGATTATTTTTCAACATAAAGCATGATGTCTTTAATATTTAGGCAAAAACGGATTCTCATTTGATCTTTAACTAAAGTTTCCGTGCTCTCACTGCTCTGGTTTTTATTCCTTTTATTTGACTGTTGTTATAATTACTTTATGTTGATTTTCCATTAATTAAGTCAGTAATGGCATTTCATGTGTAATCTTTTTATTTGAAAAAGTATCAAAGTATCAAAATACATGTTGGTACAGGTACCAAAATATTGGTGACAACACTACTTCACGCATTCATTGTCTGAGCCAATCAGAGACGCCTCATCACCGCGTTATGGATATGTATGAGGAAGGAGCGGAAAAGTCATTTTTCTACCCTCCAAAAACAGCTCGAAACAAAGCAACCCGCACATTTTTTAAAAATAGAACCAAGGCAGAATGCATTCAGTAACAAAGGAGAACACAGCAACATTAATGAAATAACCATGGAATGACTCCTTTAAAGGTTGTTGTGGTTTAGGGTTGATTTGAAAAGGCACTCAGGGACCAAATCCAGGGTTCATCAGCACTGTGGTCAAGGATAATGGAGGAGAATTAACCTAAATCTACCTGTTTTTAATGGGACCTGGAGGCAGTTTTTTGGGGGTCACTGAGGTAAATGACAACACCTTTTTTTTTTTGCAATTGGGGCCTTAATTATTATGTCATTTGAATTGTTCTATAGCCTGGCAAGCTCGACTATGACTGAGTTTAAGCATATGGGTGGGATCAACAGCTGTCTTTCAAACTCCTCTGCATATAATAGGACAGTGCTGTGACTAATCAGAGCAACGAACAATGTGACATATACAGAGCAACGAAAACGAGTTTAATCTAGCATCTATCTGGTTGTTTTAACATCCTATAGGCTAGGCTAATGAATGTTAACACACCGGTGACAGTGGAGGAAAAATATCCAACCGGCTCCGTTTACATGCTGCTTATCCGACCATAGACTGTTTAGAAGTTCCTACTTCTTCAACCCTCTCGTCATTGTGCTAAGCCCCGCCCTACAATCTCACTAAAAATGTTTACCGGTCCTGGCTGAGGCTCTGTGGACCGTCACTCGACCAATGATTCAGAGGTGGTAGATGTGGGTTAGTTTACTTGGCTAATTCTTCTACTCACCTGTGTTACTTTTTTCGATGTTTGATTCCTCTGGAAGAAATATCCACAAAATGGCATACAATGAGAGTCAACGGGGACTGAACCCTGACTTAGGGTCTCTAACAGACAGAACCTTAGAACCCTACTGTTGTGTGTGTGTGTGTGTGTGTGAATGGGTGAATGTAAGGATAATGTAAAGTGCTTTGAGAACCATGAAGGTGGAAAAGAACTATAGAAGTGCAGAACATTTGTTCTTTGTTTTGTTGTTGTTTGTTTGTTATGCTGTTCCAAATTCTGCAGAAGAGTGCAGACACAACAGAAGCAAAGAAATGAGCTCATATGTTGAAGGAATTTCACTTCCATGTGTGTTATAGAATACAACTAATAACGTTGGCTACAACGGAACAACATTACAATCATGCTAACCACTACACTAAACCATAAAAAAGTACAGTTTGACTTGGATTATATTTCTACTGGTAGCAATAACATACATAGGCTCTAAACACCAGTGCAGTCCAGTGGACAAATGCAGCTGAACTTTGGCTGGTCCACTTTGACTGTACGTTATCTTTGGCTAGTACAGATGTGCATGGTGCACTGCATCTGCCGCTGTGCTCTCTAGTAAACAAGCAAGTTAGCTAATATAGCCACAGCTCATTAGCCTAATTGCGCTATCCCTATTCATTCCATGTATAGGTCCAGAAGTGCTTCATAAGCAGGGGAGGTGGAACTTTCAAATCCCTCTGTATGCAATAGGATGTTACTACAACCAATCAGGATGACTTAGTTAGAGCGCTGGAAAGTTGAGGGAGGAGTCTGGAGAAGGTTAGGAATGATTAAACAAAATGGTGGATTATGGAGCTTAACAACTGTTGTCGCTTCTGTAAAAAAAATTTAAAGATTGCTGACGTTTTCTCAGAGTCTTCACTCACCTTTGATAAAAGAAAATCTCCACCCTTTGTTGTTTTTCTTCTATGGTTGTTTCTAGTTGTTTCTCTTGGCCAGTTTCAGGGAAATCTAGCCAAAAGTTACATTGACCGTAACAAGACTACATTAGCATATTAGATTTGCTGCTGCTAGGGGCATCTAGCACAGCTAGGCTAGCACAGCTAGGCTAGCACAGCTAGGCTAGCACAGCTAGGCTAGCACAGCTAGGCTAGCACAGCTAGGCTAACAGCTCATAGTCAAATGAATGAATGGGCAGAGATGTCTCAGTTAACATTTTGAAATAAATGAAATAAAAATTCAATAAATGAAAACTGCTAAATAATTTCTATTAGTGGTAAACTACATACTGCTCTTTTTTCAGATGTGGGTTTTCCCTTTTGTCAAGTGTGTACAATGTGTCACAGTAAACAGTTGTGCATGTGTGTGTATGGCAGTGAGGTGAAATAATGTGTTCACTCGTCTGCATGTGACCCGTGTACTTTTATCAGTTCAGACACATGAACAGTCACAAGTTTACATTGCTGTGTGTGTGTGTGTGTGTGTGTGTGTGTGTGTGTGTGTGTGTGTGTGTGTGTGTGTGTGTGGTGTTTAGGGAGGGTGGATAATTATGTCAATTATACCGCTGTCATGGCAAGGTTATCCACTCACACACACTCAGCACAGGCCTGGCTGTCTGTGTTCTCCATTTGTTAGTTGTGAAATATTAATCACACACAGCTGCCAACCTGTCATGGAAAGGATGCCGAGCATGAAGCCACACACGCATTTACTCACACATGAAAACCTGCATCACAGATGTGTATGTGTTCACATGCATATCAATAACAGGCTTTACACACACGCACACACATACAGAAACACACACACACACACACTTCTTTCCATGTCTCATGAGGACCACATTTGTAGTAGCCATTGGTTGAGTGTAAATATATCTTTTTTTGTAATAAAATAAAACCAGAAAAGCACTCTGAGAGTGCAAACCTCCGCCAAGGCAGACCTCCCCCTTAGAATGAAGAGAGGTCCACCAAGGAGGTGTTACTTTTGAGTCCATTTGTTTATTTTTCTGTCAGCAGGATTACACAAAAAGCTCTGAATAGATTTTGATAACATTTTCAGGAAGTGTTGGGATAGTCACGAGGAACAATTGATTAAATTCTGGTTATCCAGAAGAGATCACTTTGAAATTTTACATTACAGCAAATGGAGAATGAATTTCAAAGTGATCCAGAATTCAGCACCTCTTCGGGATCAGCACCAAAATGTAATCATTTGTTCCTTGTGTCACTCCCAACACATCCAAATCCACGTGTAAGTGTTTGAGTAATGTTGTTGACAGAAATACCAGCTCCAACAAAAACATAACCTCCTTGGTGCAGGTAATAATAATTATTAGAAAATGTAATTGAATTTACAGGGTGCTCAAAACAGTTACTATAAGACATGGTCGTCCTTTGTTGAATAACCAGGGTTTGGTCTCATATATTTATATTTGCCTGTAAATCTGTACAATACACATATGCATGTGTAAACTGCAGCTGTTGTGTTTATATATTGTTTACTATGATAATGGATGGATGCATTTTTTTAGAAGGGGAGGTATTTCTATTTTCTATTTATTTATTTTTATTCTTTTTTTCATTTGCCATGCTGTATTCAGTTTTTCTTTATACAAAGTGTGTTACTGTTCAGCATGGCTTGTTAGTGTCACCTGAGATACTGATGTTTGTACATTTGTATAAAACTGGAAAAGTTATAAAGTTTAAAAAAGAAGAAAATTACATTAAAAAAGAAATACAAATTCATGAATAAAAAATGTTTTAACAATTAAATAAATATCCTAAATAAATAAATAAATAATGAAATAAATAAATGTTAAAAATACATAAAAAAAGAAATACTCCTTTTTTTTAAGTAAACAGATCTTAAAACCTTTGAAAAATATAAATTTCACTTTGCACCTTTTTCCCTCG
The DNA here is from genome assembly GCA_020466265.1 of Siphamia tubifer. NCBI lineage: Eukaryota > Metazoa > Chordata > Actinopteri > Kurtiformes > Apogonidae > Siphamia > Siphamia tubifer. The sequence goes on from CM035793.1 coordinate 4,581,355, forward strand.
TGCTTTACGGGGACTTCCGGAAAAAAACTACTTTATATATTTATAGCACCACATGAGTTCTATTTTACTAGTGGGGACCTTTATTTCTATTTAACCCTCATGGTGACCTGAATTTTGGTCCCCATAGTGTCAGAGGTCCCCACTGTGTAACTGTGTAAACAGATCAATGTCCCCATAAAGATAGAAATACAAGCGTGCACACACACACACACACACTGGGCATCTGTGGGTCCAGGGCAGGATCCCAGCTGTCTGAGGATTAAAACAATGGGATGATCTTTCAGAGCAGGGTTTTCACAGCCTTCTTATCTCTGTTAATGTGAAGATAGACACATATTGTTTTGTACATCGTGGCCTAAAAACAAGCTTGGTCTTCAAACATTTTTATTCTTTCTGATGAACAATATTCATTTTGCCTTAAATACAAACAGACACTAGTGAATATTCTTTTTTAAACCACTGCAGTGGTTTTGGATCTTTTACATAATAACCACAAATTGCATATTCTTTACATTTCTGCAGGGCATTTCACAACAGCGTACTGGAATCTTTAATCAAAGTCATGAATACATTTTGCTTGTGTTTTGTGGAGACACTGGTTTCACTTCATCCACCATCAGTCACAGATCTAACATGTTATGTATCACTGTCAGTCTTGTTTATACTTTTTATTTCAGTCAAAGTTATACAGAGGTGGAAGTAACGAAGTACAACTACTTCCTTTACTGTACTTAAGTAGAATGTTTTAGGTATCTGTACTTTACTTGACTATTTATTTTTCTGAAAGCTTTTTACTTCACTCCCTACATTTTTTTTGGTAAATATATGTACTTTATACTCTTTATATTTATATAAATATTTGTACTTTATACTCTTTACATTTATATAAATATATGTACTTTATACTCTTTATATTTATATAAATATTTGTACTTTATACTCTTTATATTTATATAAATATATGTACTTTATACTCTTTACATTTATATAAATATTTGTACTTTATACTCTTTATATTTATATAAATATTTGTACTTTATACTCTTTACATTTATATAAATATATGTACTTTATACTCTTTACATTTATATAAATATTTGTACTTTATACTCTTTATATTTATATAAATATATGTACTTTATACTCTTTATATTTATATAAATATTTGTACTTTATACTCTTTACATTTATATAAATATTTGTACTTTATACTCTTTATATTTATATAAATATTTGTACTTTATACTCTTTACATTTATATAAATATATGTACTTTATACTCTTTACATTTATATAAATATTTGTACTTTATACTCTTTATATTTATATAAATATATGTACTTTATACTCTTTACATTTATATAAATATTTGTACTTTATACTCTTTATATTTATATAAATATTTGTACTTTATACTCTTTACATTTATATAAATATATGTACTTTATACTCTTTACATTTATATAAATATTTGTACTTTATACTCTTTACATTTATATAAATATATGTACTTTATACTCTTTACATTTATATAAATATTTGTACTTTATACTCTTTACATTTATATAAATATTTGTACTTTATACTCTTTATATTTATATAAATATTTGTACTTTATACTCTTTACATTTATATAAATATTTGTACTTTATACTCTTTACATTTATATAAATATTTGTACTTTATACTCTTTATATTTATATAAATATTTGTACTTTATATTCTACATTCTCAGACCTCTCAGACTCATTAATGTTTCAAACTAGACAAATGTGACAGTAAGAAAAAGAAGTCGTGAATCATAAATTGTAACTTACATTATCAGAATTTTGACTTTTTATTTCATAATTATTACTTTTTTAAAACTTTTTATATATATATATAAAAGTTGATTGATTGATTGATTGATAATTCTGACATTTTTTTCCTCATAATTATGACTTTTTATCTTAATTCCAAGTTTTTTTTCCTCATTTTTTACTTGACTTTTTATTTCACAATTTAGATATTTTTTATCTCATAATTATGCTTTTTTTTTTTTTTTTTTTTAAATCTCCTATTCATGACTTTTTAATTTTTCCTAAATGTGCTGTCCATACCCACTAAACTGATTACCATGACCCAATAAAACGCATCATCACTAACTCACATTTAAAGGATTTATTTTTGGATATTTTTGGACATTTTTCTTGTTTTTCGTGGTTAAATAAATATTTAATCCATAGCAAAAATAATTAAGTTTTACTTTTGTTGTGTGTCTGTGGCTCAGTTGGTAGAGCAGGTTGTCCAATGACCGAAGGGTCAGCGGTTCGTGTCCCAGGTCTGACTGTCCTCATGTCAAAGTGTGTTTGGACAAGACGCTGAACATTAAGTGTGTGTGAAGGGAGGCTAATGTAAAGAACTTTGGGTCCCATGAAGATAGAAAGAACTATATAAGTCCAGAACATTTACCATATATTTTTTTCACACAAGTAGTTGTACTTCTACTTAAGTACAGAATGGGAGTACTTTGACCACCTCTGAAGTTACATTATTATAACAGTGTATTATAGACCTGCTGGACCACCAGGCCACCCTAACACCCCCCAATAGGCTAAACATTATTTATTTATTTTAAACAAATTTATACAAGTTGCAACTAGTCATACTAATGTTAACGTGAATGTTAATAATGTAAGGTCACAGTCCAGTTGTGGATATAGATTTAATATTTGTATAATAAAGTGTAAATATAGCTTTTACATTTCCTTGACATATTTTCTATTAATTAAAGGTGAGGTGGGAGATGATGGAACATTTTTCTTACGATGTTGCTTAAAGTCGTCTTCACACCGTGATTTCACTAAAATAAAATGTTTTACTCCAGTGTAGAGGGGGTACCCCATTCCCCCTCCCCCTAGATGATCTAGTACGGCAGAAAAGGTGACAATAAAAGCAAAAGGAAAAACTGTGCTGTACAGTAAGGATAAAGGACACCGAAGACCAGCACTGATGTTAGCTAACAGTGGAAAAGATGCTACAAAGTGATACTCAGGTGGTCGATAAGTAAGATAGCATAATGCTTACATAATATTTTGAGATACTAATTGTTTTAGGGTTTAATGTTAAAACATGATATTTATTACATTATAACATGATATTTATCATGTTATAATGTTTACTTTTTATCTTAATATTTAAATTTGAAGTGCACCTTAAGGAAGGACCGGAAATACAATTTCGTTGTTCTGTAAACATGTTTATTGTAACAATGACAATAAAGGAAGTCTAAGTCTAAGGAAAGGAAAGGAAACTATAATGTTCTTTCATGATATAGTATTTTCATGTTATGACATGGAAACAAACTAAAGTGATACGTTACGACCCCCCGGTACCCCCCCCCCCCCCCCCCCCCAAATGTGGCCCTGACTCGACGAGTGGGTCATAAGCTTGTGTTAACCCTGGTCCCCTGGAGGTCCCCCCACTTTGGCCTGGCTCTGGGACCTCAGCTAGGGTTAGAGGAGGGCCCAGTTAGGGTTAGGGTTGGGTTAACCCTACCCTACCCAGGTAGGGTTAACCAATGTTGTATCATTTATTAATATCGCCCAACATTGGTTTGGAGAGATTATTGTAATCAGTGTGTGTGTGTGTGTGTGTGTGTGTGTGTGTGTGTGTGTGTGTGTGTCTGCAGAGACATATGCTATAACATAATGAATACTTGAGATATCACCGGGAAATTACATGGGCATATACACATAGCTAATGTGCATCAAATACAATGATCCATTGGAGTAAAGGTCAAAGGTCAAGGTCACAATTAACTAAAAAGTCAAAATCACATTATCAGTTATAACTCAAGAACAGAACTTATAGATTGGTACCAAATGATGCAGAATGAAGATTTCTACAATTGTCATAATCGGTGTTGTCACCTCTAACCAATAGTTTTTGAGATCTCTGGAGGTCAAAGGTGACATGTCACAAAATGTTCTTCTGTAACACTGTGTGTCAAACATAGACATATCACACTATGACTTAATCAATACTGGATATATTATCATAATATTACACACACGGATGCATATATATATATTAATATATAGTGAAATTATCAATATTGCAAAAGGTCAAAGGTTAAGGTCGCATTTCGCAGAAAGTTCAAAATCACATTATTGGCTCTAATTCAAGAACTTGTTGTCATAGTAACTTGATATTGGCACAAAGGGGCAATATTAGGCATTCTCTGAATACTAGTTGACTTTATTTTGTTCATATGAACACAACTGTTCCAAACTCAAGTACCATGCCCGACTCCACTTGAGAAGGTGATCCTCTATCAGGGCCACACATACTGTGGTATGGTACGATGCCCTGTGGACGCATCTGTGCCTGTGTCTGGAACTGGTTGGGGAGTGATCTCGTCACATCCCACAAAGTGGGTAAATACAAAAAAACTATGAAAATTCCAAAAAATATTTAAAAACTCTTCTAAAATATAGAAAAAAGCCACAAAAAATATGATAACTCATCTAAAATGAATATATATGCAATTAACATGTTTATTCAACACCTTCAACTGTTTCAACAAAACTTCCATTTAATTGCGTTAATTAATAAATGTTATTAATTTATTATTAATTAATCAGATTAATCATGATGATGGATTAATCCACATTAATGTGTTCATTTTGACTGCTCTACTAATAACATGACAATGATGTACATATAAAGATGAAACAGAGAAAACACTAAACTGTTCGTAGTTGTTTTGCTGACAGAGAAAACTGATTCCAATGTTGGAGTTGATGTTAGTGTAGGAGTATCTGTCATGTGATCTGGGGTAACAGCCTTCACATTGTAGAAAGATAATGTCAACATCACCTGTACTTTTTCCACTTTTCTACATGAAAGAAATTGAATCTTTTTGTATCTGTACCTCTAAGTAATGTCTGTTCTAACTATAAAATATTCATCCTTGTGGCACCTCCTAAATTCTTAGGCACATAAACACTGAGAAAATACTGTGTGAACATTACACTAAGAGATTGCTGGTTTTAATAATATTATGAGAAGTATAGGAAGTCTGCACACTGTCTACAAGTGATGAACTGAAACATGGCTCCTTCAAACTGTATCCAGAAACCTCCAGTAAGCTTGGAAAATGACTTTCTGTGATGTTCACAATTTGTATTTAATGATCTAAAACACAAAACACACTGTTCTGAGTCCTTGAAGTGCTGTTGGCCTCAACTGTAGGTGATGGCTCCACTCCACCTCAAAGAACCCTCAGAATATGAATCCACATGAAGAGCTGGCTGCCTTCTGTGGGCAGTGCAGTACCTCCACATGCCCCCGTCACAGCGTGGGACATGGGAACAACTAGGACTGGTTTAAATCACAGACCTAACCACTGGGCCACTCAGCCGTGGGGGTTCCTGGATACTTAGCATTCCTCCAGCGATTGGGACTGTGAGAACCAAAATACAAGGGCAGAAATATTCCTTAGTCTTAAAAGGCTGTGTGTGTGTGTGTGTGTGTGTGTGTGTGTGTGTGTGTGTGTGTGTGCATAAATGTATGCAAATGTGACATTTGTAAATGTTTGCCTGCCTATATAGAATTGAGTGGATGTTTGACTTTTTGAATACTAGCATAGTTTCACTGTATATTGAGTATGGACTTAATTTCCAATTAATCATTTTTTGGTGTGTGTGTGTGTGTGTGTGTGTGTTCTGTTAAATTGATAGCATCTTTTACCTTTTGTTCACCTTTTTCATGTCAATCTTGCACTCTGTATTAAATCCTAAATAATAATAATAGTAGATTAGATTGATATTGTGTTTTAATATGAATGCAGACTCAAAGTACATAGATTGGATCCATTATTCATTCACTCACACTCTGGTGGTGGTAAAGTACACATGCAGCCACAGCTGCCCTGGGGCAGACTGACAGAAGTGTCACTCTCTGTTTTGCTGTGCGCTTTAGCAAACTACTTTCATCAGTTGTTCGACAGTGTTAGCGGCTGCTACGTGCAGGTGCACAGCTGTTAGCAGTAACAACGACCATTGATCACTATTGAGAGAAAGTAACCCCAATCAATTACGAGGTGTGACTTTCTGTTTCATGACAAATAAATCACTCATTCCAACACATACTGTTTTGAGAAGAAACATTTATGTTGTTGACCCCAGGAAACCTGCCGGGACTACTTTGGCTTTGACCAAAACCGGACCAGAACTGGGCTCACAGGACGCTGTGGTCAGTGTGGGTGCACCAGAGTAAAGACACTGATGACAAACACATTAATGTGAAAAATACTGAACTGTCCCTTTAAAGCACCACTGGATGCATGCAGCCAACAGCAAGCGATCAATAAAATCAAAGGTTAAACAACGTATGATTACTACAGCAGAGCTAGAACAGAGAGGTGTACGAGATGTAATTAGGCGAGATTAATTGTCTCGTTAAAATGATACAATTATTGACACGCCCCCTCGCTTTCAAATGGTTTGTTTGGCAGCATTTTGGGTTCCTGGTAGAAATGATGAATAGCAAGAGGGTGAGTGATAAGACAATATGCAGACTGTGATGGTACCACATTAAGCGCTCCGTCATCTCCTGCCCTCTCTCACTCTCGCACTCTCTCTCTCTCTCCATCTTTCTCTCTCTCTCTCTCTCTCCAAACACTGCCGTACATCATTATTTTTTTGTAGGTTTTTCTCTTATTTGACTGTAGATAATATCGGTCTGTATAGACGTGTTTCCATAATCAGAACTTCGGGGCCATTTTACAGGAACTTCTACTTTTGTTAGTGACATTACCATAGCAACAGATGATGGTGTCATCGAAAGGCCCTATGGACTATTCTGTATGGAGACACACGCCTGAGAACCGGGCTAACTCATGGCTCACTCAAAAGTAGTTCCCCCAAAAAAGTCCTGGAAGTTCTGAGTGCAAACACAACCTAATGTGGAACCTGAACTAAAAGCACTTCCACTGCTGTGACTGTGGAATTATTGTATCCCAGGGGGCTGCACTGGAACCTTTGGTGGGCTCTATTTGGCCCCCAGGCCGCATGTTTGACACCCCTGCTTTACAGTGTATGCATGTATTACATTCCTTGCATATCTTTGTGAGCTCTTTTCACTAATGCCTAATCATCATTTAACCATTACTGTGGTGGTGGGAGGGGGCTCGGGGGTGTAACTGCTGCCCCACAGTGGCCCTGACAGCTGACTGTGTCCACTTTCCCATGGTTTCTGAGGCTAAAGGTCACAGTGCAGCTACCACCGCAGTTGTTAGGACCCCTGGCACACAAGGCCTCTCCTGTGTGATGAGTATGAGTATCACTGAGTGCATGTGGCTGAAACAGGAGAGCAGACGAGGGGCTCTGATGTGTGTGTGTGTGTGTGTGTGTGTGTGTTTGCGAAAGTAACACAACGATCACTGGCTGAAACAGGCCAATGGAAGTTTCCATGTCTGCAAAGGTGCAGGTAACTAAGTAAAAGTACACCCTTTACTATACTTACATTTTTATGTATCTGTAGTTTACTTGAGTATTTATTTTTCTGGAAACTTTACTTTTACTCCCTACATTTGTTCATAAATATCTGTACTTTATACTCTTTACATTTATATAAATATCTGTACTTTATACTCTTTACATTTATATAAATATCTGTACTTTATACTCTTTACATCTATATAAATATCTTTTCTGTATACTGTTTACATTCACAGAATAAACTTGTTCATTTTTCAAACTAAACAGACGTGACACTAATAAAAATAAGTGTGACTTTATATATTATAGTTATATGACTATTATCTCTACTTATTATTTCACAATTGTATCTTTTTCTCTTAAAATTCAGCATTTTTTAATCTCACATTTTTAACTTTTTTTAAAACCTCATGATCACTTTTTATCTCAATTGTGACCAGTGCTCTACACTAACTTTTTTTTCCAGGAGCACACGTGCCCCTAAGTTAAAAAATTTAGGAGCACACAAAAAAAATAGGGGCACAAGTAGGTTTTATTTTTAAATGTTTATTTATTTACAGTGCAGTACTTACGCACAGATACCAACATTGTTGAATGACTGCTGTCATTTGTGTTAATTTAGAGCAGACCATAACATAACTTTGTATTATGGGATGTTTTGTCCTTTGATACATTTTAGAACGTTGTATTGGCTGCCTTGTTATTAGATCCATTTTAGAATGATTAACCCTTTAACTCCTGAGACTGAGACACAGTAAAAAATAAAATAAGATAAGCAACACAATGAACAAAAAACAGTCAAAGTGATCAGTAAAATGAACAAAAATGAATAACAAACCAACAAAATAATATGTAACATGAACAAAGTAAGACACTAACAGAACACAAAGAAAAATAATAAAATAAAAAAAACAGAAAAATAAGCAACAGAAACTAATATATATTCACAAAATAAGAAATAACGTGGAAAAAAGGACAAAAAACAAAAACCCACCAAACCCAAAATGAAGTAAAAAAAAAAAAAAAAAAAAAAGAAGGAATAAATAACTAGTGTTGTAATTTGGTTCCAGTAGTTTTAGTTTGGGCTTTTTCTTTTTCTTAATCACTTGCTTTTCGACACCTGTACATCAGTTCCATGAACAAAATTCTCAGTAAAATAACAGTTAAAAAAACACTTGAATTTGTCTGAATTTTTAAACTAAACCTACAGCCAGCTCATGTGTTAGATTAACACAACAAAATAAGAATTAAAATACAATAAACAAACCCGTAAGAATAGACACTAAAGTTGAACAAGTTAAATAAAGTAGATTGATGAAGGAAAAGTAAAAAATATTTAGCAAAAATTAAACATTGAGTGAATGCACCTCGTTTGTGAAGGTAAGATCAGTGCTCAGTTATTCTGGACTCGTTGTGTTGAACAGTGATTGGCTGGAAGCACTACAAATTAATTGGCGGAGAAAATCAGTGGGAGAAGATCATTACCATATAGCACGCGTTCTAGCACGCGTTATGGAATGCGTTATGGAACGCGTGCCATTGCACGCACCAGCGCGCGTACCAGAACGCGTCCTGTAACGCGTGATATAATAAAGACAACGCGTGGCTATGTGAACACTTTGTCTTGCCATACGGGACTAGCAGCGCGCACGTCAAAAATGATAGGCTGACATGCTCACGGTGGCCTCCGTGGTGGTAACGTGATACTATGCGCTACCGCCTGGCTGCCGCCCGCGCGCATAAACGTTCGACTATATCGAGGCCTTTAAAAGCAAAGTTACATCGGATGGTCCAATCACAGACCTATAGAAATAATGTATAGGTCTGTGGTCGCACTGGCGTCATCCCGTGTGCTGTCAGAGGCAGCTGGAGAAAAAAAGAGACTTTAACTTACACGCCGGCATTACGGCTGTGCCAGAGCTGACCGCGTTGATGCCTGTTTACAATTCTTAACGTTACCCGCTACAAAAAAGCGGCGACGCGCCATAAAAACAAAAATCGATTTTCCAGCAACTTAGTATCTAATTAGATACCAAGGGTCAATATCGATTTAGTATCTAAAATCGATTTTTTTGACAACCCTAGTGTGCCTTATTGTGTGCTGCAAGAAGCACTCGCACATGTGCGACTGTTTTGTTTTCCTCGTTCGCATGATGAAATATTTGCTCGCAAATGCAAGTGAAATGGACGCACTGTAGATCCCTGATTGTGACACCCCTCCATTTTTCCTAAATGTCCTGCTCATTATCTAGCCCAGCCGTGCTAGACCCTCCTAGCGGCAGCAAATCTACTTTGCTACCGTAGTCGTGTGCTTACACTCAATGTAACTTTTGGTAACAAAGTGACACAGTGATGATTGAGAGCAACAACTGGAAACAACCATAGAAGAAGAACAAGAGAGGAGATTTCCTTTTAATCAAAGATGAGTGAAGAATGTGAGAAAACGTCAACAATCTTTAAATTGTTTTTACAGAAGTGACAACATTTTGTTGAAGTCATTCCTAACTTTCTCCAGACTCCTCCTCTATTCCGGCGCTCTAACTACATCATCCTAATAATTACACTGATTGGTTGTAGTATCGTCCGATTGCATACAGAGGGATTTGAAAGACAACCTTTTAGCCCCGCCTCCTCTGACTATGAAGCACCACTAGACCCATAATAATGAATAGGGATAGCACTGCTAGGCTAACCTATATCCACAAAACTGAGGTTTTATTTTAGAGACTTTTGAAACTTTTCAGATTTTTACTGGTTAAATAAGTATTATTGCATTCATGGCAAAAACAAATGTAAAATTTAAATTTAAAATGCAGTTTTACTTTTCTACTTTATAACAATTGAGGAATTTAACTTTTTTTTTATTTTTTGTTTTATACTTTTACTTCAGTAAAAGAGTTGAATCAGTACTTCTACTTTTTTGTTCACACCAGTAGCTGTACTTGTACTTAAGGACAGAATGTGAGTACTGTGACCACCTCTGTATGTTTGTTCAAAGCTTTGTGTGTATGTTTGTGTGTGACAGGAAGGCAACTAGTTGCCCCAGTAACCATGGTCATGGTGTTGCAGGGGTCCATGAGGTCTGTTGTTTGTTTAAATTGAATGACTGTGTGAGTGTGTATGTATGTGCGTATATACTTAACCCTCTGCACCTTCACTGGAGCCTTCGTCTTTGACCTGTTGGCATTCGGAATTTAAAACTTCCTCCTTTTCTTTAAGATGAAAATACACCGCCCTACATTTGTTTTCCTTACCATCTTTGTTTTGGTCGTCACATCTCCACTCCTGTGGTGCTGAAACAACTTCAAACCAGCAAAGTTAAAACACACACACACACACACACACACACACACACACAGACTCATTTACATGCCACATGAGGACCAAGTTTATAATCATCTCTTGTAGGTAAAGTGGCAGTGAGTGTAAAACAGCTTTCTTTCTTTCGTTTTTATTTTAATAAGTAAATAAATAAATTACAAAAAATTACATTAAAAAATATAAAACATATTTTAAAAAATAAATAAAATGCAATAAAAAATGCAAATGCAATAAAAAAAGTAAAATTAATTTTTTAAAAAATAGAAAAATAAAATACATCGAAAAAGTAAAGATCTTTTTTAAAAATAAATATTTAAAAATTTAAAAATAAAAATATTTTTTTAATTAATTAATTGAATTGAATAATAAAATGTAATTTAATTACAAAAGGTAAAAAAAAGGAAATGTAAACACATCTTGAAACCTTTGAAAAATACATGTTTTTCGTTATGGGGACTTCCAGAAAAAAAAGTTAATGTATTTACAGAGGCTAGCATTTGCATGGATTTGCACACTACACACAGTATTCACCTATATTTTTTTATTTAACCGTTGTTGGGTTAAATAAATCATTTGGTCCCCATGGTGTTACAGGTCCCCATGGTGTCACAGGTCCCCATGGTGTTACATTTCCCCATGGTGTCACAGGTCCCCATGGTGTTACAGGTCCCCATGGTGTTACAGGTCCACATGGTGTCACAGGTCCCCATGGTGTCACAGGTACCCATGGTGTTACAGGTCCCCATGGTGTCACAGGTCCCCATGGTGTCACAGGTCCCCATGGTGTCACAGGTCCCCTTGGTGTTACAGGTCCCCATGGTGTCACAGGTCCCCATGGTGTTACAGGTCCCCATGGTGTCACAGGTCCCCATGGTGTTACAGGTCCCCATGGTGTTACAGGTCCCCATGGTGTCACAGGTCCCCATGGTGTCACAGGTCCCCTTGGTGTTACAGGTCCCCATGGTGTCACAGGTCCCCATGGTGTTACAGGTCCCCATGGTGTCACAGGTCCCCATGGTGTCACAGGTCCCCATGGTGTTACAGGTCCCCATGGTGTTACAGGTCCCCATGGTGTCACAGGTCCCCATGGTGTCACAGGTCCCCTTGGTGTTACAGGTCCCCATGGTGTCACAGGTCCCCATGGTGTTACAGGTCCACATGGTGTCACAGGTCCCCATGGTGTCACAGGTACCCATGGTGTCACAGGTCCCCATGGTGTCACAGGTCCCCTTGGTGTTACAGGTCCCCATGGTGTCACAGGTCCCCATGGTGTCACAGGTCCCCATGGTGTCACAGGTCCCCATGGTGTTACAGGTCCCCATGGTGTCACAGGTCCCCATGGTGTCACAGGTCCCCATGGTGTTACAGGTCCCCATGGTGTTACAGGTCCCCATGGTGTCACAGGTCCCCATGGTGTTACAGGTCCCCATGGTGTCACAGGTCCGCTTGGTGTTACAGGTCCCCATGGTGTCACAGGTCCGCTTGGTGTCACAGGTCCCCTTGGTGTTACAGGTCCCCATGGTGTCACAGGTCCCCTTGGTGTTACAGGTCCCCATGGTGTCACAGGTCCGCTTGGTGTTACAGGTCCCCATGGTGTCACAGGTCCGCTTGGTGTTACAGGTCCCCATGGTGTTACAGGTCCCCATGGTGTGACTGTGGAAACCATCATCTCTGCCCCGCGTGTGTTTTTCTTTTTTCTCTCATCTTTTTTGGAGTGTGTGAAGTGCGGCTCTCCTGCGACATATGTTTAAACTGGACATTGTCATGTGGACCTTTACTCACTACTCAGCCTTTTCTCTATGTGGTGGATGTTTGGAGGTGCACACACACACATCAAACATGTCAAACACTACTGTAAGCACCGGACAACTGTTTGACTTCGTCTGTTGAGATAGATATTGGCATTAAAGTTGGGAGAACTTTTTTGGAGTATTTTTTACCCTATTGCTTTCAAACCTTTTCATATCACACATTGAAATACAATGTTTTCAAAAACCTTAAATGTTTTAGTCCAGACTAGAGGGAGGATCCAGAGGAAAGCTCTGGCCAATCATTGTACTGATCATCTTTACACTGATTGGCTGCTGATACGTCCATCAAATACCAGTCCACTCCCACCCACCCACCCACCCCTTCCCCTTCTGTATGTTCACATAAACAGCTGTGGCACAAAAGACGACAACCAACAGCAAAACAAAAGTAATGGTTGATGGATTAGGAAGGCCATGCATATAATGACCGACCCCTCCCACCCTTCCCACCATCTATTTGAACTCCTTCCATCAGGTAGGAGGATCAAGAGCTTGGGAGGAAGAACCACCAGGTCATCAAACAGCTTCTTCCCCAACACCATCAGAACTCTGAATGCCCGGCATATACTGCCCCCTAGACCGACATCCTGAGATGTCGCACATTGCACTTTGTATGCATCAGCACTTTCTTTTACCGAGCTGTCTGCTGCCCTTTTCTCTTTTGTTTTGTTTTAAATGTTTTTAAACAAGGCTTTGCCTCTTTTTAATGTGTCTTTTGTTTTTTTTAACTGTGTAGCATCATGAGTTTGTGGAGAACGGTATCTTGCTTCCCTGTGTGCTTAATGTATATTGTGAAGTGACAATAAACTGATTCTGATTCTGATTCTGATTCTTCTGATTCTGGTGATGGCGCTGCACGAGTGGCAGCCAGTTGCAACAGCTCCGATCCTTTCCTTAGTTTTTAGTGAGTTTTTCGCACTTTCAGTTTTTCTATACTGTTTTTCTTTCTGCAGTCGTCGTGCCAGCACACGTCCATTCCCTGGCGTTAAGCTGGTGAGACTGCTGCTTTGTTTTCTGTTGTTTTCCGTACTTTTAAATACCGCATCAGCGGACACTCTCAGCCGTAACCCGGCTTTTGTTTACACACACGATCAGCTGTTGGCGCTTAGCCAAGCTAGGCTACATCCCGAAGCGCGACCGGAGATCCCCGCCGAACTACGGAGGAGAAGGAGGGGATGCAGAGCCGGAGTAAGACGCCGTGAAAGGAGAAGACAGTTTAAACCATGCCTTCCATCTGTCATCACGGGAAATGTGAGGTCTCTCCTTAATAAAATGGATGAGCTAGCGGCGCTAACGCGGCTACAGCTGGAGTACTGAGAGTGCAACCTGCTCCACTTCACCGAGACCTGGCTGACGGAGCAAACACCGGACTCTCTGGTGCAACTCAACGGCTTTCACCTCATCAGAGCGGACAGAGACACGAGGGAGAGTGGTAAGAAGAAGGGCGGTGGGGTAGCGATGTTTGTGAATGACAAGTGGTGTAACCTTGGGAACATTTATATCAAGGAGCAGCGGTGTACCAGGGACATTGAGCTGCTAGCGGTTAGCATACGGCCGTACTACCTGCCGAGGGAGTTTTCACATGTTATTGCGGTAACTGTGTACATCCCTCCCTCGGCCAACGCCGACGCAGCCTGCGAGCTCCTCCACAGTGTCATTTCACGTCTACAGACAGCGCATCCCCAAGCCTTCTTCCTCATCACTGGGGATTTTAACCATGCTTCCCTGTCTGCCACTCTCCCCAACTTCCATCAGTTCGTTGACTGTCCCACCAGGGACAAGAGAACTCTGGACCTGCTCTATACAAACACAGCAGAGGCCTACAGATGCTCCCCCCTCCCCCCACTTGGCCGCTCAGACCACAACCTGGTCCATCTGCTCCCTGATTACACACCTTTGGTGAGGAGACAACCCCCAACCAAAAAGTGTGTGAAGCAGTGGTCTGAGGAGGCCAGTGAGGCTCTCCAGGACTGTTTTTTCACCACAAACTGGGAGGTGCTCTGTGAGCCACACGGACAGGACATCGACAGCCTAACAGACTGCATAACAGATTATATCCACTTCTGCGTAGAAACCACCGTGCCCACTAGGAGGGTACGGTGTTTCTCAAATAACAAGCCATGGGTGACTTCTGAGCTGAGAGCCTTGCTGCTGGAGAAGAGGAGGGCCTTCAAGTCTGGGGACAGAGAAGACTTGAGAAGGGTCCAGAGGGACCTTAAGAGAAAGATCAGGGAGTGCAAGGCCAGCTACAGGAGGAAAATGGAGGACCAGCTTCAGAACAACACCGTCAGAGAGGTCTGGAGAGAACTCCAGACCATATCAGGACAGGGCAAGGGCAAAAAGGGGGAGCCTGAACCTGGGGATAGAGACTGGGCCAACCAGTTAAACCTGTTTTTCAACAGGTTTGATACTGGTCTCGTCCCCCCCCCTCCAGCCTGAACCCCGTACCGCTGACCTCCAGCTCATCCTGCCTTCTGGCCCCCTCCCCCTCACCTCCTTCATCTCCACCATCTCTGGGGCTTTCATCTCTCCCCCCACCTCCTCCCCCTGTTTTCACACCTACAGTGGATCAGGTGAGGCTGCAGCTCAAAAAGACCAGAGCCAGGAAAGCCACGGGTCTGGACGGCATCAGCTCCAGACTTCTCAGGGACTGTGCAGACCAGCTCTGCCAGGTGGTCCGCTACATCTTCGACCTAAGCCTGAGAATGGAAAGAGTTCCTGCCATGTGGAAGACTTCTTGTGTGGTTCCGGTCCCAAAGACCTCGTGCCCCAAGGAGCCCAACCACTACAGACCTGTGGCCTTAACCTCTCACCTGATGAAGGCACTGGAGAGGATCATTCTGAACCATCTTCGTCCTCTGGTGAGTCCAAACATGGATCCTCTGCAGTTTGCATACCAGCCTAGGATTGGGACGGATGACGCCGTCCTCTACCTGCTGCAGAGATCCCTGTCTCACCTGGAGGACACCAGGAACACCGTGAAGATGACGTTCTTCGACTTCTCCAGTGCCTTCAACACGATTCAACCCTCACTGCTGAGGGTGAAGATGGAGAGGATGGGAGTCAGTGACCAGCTGGCTGCAT